>JANPWX010021771.1:860615-964247 GCA_024734555.1 Trochalopteron elliotii
GGGAGCCTCCAGCGCTGCTGCCGAGCGGCGAGGACGCGATTTTGCGATGTTCTCGCAAAGTTAAAATAATGAGAGCTCTGGGGGGTGGGGGAGTGGGGGGGTGGGAGACAGCCTGGCAAATCTGGGGTTAGGGTCCTGTTAGTTTGAATGGGCTTAGTTGAGAAAATAGGCTAATGGTTTCTTAGCCAGAGGGAGGACTCCGTCATCTACTAGTCTATTGTTCCCCTTTAAATGAGCTGTGGATTTATTTTTCAGTGTGTAGTTCACCAATGCCTGTTTTACCCTTGATGGCTGTAACAGGCATCTGTTTTAAAATCAAATTCTCTGTCAAAATCAGAAAGATGTTGTATCTGAAGAATCAATTTATTATTCAGACTTCATTTTTAGTAGCTGGAACCACTTCCTTTTAGTAGAAAGACACACGCTTGCACTTGAATTTTAAGCAGACATTGTGAATAAAGGATTTATGGAGAGAATGGTGGGCAGAGGGACAATACTTGATACTGAGGTACTCTGTATATGTTTGGTTTCCTGGATAATCAGATTTTTTATGGCGTGATATGCTTGATGAATAAATAATAGAATCCTTTCTGAATGAAGATTGCTTTGTGTGTTTCTGTGGTGCACACCGCATTCTTTATTATGGAGCCTTGGCATAAATCTGAAAAAAACATACTTGTGTATTCTCTGGCAGTGTTAGCTCTATTTCTGCCTAACAGTAACTTCATTCCCACTTCTTATATCATTAAGAAATAAAAAGACATTCAGCAATTGTCAATTAGAACTGTATTTTTGTATAAGTAATCTTTAAATATGTCTTTTTATATCTTTGGTTTTCATGCAGCCATTCTGTTGCTACACATTTGTATCACTTGTGTGAACTCATGCTTGTCTGAAGTTAATGACGTCAAATTTTTCATCATGTAAGATTTGAAAGAAAAAATAATAAGCTTCAAAAATTAACATGTATTCAATTTAAAGCTTTTTTTCAGTACATTGCTGTTTCTTTCATATAAAAAGCCCTCTAGGGGTCTAGTATTTTTGACCTTTAAGACTGAGTGCTGAATTTCTGTTTTCTGATAGCAAAAAAGTTTAATTTTTTATAACTCATAATGGTTGACTTGAATATATTCAGCATTATTTCATAAATGATTAGTTATTGAGGGGATACTAAGTCAAGGGGGAAAGGGAGAGTACACATCCTATGCTTTTTATTAGGATTTCAGGACTATTTTAACTTTCAACTCATATGACACCTACTTAAATAGGAATTAAAGATTCAGTACAGAAAGTATTTTTGTCTTTTAAACCTTCATTCTATTTATTAGCACAAAAATTTTGTTTCGACAAGACATGCTACTTAACTGAGGTCATTGGATTTTATTTTAATTTTATGGGATTAGTAAAAATGCTTCAGATGAGCTTCCCTTTTGGAAGTAGTAAAGCAAAGCAGAGTAAAGAAGTTCAGTATAATTCACCATCAAGTGACTTTCTTAGAATAAAGTCTCGCAGTAAGACATCTTGAATGAAGCAAATAACTGTAGAATGGAAACACAAAGTGAACTGTAACCAATTGCTTTACAAATGTATTCAAGAAATACCAGAAAAAGGATGGTCTTTCTAGGACTTTCATTTTAAGGTTTCAAGAAATTGCTGCCTTTTTTTTCCCCCTTTTTTGCATGAGAAGCAAAGAAAAATATCTTCTTAGTGCTCTTGTAAAAACAGTGACTTGCAAAAACCCCCAATATTTTTGTGAAAGGCACCTGTCCTTTTAGAAGTGTTGCAGTTCCCTTTTCGTATTTAGATTTTTTTTTAATTTCTCCCTTATTTAAACTGTTTTCAAAAGAACATTTCTGTGTGGATTGCTGTGGATTCGTTATGGTGTAAGGTGACAAGCTTGTATTTCAGAAGACCTGAAATTACTCTCAATATGGTGTATAAAACTGTCTAGAACAGGGGGAAATTGTGTATAAAAGTATGGAAAATGCATCAGAAGAGAGGGGTAGTATTATACACTGATGTATCAAATGTGAAAAAATTAAATCTATGTAATTGTTTTTCCAGAATTTATTTTGTTTCACTCAGAACACATCATGATTCTGAAAACCTCAATGAAAACCATAAAGGACACTTAATAAGCCAAATATACAACTTTGAAGTATTTTCTCTTTTAAGTTTGGTAAAGAACTTAAAAATATGTAACTGTTCCATTTTTCAAAAGAAATGAGAAGGAGAAATTACTTATGTTAAAATTTGAGTTAGAACTGACTAGTACATCTTTGTTATTCAAAGTGAAGAGAATTAACATTTAAAAGGCAAAATCAACTAGCAAAGATTCTAAACTGAATTAGTCAAAAAACACTGTGGGGTTGTAGTTTGTGATATTAAGTACTACCTGTAATCATTCCAGTGCTTTCTCTGTCTCTTTATGACCATCGCTAACTTTGCACTCAACTTATTTAGAGCATGTGCTGTAGTTCCTTCAAGGAATATGGTAGCATTTCATTACACAGAAGGATATATCAGGATCATCACCTAATGTATTTTGCTTAAAAGTCAAGATTATTCTTGCATTTTTAAATCAGAAGGTAAGTGCTTTGAATTCATATACACAAGAGCTGTATAAAAACCAGGATAGTCAAGAAGATGACTGAGATTATCTGTGATCAGGGAGGTTTTGCCAGTTATTTACTGTGTCTTGTGCAAATCATTTTATCTCTTTCTGACAATATTTTCTCTTATGGGTAATTACAGGTTCATGCTGAAGTGATTTTTCAGATCATAGAATAAAAGGTACTATGTAATAATAAATAATAGTAGTGGAATTGGGAAATAAATACTTCAACTCAAATAATCTTCCAGGCATAAATACAAAATATTCTGTGTAATAAATGAAGCTGTTCTGGTTACCTTCAAAAACTTCAGGTACCTCTTTGCACATAACTAGCACTATTTCATGGCCTATATACACAGGTTACTTGTTTTTAAAAACCCGCACCTCAGCATTTTTAAAGGCAATTAGTCGTATGTCAATTAAATCATCTTGCCATAACATCTTTCTATGTTCTATTTTTCATTATTGAAATTTCAGATTGGAAAAATTAGAGAAAAAAATACCATCAGTCCTAACCACTACTCATGGAACAGTCCCAGGATGTTGTAGCCTTAAAATAAATCTTAGTCTCTTAGTTTCTTTTGGTCAGGTTTCCCAGACAATTATTATTTTATAATAGGTCTTCTGTAAATTTTATCTCAAGTGTTGTTTTTGGTCTAGACTTTTTCACAAAAACAACTTTTCATCAGTGTTTAAATGTAAACATCTGGACAATGGTGAGACAACACTAGGTTTTACAATCCAGTAATCCCTGTTGCTGTCTATTTAAAAAACTACTTTCATAAATGATGATTAAAATTAGTTGCTGTCAAAAACATCTGCTTGCTCTCTTTCCATTTCATGTATGAGACCTGGTCTGACCAAGTAGCATTCATTACTGCATTGCTTACATGTGAAGATTGCTCTAAAGTATGATTATTTTTCTTGAAGTGTCAATCTTGTCCTTATACCACTCAATAATAGTTAATAAACCAAAATAACACCAAGAATTGAATGGAGCGTAATATTTCAGTTGCCCTGAGGCTTTATTCTCTATTAGGAGAAGAAGAGAGGTTTATGCATTAGTTTGTCTACTGTCTGAAGTCTGGGATATTGTATACCACTCTAATAATTTAGACAGATAAACTCTTGGGCTTTGTAGCTACATATAGAGCCCCTGGAAAAATAATGGAGTCTTTGCAAATCTATTTGGTTCTCCAGTAAAGCACGTACCTTTTTCCATCATATGCCACATTCCTTCCACCTGCTTGGTCTGGAAAGCTCCTCTTGATGTACAAACAAAGGAAAAGGCAGAGGAGTGTTTTCTAACTTATGGGCCCATAAATAACATTCTCAGAATTTAGTAGCAGTTTCTAATTTAGACTTTTGTTGTTTACTTGTCTGGCAGTGTATTATTGCTTTGTTTACTACTACATAGTACTGGCACCCAAGATGTTAAGATAATTGGCATATGGTAGCCCTTCCTCAAAGACACAAATAAATTTTACTGCTTAGTAAACATTGTTGGATTACTGTTCTTTGTAATTGTCCATAGAGATAAATTAAACAAGAAATTTGTGTTGTCAATATTTTAAATAAGTGACTATTTTCATGTTGTGAAAGGCTTACATTTTCTAATTCTTAGCATTGTGTGACCTGAACTGTATGAATAGCATCAATTTTAACACTGTTGGAACTTGTAAAATATAACCTTTTAAAATTCACATATTCAAATATATTTTAATATAAATGTTGCTGAGAATAAATGGTTCAGATTTCTTAATTCAATGAGTGTACACCTGATAATTTAACAGGACAATCTCTTTATAACCAAACAGAGACTAATCAGGATTTAAACACTTTTTCTTAAAGGTATGAAGTTCTACCTTTAAATTATTAACATAACTGTTTAATGTATTCCTATATTTTAAAAAGGCTTTAATGTAATATTATTATTTGAGTATTAGTGAAGATGTCCATTGAACACAAAAGGTCATGGTGTCAGGTCAGTGGTGCTCAGCTGATGCTCTAAACATGTGGACACACCAAGTGCACAGCAAAAGAGTAATGTAGATGGAAATTTTGTGTAAAACACTAAAAGAACCTTAGTAGGTTTCTTTGAAAGTCATCTGAAACAGAGTTAAATAATTTTTACTACATTGTAGTCTTCCGTTATAGAAGATTTTGGAGCTAGTAGGAAAACCTGTGAGATTAATGTTAAAACTATGAATGTGAGAGGAAGCTGGGAACATACAGGAGAGCAAGGAAATACCATTTGGCTGCTAAATAGTTTGCCTCAATGGACAAGTTCCAAAAATGAATTTTTTGCTACTGGAAGGCAAGAGTTTAATGAAAAAGGGTGTTGGACAAACATGACTCTATGTCAGTTGATAGGGTGATTTGAAAGTAGGTTGGTCCTTGCCAACATGAAGAATGTCAGTGTTCCCTTGCCATTGGGTATTCAGCAGATCTAGAAAAAGTGAGTTTGGAGTTTATTTTCATGAACAGGAATCCAGGTTATTTCTTAGAATAAGAGGGTTTTTTGGTAATAGATTGGATCTGCCACCATTTCAGGATCAAATCCAAAACTCTTCTGGTAATCTAAAGAAACTAGTTTCAGTAATTAGAAATTAGACTTAGTAATGCATGTTTAGATTGCATACTTAAAGGTGACAATAACATTAGCTAATAGCAATAAAAATGTATAGATAAGATTTTAAATTCTGTTAATATTTATTTTGATCCTGTTACCTGCATCTCTTCCTTGATGCTTTAAGTCCTTAAGTTGTATATAGCAAGGGTTACAATAGGGGAGCAATAGCTGTCAGTTATTAGTAGCTAGGACATGTCTCACTGTTGTTCATTCCCCAAATTCTTTCCAGAGGTATCTGTTCCGTCCCCTGTGTGTTCCCAATGACTTAGTGTGTCTTGGTGTGGAAATGTCAAACTAAACCTTTAGCTTAGCAATGTGGCTGCCATTGTGCATGGGTGCCTGGCTACTTACAGCTATTTTAAATAGGTTTTTATTAAAGTGTTACACAACAGTTTTTATGCCAAAGTTGCAAAGTATCTTTTAGTTCAGTAAAGAAAAATAACCACACACTGATGATAAATAAGACAAATCCACCCACTCAGTTAACTTAGTACATGCAAATAAATGAAAAGGTCAAAGAGGAAATATGGATGTATACCATGATACAATAATGGAATCATGGAATGATTTATGTTGGAAAGGACCTCTGTAAGTCATTTGGTCCCACCGTTGCTCAAAGAAGATCTATTGAGAACAGATTGCCCAGTGAGGTGTTCAATTCAGTCTTGAACACGCCCAGGAAAAGATATACTACAGTCTCTCCGGACAAATTGTTGCAGGATTTGGCCACTTCATGGTAAAAGTGGCCATGTTTAGTGGCCACTAGTTTTCCGATCTAGTCAGAATTTGCTATATTCTGACTTGGGTCCTTTGCTTCACATCATATCACTGTGTACTTCCAAGAGACTCGCTCCATCTCCTTTCTATCCATTCTCTGATCAGGGGGGTAGTGTAATTCCCTCGGTGCAGTCTCACAAATGTGTAATAGCAATTTCACAGGTCCACTGGGAAGCCTAGAGCTCTTAGTGTTGTTTTCAAGTGCCATTTATTACACACACAATTCTAGGAACAACTGATTCCTTTGTTAGGGTATCTCCTCACTCTCTCCTCATCTGGATCTGTAACATGTTTTCTCTCTGATTTCAGGGAGAAAGTTCAGCTGCAAGAATACTCAGGAAAGAGACAGGAAAATACCACCTTGATTTTGAATCAAATAGTTTGTTGGGGACAAACTCAGAGAGGGGGACATCTCAGAGATGTTATGCATATTTCCACTCTTGCGCCTCCTGGCTTGGCCAGGATGATCTAAGGCCATGTACAGGTCCAAACAGGAAAAGTAAGCATGATCAGAATGGTTTTCTCTGGGCCATCTATCCACCCTTCAAATATTGGAAATTAAAACCAAACTTCATTCAAAAATTCCTGGTCCATACTTGAACCTATGCCTCTGACAACTGAGCTTAATTTTCTGTTATTCCAGTATTCTAAGGTGTTAGTTCAGATTTTCACATGACACAATTCCATGAAAATTGGAGATTGAAACTGGATCTTGAAATCCCTAATTACTTTCTTTATTTTTACCATTGCTGTTATAGCCTCTTTGAAAAGATGTTTCAAAATTTGGCGCCTCCCTGAGAAAAAAAGTACCATGTTCTGGACTGTACAGCCTAGAAAATGTCTCATAAGCTCATCTCACAAAACAAGGGAAAGTCTAGAGGGGAAAAAAAGTACAAAAATCTACCATCTTTGAGGACTTGAAAGTCACCAGAAAATTCAAAATATATGTAATGAGAGCATAGCTTAGTTATTCCTCCTAAGCCAAAGTCTTAGAGCATCATTCACACAAAGAAGCAGTAGTGTAAAATGAGTGTGTGATCAAATATGAGGGGGGGTAATAAAAACCTCAAGACATCCAAGAATTATTTGGATGTGTATTTGAACACACATATGTGAAGACAACCAAAACACATTCAGTCACAGAGAATTGTCCAGTTGTGTAAATTTAAACTTAGAGGGGTTCAATTATTAATAAGTTTATATTAAATGCAGAGTTCATGAGGCAAAGGTATATTTCCACACTTCTAGGGTATGTTGTAACAGAGGGATGAACATCTCATGTCTGATTCTGGAACTGAGAAACCATTGGAATATGGATGAATGACCATCACTCAGTTATCACTACGTATTTTGGCATGTGGTCACATTTGTGGTTTTTTTTATCATATGATCATAAAAAGTAATGAGAGTCAGGGCAGCTGCTATTCTAATATCCTTTACTGTTTTGGAAAGGTAATAGGTTTATCTTTGTTTTCAGTTATTGCCTCTACACTCATAATTTTAGGTTAAACTCATAAACCTCCTCTGTTTTTTTTACTTATTTTTTCTTTCCACTTAGGAAATGAAATAGCATCAAGTATTACAAGGCAAAGTGAGGTTCTCAAGTAACAGTGAAAAGGGACTTTTTATAGAAGTGAAAAGACATGCTTCTAGTGAGAAAGTATATGGAAGGAGGATAAACATTCTGTTGAACAATTTTACTCACTGTTACAGTATCAAATAAAAAATACTACAGATTTGAGATGCTTTTTTGTGGAGGCGCTTGTGGGTGTGCACTTGCTCTTTCTCTCTCTGTCTCTGTCAAACACTTGAGATAACATGAAATAAGACATTAGCAATGTCCTATCTAATGACAGGATAATGATATAACGGGCAGCTGGATGTACATATGTGGTCTAGGAGCTGATGTTCTTTTAATTTCCCTCTTTCTACTTACAAACCTTAGATTATCAGCAAATCCATTTCTCAATGCAGCAATGTTCTAGAAAGTTTTAGGCATAATCTGTGCTTGGCTGAGAATAAAAACAGCTTACAGTTAAGATAGGTATTTTGATATATCTGCATTGTTTATAGGGTTTCCCATATGTGAGCAGAAAAATGCCACCGGGATATTTAACATTACAAAAATTTCACTGAAGATCTATTTTATTTTCATCAGTGAGCAAGGAATACTGAATAGCATAAAATACAAATTACTCAGGTGCTTACCTGAATTTCTATTTTCCTTTAGTGTGACTTACAAAAACACTAAAGAAACTTACAACATTTACCACCAGTAACACTCTGAGGACACTAAGAAACAAAGATATTGGAAAAGAGAGATAGAAATTGATCTGAGGAAACAGAGCCTACCAATAAATCTTAACTAAAATTGCCTAGCAAGTGTCACCGTTTTTGGCCAGTGTTCTTACTAGCTTCGTCAATCTATCTCTGCAGTGATTTGTTGTCTTTCCTTAGGAGATAAATAAATTTACAGTCATGCTTAATGACTGTAACTAACAGTTACTAACAGTAACAGGAAGGGTGTTCAGCTGGAAAATATAAATTTTCCTAGCGTAGCAAACAGAGCGGTTAGAGAGTATTGCAGGAGATTGTTCTGAGCAAAGTAGTTTACCTCCCTGCTTGTACTACCAGAATGTACATGTCATTAGGAAAGTACAAATAAGCTAGTTTCTCATGCTGATCTCCTGAAGGCTATCAGATTTCCTTGAATTAAGGATGATTTTGTATTAGCATTGTATTTTTCTTTTGGAAAGGTTATACAATATTTCAAAGTAACGTTTTGTTAAAGGCATAGCAGACCTTTTATATAAAAGTTTTAAAACTGGATGGGAAAAATATCATCCATTTATTTCCTTAGAATCCTAAAGATGAGAGATATTTCATAGCTGGAAGAGAGCTGATTGCAGAATCAGCTGTACCTGTTGCAGATATTTGCTTTCTTGCTTTCTTGCTTTCTTGCTCTTTTTCTCTTTTTCTCTCTCTCTCTTTCTCTCTTGCTCTTTTTCTTTCTTTCCCTTTTTCTCTCTTTCTTTGTTTTTCCCATATTTTTGGTGGTCTAATCTGGTAGTTCCTTTCTTCTACACACTTTCCAATTTTGATCCATACCTTTCATTATATAACAAATGTCCAAAACTGTTTCAAGCCTTCAGTGCTATGTTGGATGTGCATAGAGCAGAAACATATATAAAATGTTTTGCAAGATATGCCTCTGTATATTTATCCTAGTTTGATGATTGATTTTTTTTATACTTGCATGGAAGTAATCTTATCATAAATGGCTTTTAATGCACAGTAATCTGAAATGTTCAACAAAACTGCTACCTAATGCTGAAGTTCTACAGTTTCCACCACTTGTGTGCTCTTGCAAATTCCCAAGTAGATATCAAGTACTTTGAGCTTGTGAAGCATGAAAAATTACTGTAATCAAAATGGCTTTATTTATATCAAGTATTATGTAGTATAGGGTCTGTAGGAAGCCCTATTTAAATTGCTAAAACTTTCGATACAACATTTAGTTGTCTATAAAAAGCTAGAAGAAAAGCTTGGGACTTGATAGTCCCATTGAAGTAACAGGCAAACATTGATGCTATAGTAGGAGAAGTGTTAGTGTAATATAAATGCAGGGTAGTATAAAAATAAAATATAGTTTTTGGTTAGTTTTTTTATTGAGAAATGCATACTCAAAGGAAACAAACTAAGGAAGTAACTTGAAGTGCCTCTTTTCTTGGGGTGAAATACAAAGCAAATAATTAAATTATTCATTGTGAAATTCTTATGGCTATTAAATAATGCAGCAATATAGCATAATCCAGTGAATAGAAATGACTGACTAATCCTTACATGGATCACACTCAGAATCAAAATTATATCAGCAAAATTTTAACTGTAAAAGTCCTCTATACACTTGTCCAGAATGTACATTAAATCTTTTTAGATCTATTTAACTTTTCATGAGAATAATTGTGGTTGAAAAATTAATGACTGGATCAAGGAAGAAGAAAATTTTCAGATATGGCAAATATTTTTTGTATTGTTTTAGAAAACCTTGGTGCCCAAAATGCTAATTAAAGTAGTTGATTCTATCTCTATTTAAAGAACCCATCTTTTGTTAAATTTATAGCTACCTTTTGTAAGAGTAAGGAAACATGATGTGTAATTTGAAGCACAGTCAGAAAAAACCCCTTAGTTTGAGATGGTGGTAACAAAACTGAAAGAACTAGGAAATTAAACTGGTGCAGAAAATTAGAGAAATGAGCAGATTGAAACATATGTACATTTTCTGTCCTCAAAAGACATGATGTTCAAAATTTTTTACTGGTGCATAAATTGGATATTAGCTGAAAAATTGCACATAAGTAGATGCCAATTTACTTCAAATTACAGAACTTAATCACTTAAAATCTTGCTTTATATTTTTTGCATTCAGTTTAAGGTAATGCATTATTAGATAGTGAAAAAGATAGTGAAAAAGAAACACTTCTGCTTCCATGTCTACTTTCCTTTCCAAGAGCTATGTGTAGTAAACTAATTGAAGTGTGAATTTCAGTAAACTTTGTCCCTTTAGACTTTTCAACAGGGAGGTGATAAGGCTAGGAGATCCCAGAGCATTGCTGTCTTTACAGGCTTATTTCTAAGGAAAAAACAGCTTCTGTTAGAACTAGAAGACTTTTGGCTTAATATGAGCCTTAATATTCATCACTTGTTTGACCTTCTCACAAAAAAAAAGAGAATCAAAAGAGAGTTATGAAATATACAGTTCAAATGGTTTTACCATTTTTAGCTGTATAGTTTTATTCACAAAAGGAATGGAATGCGTTTTCAAAATGCTGCTCTGTAACAGCAGGGTTTACAGTCATTAACAGTATCATATGATGGACTGAGCACATGTTTTAAATGCAGGGTATCAGGTAACAATTCTAGTAGCAATTTACCCCCATTCTTACTCTAGCTCAAATGTACTGAAGTATGATTTTTAATTTAATTTATTAAACTATTTTAATTTATTTCCAGATTTTTGATTCTCCAGTTTTACCTTAATTTGTAACTCAGGGAAAAAATTATGTTGGATGGAAAAAATCCCACAACTTTAAATTAATAATAATAATTAATAATAATATTAATAATGACTATCTCAATATGAACTTCATGTTCTGAAGAGTTGAATGTATTACGAACTTAGCAAGTGATTATTTAAAACTCCCTGGAATATCTTTGCCAAAATAAGTTTAAAGTGAGTGGTGACTTCTAGAGTAGAACACCCCATTTTCAGTGGAAAAATAAATAAAGATGCTGAGACATCCTGTGCTTTCTGCTGGTTTCATAAGTACAAAGAGTTCAATACAACAGACCAAAGTTCTTCAGGATCAGATCCCCACTTTTGTAGTTTCTCCCCTGTAAGAAAGAATATATGTCCAGCTGGTCACATCTTACCCCATATGGGAAAACCCTGTAAGAATATCAAATATATTTGTGAAAATGTATGCCTCAGCATGAAAAAATATGCTTAAAGGCAGGCTAAGCTACTGTTAATGTTCTGTTTTGAAAGTTCTTACCATGATATATGTGTAAAATTGCATGTCGTGGACAGAAATGAAAACATATGAAACACACTGATTGATACTGAATAGGTTGAAAATATTGAGTTTTGCTTTCCTGTCTTTTATTCTAGGTAATAATGATGATTAACCAGTTGGGTACTAAACATATACCGGTTTTCTTGCTTCTAAGAAAGTACTTTGTTCTAGGACTTACGTAGCTATTTTAGTTTATGACATGGATTATATCAACATTAAGGATGTTACCAGAGATTAAGAAATAAGTTGTTTTCAAAAGACTTAATTTTCCGGCTGGATCTTTCAGCTTTAATTTCACTTGTGATTATATCTTCCTCAAAATACTTAGTGTCTCTTTTTGTCATTTATATATTATTAAATTTGGTTTGCCCTAAGTTTAATTTTATGTATTTTAAAGAAGATAATTTCATTTCTATAATGCTGTTCTAAACTTTAAAATGTGTTTCTGAAAACTGTAGTTAAAATCACTGCTTTTTCAGTAATTCCTAAAATCCACATTAATAAAATCTGCTGCAGTGATTGTATTATTTTGGTGGATTTGAAAGGAACTGGATTAAGTCCAGAGAATTTTTAGTGTTGCATCTTTATCATAGATTTGTTTAGATTGGAAAAGGCCCTTAAGATTTTTGAGTCCAGCTACTAATCCAGCACTGCCAAGTCTACCACTAAACCACGTCCCCTAGGGCCACATCTACACGTCTTTTAAAAACCTCTAGAGATGGTGACTCAGCCACTTCCCTGCGGAGCCTGTTACAATGCTTGATAACCCTTTTGATGAAGAATTATCTACTAATATCCAAACCGTTTCCTCTTGTCCTTTCATTTTCTACCCAGGAGAAGAGGCCAATCCCCACCTGGCTGCAGCCTCTTTTCAGGCAAGTATAGAGAGTGATAAGGTCACCCCTGAGCCTCCTTTCCTCAGGATAAACACCCCCAGCTCCTTCAGTTGATCCTCACAGGTGTGCTGTTTCCTTGTCTCCTGTGGAGACCCTTCCCCAGCTCCATTGCCCTTCTCTGGGCTCTCTCCAGCCCCTCAGTGTCTTTCTTGCACTGAGGGCCCAGAACTGGACACAGCACTCGAGGTGTGGCCTCAGCAGTGCCCAGCACAGGGGGACAATCCCTGCCCTGGCCCTGCTGGCCACACCATTGCTGATCCAGGCCAGGATGCCATTGGCCTTCTTGGCCACCTGGGCACATCCTGGCTCATGTTCAGTCACTGTCACCAGCATTCCCAGATCCTTTTCCTCTGGGCAGCTTTCCAGCTGTACTGCTCCAAACCTGTAGTGCTGCATATGGTGTTTTTGTGATCCAAGAGCAGGACCTGACAACAGGCCTTGTTGTGCCTCACACCACTGGCCTTGGCCCATTGATCCAGCCTGTCCAGATCCTTCTGCAGATCCTCCTGCCCTCCCATGTCATACGCATCAACAGTCCTGCCCAAACTGGTGTCATTTGCAGAGTGACTGAGGGCACACTCAGTCCCCTTGTTCAGATGATCAGTAAGGACATTAAACAGGACTGTCCCTGATACTGCCGCCTTGGGAGCACCAGTGGTGACTGGATGCCAGCTGTCTGTTCACCTCCACTCTCTGGGCCTGGCCATCCAGACAGTTTTTAAGCCAGGAAAGAGTGATCCATCCAAGTCTTGAACAGCAGGTTTCTCAAGAAGGGTACTGTGGGAAATGGTGTGAAAGGCTTTACTGAAGGCCAGGCAGACAACATCCATAACCCCTTCCTCATCCATTCAGCAGGTCTCCTTGTTGTAGAAGGAGATCAGGTTGGTCAAGCAGGACCTGCCTTTCCTGGCATGGAATTCATGCTGACCGTTCCCAACCACCCTGACTGTCTGATTGCACTTGCCACAGGGTAGCATTCAGGATGATCTGACCCGTGACTTTCCTTGCACCAAGATCAGTCTGTAGTTCCCTGGGTCCTCCTTCTGACCCTTCTTGTAGAGGGGCATCAGATTTGCCAACATCCAGTTAACTGGGACCTGCCCGGTTGAGAAGGATGGCAGGCAAATGCTTGAATGTGGCCTGGTGAGCAGTTCTGCTGACCCCAGGACCCCAGGGTGGACCCCATCTTGCCCCATAGGCTTGTGCAGGTCAAAGTGGTCTAGGGGGTGGCTGACCGTTTCCTCCTGGGTTATGGGGCCTTCATTCAGCTTCCTGTCCCTGTCTTGCAACTCAGAGGGTGGTTACCCAAAGAACCAAGCCTTACTAATGAAGACTGAGGCAGAGAAGGCATTAAGTGCCTCGGCCTTTTCCTCACCCTTTGTCACCAGTCAAGGCTGGAAGTTCTCCTTGGTCATCTTCTTGTTGCTGATGCATTTTTAGAAACATTTTTTGTTGTCTTTTTACTATAGTAGCCAGATTAGGTGTTGGGCTTTGGCCTTTCTAATGTTCTCCCCGTATAGATTCATGATGTTGTTGTAGTCTTCTTGAATTGCCTATCCTTTCTTCTGGAGTACATGAACTCTGTTTGTTCGCCATTAGTTCCAGAGTTCCAGCCAAAGGAGCTAGGATAAACTGTGGTGGATAAGAAAATATATTTAGCCTACATAAATTAAGATTTAATAATATTTATATATTCTAAATATATAGTTTATTTGCTATATAGGACAGCTAGTATAATAAACATAAGGTTGATGAAAACAATTTAAATTTGTGTTTTGATTAATAAAACGTTAATAAGTGGAAATTAAAATGTGTAAGGTCTATTTTGTGCCTTTTACATTACTAAATGTTACATTTTGAAACTTCTCTCAGTTTTCTTAGAAAAAAATCCTAATTTCTGCCACCTTATATATTGCATAAATTTAATTTTACATGAATAGAATGTAGCTGGTCATTCAAAGTGATATGAACCATTCTTTCATTGAGACACAATATTAAATTTCAGAACCCAGAAAATGTGTATCACTTTCAAAACTGACTCAGTAAAATAAAGTGGTTATTTATAGTCTCTCTATGTGTTATATCTGTTATTAGGCTACCATTGCCTTAGTTTTGGTAGCATTGAAGCCTCAGATGGAATGATGAGTCATTCCAAAGATCAAACTGTCCTGTAATAAGTCAAAAGATAATATAATTTAGGTATATGGAAGGAGATTGCAGATGCAAGGAAAAGAAACAGTACTTAGGGGGAACAGCTTAGATCAGAATTCCAAGGTGTCATGAATAGATTTCCTTCCATAGATAAACCTTCTTGTCACTTAAAATTGTGGAGACAAACAGCTGGAGTGTTTTGGAATATTGGTTTAGCACAAGAAAACAGTTTTTTAGTATTTACCTATATCGGTGTAATTGAAAAATACCAATATATTGATACTGATGATATATTGATACTCATGATGCCAAAACAGCATCACCTTGTGATTAGGTTAATTCCCAGAAGGAAAGCATTTCTCCAGTGCATGCAGTCTACAGCTTTTAAATTATATGTAGTTCCATTTCTGCTTCCACTGATTCTGTAAATGCTTCTGAGTTTTATGAATTTCTGTATGATCTGTGAGCACTTTTGCCTCTTGGGACAAACAGAAGGGTATCTGAGTGGGAGGAAGGTGGTGGAGTCAGATAAAATCACCTTTTTTTTTTCATAACTTAGAAGGAACTTAATGGACCGACCTTTGGGAGAATATTAAAATTTAACACCAATAAAATTTATGTGTACCATAAGTGATGCGGATGCTAATTTTAAGCAGCTTTTGTTTCAAAATACTTTAATAGTTTTTCTGTTTCTGATGTCGCCCCTTACATTTGATATTGAAAGATTATTTTCTATCAAATGCTAATAGTGGATATTACCTGTCATCTGAATAGGCTCAATGTATGGCAGGATGTATGGTTTGCAATTGAATCTACAGTACTTGATCCCATGCTGAATTGCTTGACTGGTCAGGCTTAATAACTTTAACTCCTATTCGTATAGAATATTATCAATATTTTTGCAAATACCAAGGAAAAGCAATCACTCCAGTGGAGAGTACTGTGTTAGTTGACCAAATTACTCTCTGGTGGATTTCTCACTAGCTGTAAGAAAAGAACATTTTCAACTTGTTTGAAAACTTGACAAGTGTTAATTGTGAGCTGATATCCTGAGCTGATTTGGAAGTGGGAGTTTTCACAGACGTAAAACAGAGTAAGATGTAGATATGCAGGGAATAATTAATACCCAACCTGGAAAGGAGCCACTTCTATTGGATGCTATAGAAAGGGGGGAAAGACAACAAGAGATTAGGTAATTTTCTTTGCAGCGGCGTTCTGTGTGAATAAAGTAGGTATAAATTAATAAGAATCTGGATGTCAGTGTCTTTGCAGGTGAATAGGAAAAGTTGCATCTGAGGTCTGGAAAAAGGGTTTTTCATTTCAGTGTTCACCTGTTGCCTTGTGTAGAACAGTCCTGAACAGTATCAGCTACAGAATGTATTCATACTCCTACATTCAGTTTTGTTTCATTCATAGAATCATAGGATAGCCTGACTTGGAAGGCACCCAAAAGAATCCTTTATTTCAGCTCCTGGCCCTGTGCAGGACACCTCAGCATCACACCATGTGCTTGAGAGCATTGTCCAAACACTTCTTGAGCTGTGTCAAGTTTGGTGCTGTGACCACTGCCCTGGAGAGCCTGTTCAGTGCCCAGCCACCTTCTGGGTGAAAAATCTTTTCCTCATATCTAACCTAAACCTCCCCTGACACAGCCTTAGGTCATTTCCTCCATCCTTTCACTGGTCACCACAGAAAAGAGATCAGTGCCTGTCCATCTGCTTACCCTCACCAGGGAGTTGCAGAACTGCAGTGAGGTCTCCCCTCAGTCTCCTCCAGGCTCAACCACCCTTGCACCATCTAATCTCAACCATGTAGAGAGGAGCTGTGCATCATATGTATTTATTTTGGGAATTCTATAGGCTCAAAATCATATTTATACTCTAGTACTTGATGGCTTTTATTTTCTCTATATTTTTCCAAATATTTTTTGTTTATGATGTATTTCAGTAGGAATTCTTCTAGCATGATTTTAGATAAATATGAAATGGTACTTGTGCTGTTATCCATTTGTGAGTGAAACATGAAAAAAAGCCCTGCGAGATGTCTTCCAGCATGTTGAGAATTTGTCTATCAGTAAAACAGAAATGTAGATCCAGATATTTTCATAGCATGTTCAGCATTCCAGTGAAACTCTATGTTTATTTTGCCAGGAAGGTCTGTTGTTTCACCAACATGTGGGTGATGATTGTCCTCAACTATCTCACTCAACTGTTTGAGAATGAGACTCCTACACTACTACATTTTATCACATTATGGCACACCTTCTACTTATTTTGTCAAAACCATCACTTTTAGACCTTCTTGGCTAACATTAATATCCTAGTAATCAGAGGAAGTTCGTGAACTTGATTTATTTGATATTAGTATTAGATATTTGTGCAACAATTAGACCTATTTTTTTCTCTATTTCTTTAATATTTTTCTTTTAATTCAGTGATATGAAAAAGGTATTTCTCTGCACTTGACTGGGGAAAGAACTGCAAGTCACTCATGTACAGTGAAGTGGGATTACAAACCTAGATTTTTCTAGCACATTGTGCAGAGGTTATAGCCTGAAAAGTACTTCAATTATTCATAAAGCCCTCACAAAACTCCCATTTTGAAGATTCAAAAATTACTTGCACTAAGATTGCCAGATAAAATGGAAGGATGTGCAAAATAATATTCTAGTTTTGTGTAACATAAGTTTCTTTTAGAGTTAACAAAAAATAATTTCTCACTAGGTATGTGAGGAGATGATAGTTGAGGAAAAACTGAAACTGAAGAATAAGATACTTCACATTTTCTGTCAGGTTAGGGTTGAAAACAATTTGGTACTGGGATAGTGGCAATAAAAACCTTACATATTAGCTTAATTCCCAGCAATTAGTTAATAGAGTTCTATGCAATGGGTAAATAACAGACATTTAGGCTTTGGATACCTGATGGTAATTCTATATAGTACTGTTCATGCAGGCTTTGTTTGGCACATAAAATCTGCTTAACCTTTAGAAATACTGCATTCTTCCAAATAAAACAATAAAAAAAGGTCAGAAATTTGAGCTGTTGGGCAAATATTTATCCTTTAGATAATTTTCTATAGAGTAAATCTTGAAATATATAATATTTGGGTATACAGGCTTGGCAAGAATGTTTTTAATATATCTTATTCATGTGTTCTTATATTTATGTGAATATATAATATTGGTATGTGTTTATATGTTATCTGAACATTCATGTGTATGTGTGATTCTGGTGATTTATTGAAAGTATATAAAAAGACCAGTAACAGAGAGGTTGTAAATGTAAGTTAAATGTCTGTACAAACAGCTATTCTGTTAATATTAAGAGTAATTGCACTTCTTTCATTGTCTGTGTCTGTATGAAGCAGACACATTCTACTGCCTCTGTGTATAGAACATAATGAAAATTACAGGCTTAGTAATAATAGATAAAATATAAAGTATCTTGAGACTAAGCAATGTACATTAATTATGACTGTGAGACCTTTATTAAAATGGAGATTATTTACGCATGTGAGAAAATCTATATGAAGAAATTGAAATAAAATAAATCAGTCACCACTTTATAGAGAATTGGGTTTAACAGACATAAATGTTCTACACTTTCACTAAATAGGAAGTCTAGCAAAACGAATGTTTTCTTTAGGGACCAATCTCAAATTCTGTATATATAATTTATTCTTGCAGTTGCTGTATAAATAGCAAGTTTGATAAATACAGTTGTAAAATTAATTTCTTGTAAATTTGGGATATGTTGGGATTTTCTCTATTCCTGCTTTGATTATTTGGCATACAAAGTGGTGAGCAAGAAAGAGGAAAGTCTTTCTTACTTTCTAAACCTACAGTGGGAATTCCTACAAATAAACAGAAAACTGAAACTGGAAACAGAAAGCTGGAATAGGCATGAGGTCTATGTGTCAAGTTCCACCTTAGAGAATATAAAAGAAATCTACCCAGAGAATGGCTATCAAACACAAGTTCTGTCAAGCTATCTATTATTCAATTATTATAAATTATTATATGCCAAGTTACCTATTACTTGATTTATATATGGCTCTGCATATAAGAAATGAAACTGTAAGTCCCAGTCCCATTTAAATATGGTGATGATAATTTGTTCCTCAGTGTTTTCTCCCAGTTTCACAAGAAAGACAGAACTCCTATAAAATGCAGGTAAATTGACAGTTTTGCAGTCTGTGAATGTGTTTTGTTTTCTGAATTATACCTTGTTGTTTGATAGTCAGCTCTAGTCACTCTTCGCTTCCTTCGTACTTAACATAGAATTAACCAAAAAAACCCCCACTATAGCTGTGTAATCTGAAGTACTCTTAATTAAAGGATAAAATTTCCAAGATGATGAACAGTTTTTAAAAAGAGTTGCCTTTTTCCAAAATCTAAGCATATTATATGCTATATATTATAAATCAAACCATATCCAATGTTTTTTTTGGTGTGAGTGGATTTTTTTGTTTGTTTTTGTTTGTTTTGTTTTTTTGTTTGGTTGGGGTTTTTTTTGTTTTGTCTTTTTTTGTTACAAGATATGTTTTTTATAAAATGCTGTGAACTAGTTATACTTGTGTGTTTGCACACAAATATGCGTGTAAGTGTGCAAGTCCACACTTACCCTGTTTTGCTGGTAGTTTTGTCAAATGATACAGTCATATCTACTGTTAAGTATTCTATTTAGTGCAGGGAGAAGGTTTGCTGTCTGAAGACTGGAGAGGAAGTACCTAATCTAGAAATACACTTTTCATTGCGTTGCTTTTCATAAAATCAATTTACCTGCCATATTATTAAAAAAAAAAAAACAAACCATGCGAATTCTACAAATCTCCTAAGAAAACCTTTCTAAGTTTTCAACTACAGAGGAAGATACCTATGGAGGCAGAGGTTAGTTCTCAAACTAGGTAGTTAGCTTAAATTCTGTTCTGCCACCTTCTGTAAATTGAAAGGCTAATGAAAGCCTTGTGACTTAGATGTCAATCTAGACATCCCATAGAAGGGGATAATATAAACCTGTAAAATACTGCACAGTGAAATGAGATTCAGCTATGGTTTTTGCCCAGACATTTTATAGTTTTCATCAAAATTTTACTTTGTCTGGTACCTTAGGTACCATCATGTACAGAATTTCTAGAATTTAATATTAAGGGTCTATGGAAGAGTGTTGATACAATGTATTTGTAATTGTAGAATTCTATGGAACATTGAATTCTAATATTTTTAACAGTAAACTCGTATGTGCAGCTCTGTAGAAGACAGACAGTATGACTCATATTTTCTTAAGCACTCGAGATCCTGTGTTTCCCTAGAGAAGGGAAAGGTATGCAGAATACTGTCTGGTAGAAATGATAACACAAATTGTAATTTGTAGTTCAAGTTAATTTAAAATAATATTTTTATTTTAGTGCAATTTAGAAATCTTGGTACTCAGAGGATCAGATACTTTGGAATGGACAGCTGAGGTGATGTTGCATTATGCAAAGGGTTGAAGAATACTACCTTGCAAACCTCTGTTGATGATTAATTTCTGTGAAGAAATGCTCATGTGTGAGTTGTTTTTTAACTGTCTTCTGTGGGATATTCAGAATATCTTGATTGATACTTGATTATATAGTCCCCCTCTTTATTTTTCTTTCCACATTTATATATTTAATATTTCAAAATGAGATAGTAAATGTGGCTAACAAATTCTTCACATTTTATTCTTCCAATTGGTTCAGCTGTTTGACCTATATCTATATAATACTCTGATTTAGTAAATTTAAACTAGTGAAGAATCAGCATAACACTGAGTAAGATCTGCCTGACAATGTCAAAAACTAATTTCAGCTAATTTCTGGTAGAGTATCTCCAATGTAAGTATTTCTATGAGGATGTCACACCATTTTATTACTGTGTAAACAGGATTTGGAGAGTAAAAAAAAAAATCTGACAGATAGTTTTTAAACGAGATTAAGAAAATAATGAAATAATGACAAAGATGAAATATCAGAAGAATTCTGCAGGATGATCTAGAACACAGTAAAATTAAACCCAGGTTTTAAATTATAAAATTCAAGGTGAGATATCAAGAAGTTAAGAATACAGTTATATAAAAGGGATTGAAAATCTTTGAGGAATACAGAATTGTAGTAAATAATATTTGTTGTGTTACAATTTTTTTCCATAGTGGCAATACAACATTTTCATATTTTCTTCACTTATAGCTGTAATATTTCAGCATTATAATAATGGTAATCAAGTTAAGCTTATGTAATATCTCATCATTGAAGAAACAGAATCAAGACACATTACCAAGAACAAACATTTTTTTATTCAAAGTGTGTGTTTGCATTATTTTTTTTTTTTTTGTGGAACTGAGGTAAAGATATTGAAATGGTTGAAACAGTGCAATTTTCTAATTTTTTCTGTTCTTCTGATGAAACTTTTGTGGGTTTGGGACAATACAGCTGGCTGAAAAAAGATGTAGGTCATTACTATTTTTCTTTGTATGATCAATTTTACTAAAGTTTTTGATTTTAATCCCTGGTGTTCAACCTGCCATTTGTTTGAAAGGAACCTGACGGTACAAATTGAAATGATAATTTGTCATTACTATACATAAGTGGAACCCTCACAGATATATTTTAGCAAAACCACCATCACATTTCCCCAGACTCTGTTTATTGCCATTTAAAACACTTTTATCATACAAGGTCATGTTGTGCACTACAACATTTCATTTTTTGTTGACAGTAATTATTCTTCCAGCTCAATGAAAAACAAGTTTGTAATGCTTTTCATGAAAATTATTACTTGGAGATACTGCCAAATTTTAGATAACTTTTCACATTATTAAAAAGTATGTGAACTTCAACTGCCAGGAATAAATACAGAATAATATTCTCTTACATTAATTTAGTATGTTTCACTTTTTGTTATTTATTGCCTTTGTACATTTTAATCATAGTTTTGACAAAACAAAACTAGCTTATGGCCTGTGGTGTGGACAGGGGCATATATGGGCAATAGGAATGCCTGCCTTCATTATTAACATTTTAGTAGTTTAAAGATTGCTGACCCACATTTATATGTGCAAAGTATCTCTCATCCTTGAATTAAAGTTCACTCTATAATAGAAAATTTTTTTGGTACTTTTATATGTCTATATATCCAAATCATTGTATATATATCTATATATATATCTGTTTACATCTGTATATCCAAAACTCTAAAATATTATTTTTGCATTAATATATACTCTTAATTTAAATTTCATCATTAGACAGCTGGTGAAGATTATGGCCACAGTAGTGTAAGACAGATGGCAGATTTTTCAAGAGAAATCTTGTTTGCTTTAGGCATCCAATTGAATTATTTGTTTTTGCATCTATGCAGCATTGCAGGACTACCTTGGGAGCAATGGGAACATTGGGTATAGTAATATTTTGCATATATGAGCTGAATACCTTTTGTCTTGAATACTATAAAAATATTTCTTGTAGTTATTATTTGTCATAAAAAGCTATACTTCTGTATAATCATATGTGTAAACACAAGTTCCTCAAGCAAACTGTTATTTAATATCAACTACAAAACAAAGTGATAGAAAGAATGCAGGAGGTTTTTTTAAAAAATGTTTCATCTTGAAAAGAATTAAATATCCCTATACCCAATCTAAAATTAATTAAATACTAGTCAAAGACACAAGTATAATTTGCAATCATAAACAGAAGCAGATCCAAACTCAGTATCATACTGTAGGAAACTGAGCAGCAAGGCAGCATCTGTATCTTCTCCTGCTAGTAAACTGATACCATTTTCTGGCTTGGGTTTCTGTGTTTAAAGATATTTTAAGTAGCAAGGTATATGGAGTTGTTTTCTTATTTGTGCAGGTCACTCCAAGAAAAATTATGACTGGAGTGCTTTGTGTCATTTCATTTCAAGCCAGCAAAGAGGCTGGCTCCAGCAAACAGGAGTTGGCAGTTCTCCTGAAAAAGTAAAAGTAGAGAACATAGAATACACTTTTAATCTGGATCAGGAAGTATAACAGTGATAGCAGAATGCTGTTACTTTAGAAAGTCATAATTGACACACTATGTAAGTCCTCAATAGAATATTTAACCAGTAAACTATTTCATTTAATGTAACTTTTGATTAATTCCTGAAGTTACAGCTAGAGAAAATATCCAGTAAAGCTGGTTCTTGGTAAAAGAGGATGCAGTCAATCACTTCCCTAGAATATTTCCAACATAAATAATTTTATGCTTCTCTACACAGAGCTTTGATAATATTTCAGTATTTCTTCAAAATGTGACTGTGATTTTAAGATTTAAGTTCTTAATCAATGCTTGTTAATGCAACTGCTGCACTGTACATTTTTTACATCATAAGAATGTTTATTAGGATAAGTATCTTATATCAAGATAGCAATTCAAGCTGATCTAAAATGAACTTGCAAAATTAAGATCTGTGATCTCGTGTCTGAAGTGTCTGCCATAGCTCTACAGACATTCATGCTAGTTCAGAGTATATGCAAATTTAGGGAAGAGTGCATCATTACTAAAACTTTGTTTTCTAAGAAATAGAGAAAAATACTAATATAATTCTAATGTGAGCCAGTGGTAGGAGTAGAAAGCCTATAGTCCTGACTGCATACCTTGTTTATAACCCAGAGTACCCTTTTCTAGGCTTGAAAGGAAGCTTGAGGAACAGCAGGAGTAAGGGAGCCTGCTTAGGTACAGATTGGGCTCTCGCGGTTGATTGGCTTCGGTGTCTGAAGCTGTAAGTCCTCAAGATGAATCTTTTAAATGGAGTTGGATCATCCATAAATATTATATTCCATGTGTGTCCTTTGAATGCAAAGTTCACACTAAGCCTACCTGGTGAAGCTGCAAATACCATTTTTCTCCCTTAGCTGCCTTACAGAGTTTACAATCAATAAATACTGTTGTGTTGACTTTCTTAATTTTTACAGTTTCTTCTTTTAATTGGTCAATTTCTTCCAAACTCATTATGAAATAGCCTAACTTTCTCCTTAGGACATTAACATAATCAGACTAAACATACTGAGGTATTTTTGGTAGCATGATATTTAATATTTTAACCTAAGACCCTCTTCTTTCTGGCTGAAGGATTATTTCAGATAATGTTAACTGAAAAAAAAAAATTTAAATTATTTGTTTATATTTTTATTCATAAAACAGTTCTTCATCTCAAAGTGCAAATTTTGATTTATGGAAAATATTCCAAGAAAAAACTAAAAGCTTAAGTTTCCATAATTGCAAAAAAATAAAGTGTAGAGGGTTATTTAGAAGTACATAGTTTTTAAATTTTAATCCTCTATCCTTAATTTGTCTTATAAAATTAAGTTTCAAGAGAACAATACCTGTTTAGTTACACCTGTAGAATGTCTTGAACTCTTGCCTGTTATTTCAGGGCAGATTTAAGAGATCTACCTTCCAGCTACCTCCTTTACTCCAGATAGAGAATATAATAGTTTCTGTATTTAATTCAGTGGAAATTGATTGTGATTCTGTGGCGTATTTGGTGGGAATAATTTCAATTGACACATCTTTCTCACCTGATTTATGATAAGGCTGATTCAAAGGAAAAGGTAAAAAACTACATGGCTTGAGAAGCAAGGAGACCCCGTTTCAGAAAGTGACCATCTTAATCTACAATGGAGTAACATCCTGAGCACCTGAGTTTTGTGTAATTTTTCTCTATACTTTGTACCAGTACTTCGTTCTAGGGAAAAAAATTGTCTGGAGCTAATTTTAACAGAGAAGAACCCAGGATCCCACAGTGTAGCAACTTTAAAATAAAATTGTTCTGAGTATCCATAGCAAATAATATTCTACTGAAGGATTGACATCTATAAAGAAAAGTTCAATTCTCTGGAAGTTTAAAAAAAATATTTTAAAGCAATTATTCTGTAATTTGGCTGTTGAGTGTCTCCTCCTCTTTTTCTCTTCATTTGGTTTAGCCCTTATTTCAGATCTACAGCAAACTCATATATTTTACATGTCCAAATGCATCAGGTTGCCTGGATTTCTGTTGTTTGTTTTTGGTTTTGTTTGTTTGTATTTTCATTTATGTAAAAACGTTTATTATTTTGTGTAAGAAATAACTAAGAAATGCCCATATGAAAAATTAATGGCTTTTCTAAGATTTTGTTGTTACTTCATAGTCTGAGAGCTGGATGTGCTTGATGTGTGAACAAATCCCTTCCAAGCCCTCTTAACTACCTAACCACCCTGTGCAAACATGTGTACATATTTACTTATGAAGCTTTGCCTGTGAAATTAATTTTGTAGTTTATCTAATTTTAACTGTGTGGATAAGTGGTTGGTTTTTAGTGGTGTGCCAAAATCACAAGTATCTGTGTAATTTATTTGGTTTTGATTTTGAAAACTAGCTGCTGGGGCTGGTTTTAAAATGTGGCATTTTAACTGCCATAGTGGGGGACACTGTATTCTTCTGTGAGAATTGAAGAGAAAATTATATGCCAGCTTAGTAGAGGGAACTAAAGTTATAACTTTGAGCTGTGTCCCAGAAAGAGGTTGTGTTATAAAGTCAAAAGGAACAAAGAGATACCCAGAATAGCTTTGGATATCATTGAAGCAAAATACGTTTTTATTTGAACAAAATCTGACTTCAACATTTTAATCATGGTTTTGCAAAAGTGCCAGTACTAATTAGAATGTTATTTATTTATTACAAGAAAAACTTGCTTAGTATTACATTGAAGCCCTTTTTTGGTGTGTATTATCAGCGTACCTCACTATTGTTTCTTGTAACCTGCTTATGATGCTTCATTGGATCATTCATAAAAATATTCTGAACTAACTTGAGCATTGTTAATTATATTTAGTAAGACACTTTTCCCTCCTCCAATAAACAACTAAGAGATTCCATTATTGTAAAATATTTGCCACTGTAATTTGATGACAAAGAAATTCAAGCATTGAAAATAGATAAATACTATTATTAGGGTGTCAATATGCAAATTAAAAAAGGACATATTTTGGGTTTTTTTAGGGTAAATAGGGTAAAGTTTGGAAATTATAAACATCAAACAGAAAAAATGTTGGTTTTGCATTTTAGTATTTAAATCACACCTCAGGTGATGCATTTTAAAAAATAGTAATAGTCTGTAGGCATCTGTAAGTTATTTTCTTTTGCTTATTTGCATAGGATTAGGTTTAATATATGGTGAATGAAAGAGCTCAGGTAATAAAAAGTTGCAAACTACTTGTGATAGTAGAGAAATAAAAAGATTGTTACTCCAGTATATGTGATTAAAGGGAAGAATAGAAAAATTGGAAATTGCAGTTTTTGTTTTGTGGAATGGTAATTACGTTTTCAGTGGGAAGAACTGTAAAGAAAGATTTCTATGGATCCTTGGTGGGATCAGATGGTCAGCTGATTTAATCACTACAGTGCCAATGAACTAATTTAAAGAATATGGACTCATGGTCTTATTTATTTTTAATTTTCTTGAAGTAACTAATTAAGAAAATGACCCAAACCTCAATGAATCAATCCTTTTTCTGGACAGGAAATTCACACTTATCCTGGGTAAATAGTGCTAACTGTGTGTTGTAATAGTTTTCCCCTTCTTTTTATTGCTCTGACTTTTGTTCTGCACCTGTTTTTATAAAATGTAAGCAATTTAGGTAAAATTAGGATGGTTTTTCGCAGTAAATCAGGGCTTGTGAGGAGATAAAATAACTTTTTATTTTCAAGACGCAGTAACTTTCTTCAATAATACGCTTGCAAGTGTTTTTTCACGTTTTCCGTTTCACTAGTAGTCGTAATGAAGACGCTAAATTCGACTTTGTCGAGGCAAAACCCGGATCTTTTCTTAAGGAAGCGGCCCCCTCTACTGTTAGACGGGGGTAAATGCTGTTGCATGCAGGTTTTTTTCTTAAGTTTGGGCAAACACGAAGATGACATAGGCCTGCTGAAGAAAATGCAGTAATCAAGATATCTGATAACTTTTCTTTCTTCGTAATGTAACACATTTAAAGATGAGGCATACTGTTTTTATTTTATTCATGTGGTGGTCACAGTCTGTAGAGTCTCAGGAAAAATGAAGGACAGTGTATAGGACTTGGTGATACTTGTCAGATCTATAACTCCCATGTTTTGGCTGCACAGCATCAGACCACTCTTATTTTTCATCTGTACTTTCCTTCCATCTGTGAGACTTCACTCCAGCTTCAGGATTTTTATTTTTATTATTTTTTTGCTTGTGTGTTTTTCTAACTCTGTGTTTGAATAATATACTTTTGCAATGAAAGTAACTTTTTAAAAATAAATTATTGCAGTACAGAGTTCCAGAGATCCATATTTTTCCACTGGTGCCTGAAAAAAATGTCTAATTTTATTTCCTGGTGCTGGTAAAGAAAAGAGATGAATTGACTACAGGTTACTTACCTAATTACTGAGAAAGAATATACAGAAATTACACTTATGAAGAGTGCCTTCTGTGGAACTGTTTCATAGTTGTTTTAAGAATAGCAGATTGATTGTTGTTTTTCTTTCAATTAATGAGAGTGTTAAAAGTTATTTTATCAGTACTAATAAAAGGACTTCTTAAGACATGTTTTAACACTATGAAGGCTCTTTCCTTATCTCTGTGTGAGTTTTAATATCCTGTAAAGATAACTTAGCTATATGTGTTTTAAGCCTTTGAATTACTCAGATTTTATTTTAAAACATAAAGAGGTATTTATGAAGGGCAGTCTTTGTCATTTGCAAAGAGAAGGATTTCTTTTATCTACTTGTTGGCTAAGTATGAA
Source organism: Trochalopteron elliotii (assembly GCA_024734555.1). Taxonomy (NCBI): domain Eukaryota; kingdom Metazoa; phylum Chordata; class Aves; order Passeriformes; family Leiothrichidae; genus Trochalopteron; species Trochalopteron elliotii. The sequence goes on from JANPWX010021771.1 coordinate 888,055, forward strand.
AACATTGGAACTTGTTAAAAAAGGTTAGGAAAAACATTTTTACTGTAGTATGCGCCCCAATAATGTAAGCAAGAAATGGAATTTTCTTAGTTAGAAAGTTTCTTAGTCTGAGAGAAACTAACTGAATACTCATTCCCTTAATGACAGAAGAATGGGATTTAGATTAGCATACATTTGCTACAGTTGAAGATAAGAAGTACATAAGAATCTGAGGCAGTGTTGTAAGAAGTGTATTCAAGGGACTTTTATTAATATTTTTGTATTCTTAAAGCAGTCCCCTTAAATACTTCCAAAGGTGGAAATTCTATTGTGCTGTGCGGTGTTGTTAATATGGCAATTCTGTGAGGGGAAAATGGATTTTTAAAATGCTTTATCTTCAAGTGATACTTTAAAAAGATTATAACATTGTCATTAGAAGTCTTTAAAAGTCTCAGTGTTTCCTTGAGAATGATTACATTTACTGTTTTATTTTAGCACAACAATCATGTTTTATGCAAGTGGAGATAGAAATGTTTTCTCCCTTGAAATAACTTCATTTCATGTAAAATATAGATCCAGATTCACTTATAAATCTACTCCAAGTGCATTCACAACTGGAGATGACTAAAAACTAGCAAATTTATAAGAAATGGCATTTGCAATAACAGTTATTGGGATTCATCACTATAAATTTTAATCAATTTTTATAATTTAACAAAAAAATTGCATATTCTTATATTCCTTTTACTCTCTTGGTACTTCAGCATATCTGATCTTTCAAGCTTACAGTAAAGACTTTTTGTGAAAGCTGCACTCTGAAAATTCTCCACTTTCTTTGTGCATGTTGCTAAATTCCTTACCCTCAGTTTGTGATCCACAAGCAAACCTTATGCTTATTCTGATGTCTTTAGTTATCTATTGTTTTCTTTTGGTGACCTCATTTTTTCCCTCTGCTGTAGTATGCAGAATATTATTATTTTAAAAATCTGTTTTTATTATTGAAACAAGGTTTTTCCTTTTGGCCCTAAACATATTATGGAATACATTTGTTCCTCTTCTTTTTTCCACTCCACATGAAGTTAAAACTCAAAATTGCTGATCTTGAAATCTATGCAGTTTCCATTTCAGAAATTCTTTTTCGCCAGCTTTTCCCTCTTCCATATTACCATGTCTTTTAACTATTAAATGGTGAGCACTGTACCTCTCTTCCTTAGAACAGCTGTTTGTGGAGAGAGCAGTGGTTCATCAAGTCCAGAATTTCTTTTTCGACTGTGATTTTCTCCATAGGCAAGTTCCTAAGAAAAAGTCTTTTAAGAAAAAGTGTAAGAATAGCACAAGGATATATGTATGATAAGCCTACTTAAGACATTTTCATCTCCCAGCCATTTTCATTTGTGAGTCTTCTAGGCAGGGTGTGGATCCTATTGAATTAACAACATGACATGAATATCTTATCCATGAACTTGTTTCGTGTGGCTTCAGCTCATACAGACTTTTGTTCTGTAGCCACTCTTCACAAAGTCTTCCAGAGATCAACTGTTTGTTACATAAAGAAATGAATTTTTAATCTTTGAACTTCATCCCCACTAGCTTCATGTTATGCCCAGTCCCCAAATCAGAAAACAGAACAAAACATTTAGTCTATCCCCTTTCCTTAAACATAATATTGTAGATGAGTTTGCCTCTCCTGTATTTGCTTGCATTCTGTTTTTCTTATATATTTGCAGTGTATTGTTGTGGGCTAATCCTAATTATGAAAGCCTGTATTAATTTTTAAAAATTCTCTGGTCCATAATAGTGATAAGGCAGCATGCAGACTCAGAGAGTCCCATATGTTCCTGGGATCTCTAGCCAGCCTCCTGCTGCAGCATGTTGCTCAGGCACTTCTTACTTGGATTTTGGGTACCTCCACGGGTAGGGTTTCTACAGCCTCTTGGGACTGTGTGTTCCAATGTTCAGCCGTCCTCATGAGAATCCCTTTTTTATATATCCAGTCAGAATGTAACATGTTCCAACTTGTATCTGCTGCCACTTACCCTACATCTGTGCAATTCTGCTGTAAGTCTCACTCCCTCTTCTCTACGCCTTCCTATTAAGTAGTTCCAGACAGTGCTGAGGTCCCAACTTGGTGTTATTTTCTTACAGATAAACAAACCTGCTTTTCTTAGTGTCATCTTTGAGTCATTCCCTGGACTTGCTCCACTATGTCAGTGTCTTTCTTGTACTTAGAAGCCCCCAAATTAGCATGCTATTCTCCATGTGGTCTTAAGACGGTGAAAATCACTTCCTTCAGTCTACTGAGAACAATTTTGTTAATACAGGTGAATATGTGGCCTTCATTACTCCAAGGATACATTGTGGAAGCTCATTAGCTTACTAAATAAGTTCCTGTCTACCAGAAAGCTCTTTTCTTTTCTGGGTGGCTTTTCCTTGGCTAGGCAGAAAAGTGCCTGAACTTCATGGTGTTATCCCATTCCAACTACAATGTTTTGCACTTAATCATTGTTGAACTCCTTGGCAATCCTGACATCAAAATACTTTTATGTCCCAAACAGCAGCCTTGCCTTCCACTTATCAACCACCCCCGGTCTGGTGTTGTCACAGCTGCAGCTCTCTGTTGCAGATGCAGAAAACTCAGATTTTTCAGCAGCCTGGAGATGTAAGTTAAAAATAGAAATTCAGATTTGTCAGTGTTTAAGACTAAATGTGTTTGAACAAAGAAAGAAAACTTTTGTTATTGCTTAAAATTTCACTGCTAAAGAGCAGTCAAACTGTTATGGTGAATGTCACTGAATATCAACAAATTGCAAAAGAGTACCTTATGGCTAAATTCAGTGCAAAGCAAGATTTAAAAAAAAGGTCAAGAAGATATTGCTAATGGGTGTTAGGGAGGTTTCAGGTACTGTGTTTTTTCTGTCTCTGGGTTCCTGTGTGCCTGACATAGTTGCTCAGCTTGCCCCTGCAGTGACCGTGTTTGCCATAGTGTGTCTATTTACAGTGCACTCAGTGGAGCTCAGCTAGAAGCAGATTTTACAGTTTCAGCCTAGTACCCACCCCTTCGCCTCTCACACAGCTGACCTGTCATTCCTCCCATCCTCCAGTCACTTGAACACAGTGTGCACAAGAAACTACACCCTTGGTGCTTCCAATTTCATAACTTTAAAAAATTAAGTTCTATGGACTGAGTAGCATCCTGTGAGGAAAAGAAATGCTGGCTGAAGACATTCCATGCTTCCAATATTACCTACAATGACAGGACACAATATGTTTAACTCTGCTTGTAATGTACAAACCTTGCCCCTTCAGGTGGAAAGTGTGCATCAAACTTTTTCTACTGACCAGTGTTTACAAGCAGATATGGTTCAACTGAGATGAAGTATCACTGGTTATATTAGAGAGCTACTTGAATTAATTACATTTCATTAAGGATCTGCACTTTGCTTGAATTTGGGATGATCTTGCCAACTCTTGTGTGTAATTCTAGTCTCTTCTAGAATTTCATTTTATGCAGTAAACAAGGTGTTGTCTTCCCTGCTGCTCTTACTCAAGATACATTGAACAAAACCTGCCATTTTTAATTTCTGCTTTGCTTCCTCCACTTTAAAACCTGGATCACATTTTTATTCAAGTCCAGTCTTTCTCTTGTTCCATACTGTAGGACTTGCAGCTGTGTCTCCCCTTATCTGTACTGCAGGTTATAATTTCTTGCTATGTTCAGAAGACAAAAATTAGGAGCGAAAATGGCAGCTGCAGCATGGAAAATCAGAATAACTCTGCTGTGGTTTAATGCCAGCTGCAAACTAAGCATCCCACAGCTTCTTGCTCTCTCTTTTCCAGGAGTAGGATGGAGGAGAGAATTGAAAGAGTAACAGTGAGAAAACTCATGAATTATGATAAAGACAGTTTAATGGCACAAAAAAGGAAGTAAATAGTAATGCTTATAATAATAAAATAGTTGCAATACACAGAACAAGGGATGCCCAGTGCAATTGCTCATCACTCCCTGGTTGATGCCCAGACACTTTCTAAGCAGTGGCTCCCATCCAGTTTTCCTGCTTTTTTATGTCCTAAGCCTGATGTCATACAGTATGACCCTTGGCCAGTTTGGTCAGCTGACCTGGCTCTGTCCCCTCACCACTTGTGTGTCTCCAGTTTTCTTGTTGGCTGGGCATGAGAAGCAGGGAAGTCTTTGACTTAGAATAAACACTACTTAGCAACAATTAAAGCCATCAGTGTCTTATCAACATTAGTCTCATATTGAATACCAAAACAAAGCACTGTACAGCTACTAGAAAGAAAATTAACTCTATCCCAGCCAAAACCAGGACAGCATTTACCCCTTATTGAATACCATTTAAAAAATGTTTAGATTCCACACTTTCCAATTAATCACCTTGCCTGTTTTCTGATATATACACATAGATACCATTCTCTTAGAAATGAAAATAATATAACCTCAGGAAGAATTTAGCTTTTTCTCAGTGGATTCTTTTGATTTTAGAATGACAGAATTACAGAACAGTAAAAGTTGGAAGTGGTCAATCTGGTACCAGTGCTCAGTAGGCCACCTGCACAATAAAGAATTTTTCTTCTTGTGACCAGGTGGAATTTCTGTGCATTGGTTTCTGTCTGTTGCCTCTTTTCCAGTTGTTTGGCACCACCAAGAACAGCCTGGTCCATCATCTTGACACCCTTCTGTCACATAGCTGTATATATTGACAAGTTCCCCTCTCAATCATTTCTTCTTGAAGCTGAACAGGCCCAGCTGTCAATTTTTCCTTGTAAGAGAGATGCTCCTGTCCAGTAATCATATTTCTTACCCTTGGCTGGATCTGGTCCAGGAGCTCCATGTCTCTCTTGTCCTGAGGAGCCCAAAACTGGACACAGCACTCCAGGTGAGGCCTCACCAGGGCTGAGTACATGAGCAGAGTCACCTTCTTTGATCACAATGAGATCAAAGCCTTGTGACTGCACACAGGGCTATAATACATCCTGTTTGTTCCCCATACTGCAAGTATTGGTTTGCATTTGATTTTGTCAATATCCCAGTAGGATAGCAAAGGGATGCTCCATAGTCGTGTCTTGTAATTAGGTCTTTCACTGCTTGTGCTTGCTTGAGCCTCCTTTTGCTACTGGGGTGGTCACTGTAGCTCTCCCCACACCTTGTCTCTTTGAGACTGGCAATATTCCTATCCCCCTTCAAATCTGAGAGTATGCCATGTGCTCCAGGTCACTTGACCAGTTGTCCCAAGGCCCTAAGTTCTGTCTTGGTTGTCCACAGCCTTTCTGTTGGGATCTCATCACTGCTCACCTAGAAAACCAGTAGAGGGTAATAATCCATGGGCTGTAGCAGGCTAGGAAGTTTCTTGATTATGTCCCTTACCTGGGCCTCAGTGGCAATACACCTCTCAGTGGGTTGGGTCTGGTTGGCATATTGGGCTCTCTGTTCTTTCAAAAAGAGGACCACTGTCTTTCTTTTCTTGATTTTCGAGGAGATTATAATGCAGTGGGTAGGCTGCCCTGCCCTGGGTGATGCCTTCATCCCAGAAGAGCCTTCATCCACATCCTCATTTCCCTGTTTCCCTTGGCCTCAGAGGGTCAAGGTATAAATAGATTAAATATTTATTCTTAATGGTTATCTTAGGATGATATCTAATTATAGTATCTATAATTTTATTATATTATCAAATATAATAAAACTCCAGACATTGTGAAAATAAGAAACAAACAGCAGTTAATTGTAAAACTAAACAAACACTGAGCTGCTTTATGATTTGTCCTTTGGATTATCTCTTTCAGTTTAATAGATTTCACATTTTACATTCATATGAAAAGAAATCCGACTGAATCCTTAATTCCTTTTCAACTTGGTGGCAAATGTTATTTTTAGTGAGCTTTATGTGTGTTCTTTGCTAACATTAAATAGAATATCCTATGTAAGCACACAAAGTATAACCTAAAATTCAGCTTAGAATTTTGGATTCTGCAACTGCAACTGTTTCATTTAATTTTTGTCAAGTTAGTATGGTTTGGTTTCAGTCAGGTGTTAACATAACAAATATTTATCATATTCTGTAAAGATCTGCCAATTGTTCTTGCCCTCAGTTTTATAAATGAAAAAAAAAGAGACATTTTAATTGCAGTTATATCTCACAAAAATTTTTGAGACATTTAACCTCTCTGAAAATACAGGTGTTCCTTAAATCAGTGGTGAAGTGGTGGTACAGATTTTTTTAATTCCCTCTGGTTTAGGATTTTTCCTGTAGAGGGTGACAGAGGACTGATGATTTCTTATTTCGTTTTCCTAGTTGTATTGTTCCTGTCTCCATTTGAAGTCAATAGACGTGGGCTGAGAAAAAAACTATAGTAATGATTTTGGCCAGTCTATCAGGTGATGTCAAAGCTCTACTTACTGTATTGGTTGCCTAAATATATTAGTTTTCTTCACCTCACAGACTGCTGCAGTCCTTTAGAGTATCTGATAGCAGATTAAATCTGATGATCTAAATATATTTTCAGGTTTAAAAATATTTTCAGATTTATATATATTTCAGATTTAAATAAATATATTTTATATCTAAATATATTTTATTCTTCTGTAATTATGATTACCCTATGATATACCTCAATAAATTATTTCAGATGTCTCTAGATAGATGCACTAAAATACCCACTTTGTTTCCATTTTTCTCTAAGACATTATTTATATACTAAATTTTATAGTGTGCATCATGCTCTAGTCTCACAAAAAACAGATCTCTTACTATACAAAAAATTTGTAAGGCATATGTAACCAAAAGGAGTTTTGAAGGTTTCTTTCCAGGTACATTTTGAAAAAAGTAACAGTATTTAAAACTGCAGGGTAGAATACTGCAAGATAGAAATAAATTTCAACAAAAGATTTATGAAAGTAGGGCTTCTTAAGTCCTACTTGAGATTAAGGAAGACACTGTAGAATTGGCAAGCACACATATAACTACTGTTGATTCCAGAGAGGTTTCTGAGAATTATACTTTCTGGGAAATTCTATAAAGGAAGAAACGTTATGCATTTAAAGTATTACAATCCCAAGCTTTTCCATGTAGGGAAGGAACTTCTTCCCCTTGAAACTCTTTCAGTGTGCCAATTCTGAATAACATTGTTGAAGAACATCCTTTGTGTTGTTTATGTTCCAATTCTTTCAAATATGCAAATTGACTGGCTCAACATCTATAGAAAAGATACAGAAATTACTCCAAGTGAACTGTATGAATAGTTATTTTTTAATGTTTAATTTTATTTTCTACTCAAAATTTTAGAAACTTTAGATTTCTAAAAAGCATCTTACATTAATGGATTTGAACTGAAGCATTTACAAGTTCAACAGCCAAAAAAGGAATCTCCAGGCTCTGAGGCATCCTGTGATATTAAACCCTGTTAAATAACCATGATTCCTTTTTTCATGCACTTACTTTTTTGGCATTAAGTAGTAGCTCATCTCCAGGGAAATGAATTAGTTATGCAGTCTTACTATAGTCTTTTGGAGCTATTTTCTTTTCTTCTAATCTCTCACAATTTTATAAATATTTCTTTGAATTCTTCTCAGCTTTTAGTCCATGATCAAAATTAAAAAAAAAAAAATAGTTGAAATACAACAGATGGTGTAGATTTCTTATAAAGTAAACTCTCTGTGCATGTGTCTGACCTCAGAGAAATGTACTTGTTTATTTGTGCATTACATTCTGGCTTAACGACCATGCTTGGAGAGCCTGGGTTAAGTCTAGTTTGGTGAAAGACATATTGCTTGTGCTAGCTTGAGAAATAAACTCTAAAGTTTAGAAATCTGGAATGTCGATGTACTTTTTGCCAAGTGCTTATGATACTTTATAATCCTTAGATTTTTACAAAGCCATCATGCATTCACTGCTATCAATAGGCAGAAATTATGCTTCCATGATTAAGTTAAACAGTTTTCTGAGGGTTCTAACAGCATCTGTCATGAGTCGACCCTTAAGAGATCTAGGATTACAACAAACAACTTGTTTAGCTGCTGTGCTTTTAAATGAAGTCTATATCCCTACGAAACACAGACTAGGGGATTTGACTCAGCGTGATTCCTTCTGTGCTGTGTCCTTTGCACTGACCTCTCCTTTCCCTTCTCCTCAGGACTGCTCTTCAGAGCAATTTAATGCTGGTAGATGTTTTTTGCTCATGTGGACCAAGTCCTTTCCTTGGAATTAACTAATAGTTATCAGATATATTTGTGCACTGCAGTGGCAGAAACGATGCCTAACACTCCTGCCTGTTCTTTGATGTAATTTTGTAAAGTACATTAATTTCCCTTAATCTTACCCCATGAATTGTGGGGTTTTTTGGTTTTGTTTGGTTTTTTGCAGAATCATGACAATATTTGCAAACTGGGAAAAAAAAAGAAATTATTGATGAAGTCACATTTTATTGACTTGCAAAGTGAGTTTGAGCTGATATTCTGTAATGTTTTTATTAGAAATTTTTCAAGAATAGAAGCACTGTAGAATTTTAAGTGACAGCAAATGGTTTTATTATTGTGAGAAACATAGCATACCTGTGTGTATTCTGTTCCTTTTCTAAAAATATACTTATAAATGTATGTGTATCTGATTATGATTTTGAAAGGTCTTTTAATACCAGGTCTTTTGCCATGATTTTGAAAGGTCTTTTTAGGTGCTGCTGTTCTTCAGGGATGTTAAATATATACTCAGATCAAAGACAGAAAGTGAATACAGCAGCCTAAAATTTCCTTTGAAAATTTAGAGGTGCATGTGTTTTCTGTACCTTGGTCTATTGAAGGTTTTACCTCTTGGTGGATTCCTGCCATTTCTGTGCTAAGTGCACTAAATCCCGTTCTTACCTGTTGGCAGCTGATGCTACCTGTGATCTCCTCAGCAGGCCATGCATGTCACTGCTGGGAAAACAGACAGATTACCTTTCACTTGGCAAATCCATAAATACTGCCCCAGCTCTTTGAGAATGTGACAGTTGGCAGGTATTGAACTTTGCTGACACATTACATTTTATTTAGACTTCTATCACCTGATAATTTTTTCTTTTATCCTTTTCTTCCTCACTGCTATGCTCCTCAATTCATTTATTAACCTATCTTTCCAAATAAGAATCATATTGCCAACCAAGATTCTTATTTTCTACTTTATCTGAAACAATTCTCTTCAGTCATCTCATACCTTCAGTATTATGTTATTTGCTCCAGGAAATTAAACCATGGCATACCAGCCATTCTTAACAACCACTTCTGGGTTTTTCTTCTTTTTTCTCCACTTCTGCACCACTCTCAGGAGCTCCAGGGCCTCAGTGTGGTTTGGCCTTAAAGCTGCTCCTGCAGAGTGGACTTGATCAGGGGAGGTCATTATCGACTTCTGTGATCCTGTGGCACTGATCTGTTTGCTTTCAAAGAAGTAACACATTGGAGGGTTGGTTTTGGCTTGCATTCCTATGTGTCTGGCATTCTCTACTTGGTCCCAAGTAAGATGTAAAAAAAGGTTCTGTTCCTTCCAAGTCACTGAATTTATTTTCTAATAGGAAAACTCTGTCAAAGGTAATTTAAAATAGACATAATTACATCGTAGATTTTATGTGTTGATTAGCAGTTAAAAATATTAAAGTAAGTTTATCATACTCTGTGTTCAATCTAGTTGTAACAAATGAAGTATTTTAAAATCCTTGTTTAGTGTTTTTTATATGAGATCAAATACTTGTTTAATCTTGCACAGTATTCTCTGCAGAACCAATTAACTTATTCTTTCTATGTGCTGCAACTCAGAAAGTCTTTGTAACTAGCAGAGAAGTAAACACTTTAAACCTGTATTTTTTTAAAGTACTTTTATCATACAGTACATATTTCTTACGGAAGTTTGTGAAAAATACAAGAACTGAACAGTAATTTCATTTTGTAGTATCTTTAGGTGGGCACCAGAAGATAATAAAAGCTACTGGTACTTCTAGATTTTTTTGTAATGAATTTCCCTTATTAGGAGATTCTAATTCTATGCTTTGATCTTGAGCTTTGTAATGTTTCAGTTAAATGTATAGCAGGCAGAATTACATCTGTTCTTGATACAACTTTTACCTGTGAGATGTGACTAAACAAAATTTGCAAAATTAGATTTAACTGTCAGTGCCTTCAAATAGGACATACAACATGCTTTAAGCATTATCAGTGTTAACTTTTGAAAATTAGATATATATCAGCTCTCAAGTGTTCTTATTTCAGAAGGACCAGTAATTTTTTTTTAATTGAATTTAATAGAAATTTTCATGATTTCATTTCAATGGGGGAGAGTCCAGAAAATTAACTCATCAGCATAAAAACATGTAAAAATACTTTTAAAATTTTTTTTTGTAACCTTGATTAAAACCTCTAGAGAGTGTTTTCTAATTGTACCCTACACTTTCTTAATGTTTTTAACTTGGGGAAGGTTTTCAGAGTTTTATTAATAATTTTGGTGATCTTTGTAAGAAAATGAGATTTTTTTATCATAGGGCAGTCTAGTCGGGCTGTTTCTCAATTAATCTTTATAGAAAAAAAAGTACTTAGTTGTCTTTTTTTAAACACATTAGCTGGAAATGCTGCTTTTTCTTTATGGATCAGTTTTCTATTAAGTCTTTATTCTAATACCTGTGTAAACACCTCATTCTACTGCCAGTTTTCTGCTTTATCTTTCCCCAATGCTGACTCTTAAGCTGAGCATTTTGTCTAATTCACATAGTGCGTATTAGATATTGCTGGAAGTTAGATCTCTGCTTTCTATCACAATGAAGACTGTTCATATTTCTAGTCTATAATAAAATCAGTCCACAGGTTCTAATTTCAATTTATGAGCGTGCTTGAGACTTCTCACAGTTTTTCTTTTTCCTTTGATGTCAAGGAGGAGGAAGATAGGCAGGTATATGCCAAAATGAGGTATCTGGAACATGGATCATCTATGTTCAGAAATTTAACCTACTAACAGAGTCAGGAAAAGCATTTTCATTAGCTATTTGTGCAAATAATGACTTAGTTCACTTTTTCTGTTAAAAGGATTTATTCTGCTGTTCTATTTACATGATAGCTTACCTCTCTGAAAATGTAACAAACCCACTCCATACCTGCAATCCAAGGTGTCAAAGGCTCTTGTTGACTTAGTTTAAGAACAAGGGTAATAAAACTGCTGATCTGTGGACTAATGCTTTCCTCTTCCATAACTACCTTTGAAACATGGAGCACCTTAAAATATGATCCCAGGTCCACTATGATAAATGTTAATGGTCTTAATGATGTCATTGATTGTTGATCTCCAGTGGGTCAGTTTAACTAGTTTTCTAAAGCCACTGCAGTTATCTGAAGACGATGCGTTGGAATAGACATCAGGTGGCAGTATTTCATAGCATAAAAGAACATAACTCTTGTTATACAGACTGTGTTATTTAAAAGAAGTGCTTGGAATTATTATGCAATTGTTAGTGTGTTTCACTAAATAAGAAAAAATAACAGAAGGTGGTATATTTGTTCTTCACAGTTACAGACATTTTAATATACCATGCTTTTATTTTGTCTACTTGTTGAATTCCAGTTCTGTGTGTACTCCTCTTCCAATCAAGAGGGTGTCGAAGCAGTTATTGTGATAGTTATGTGTTAGTTGTGATTTAATCAAATTCTTTTTCTCTTTGTGAAATAACACTTTATTTCCAGTTTTAATTTTATTCTTAATGAAACAGCTTAAAATAATTTTTTGTCGTTTTAATAATATCTCGGCTTTATTCTAAATTTGGTCAGTGTTGATCTTTACATAATGATTAAATTTTCTATAAAATCTTAGAGAAATATACAAAAACATAATGCACTTATTTCTGCATTCTGTAGTGCTGTTCAATACTGAGTTAAATTTGCAAGTACATTGTTATCAAATTTCACTATGACGCAATACAGTTAAAACTTGTCTACATAATGGGCTTGACACCTGATAGGAATGTCATTCTTAATGTAAGCTAACCTTTCCTCTGCTGTTCTGATCTACTCCTGTCAGCATCATGATGTTCTCTTTATAATCCTCATCAGGAATTGTGGCTTCAGTGCTAAGTACAAAGGTGATTCCTCTCCATTGTGAGAAAAAGCTGCTTTTGCAGGATTTCTGATTTTGCTGCAAAACAGGGAGCAGTATTTGCCTTTCACACCTGGTCATGCAATTGTAAATGCTCTTCATCTTACCGAAAGCCAAGACACTGTGTGTGCTTCAAAGGAAATTCTTATTCACAAAAGATAGATGGATTCTAAGACAAAGTATAAGAGGAACAATATATTGCAACAATGAAAATTATAAGAAACCTGTGTTTTGATTTTAAAAAGAAAAATCTCTCACAGAGAAATCTCTCACAAAATGTTGATTCTTTGTTCCTGTGGGATGAACAGGAAGTATGGTTGTAACTGAAAAGACTGTTGTTGTTACTGTTGCTGTAAAACAAAACTTTAAGCAAATTTTCACCTGCCCTCTGTTATTAGAGTTCATCTGCTGTAGTGAGTTATCAACACAGTTTAACATTTATAAAATCTTTGTCTTTCGTAGTAAATGAAGTTAGTTATTTTATTAAAACTGAAAAATGTATAAGACTCAGATTTGATTGATAAAGGTGTTGTATCAGAAAACTGCACCAATATCTTATTTGCATAATTACATGAGAATAAATATGAAATGTATTAGCTGTATGCATTCACAAAATAAATAGTTTTGCCTTTTTATCTTCTGTAAGTTCTCTTTGAATCACTTTTGATATTTTATATCCCAATCATCCCTGAATGGAAAAAGCATTTCCTTAGTTCAAGCAGTGGTAATGTCATGATGAAAATACTAAAATAAGAATATCTCATTAAGCACATACTAGTAGCTATCATATTAGTAGTCTTATTTGATGTGCATCTCTTAAATGTTAGGTTGTTTGTCTGAAAAATGTAAGAAAGCAAGTATCTGACTTTCCTAAATTCATTTGAGAACTGGTTGTGATGAACTGACTTGAGGGCAGGGAGGAGAAGGCAGAAACGAAGCCCTTTTTCACTATTCAATTATTGCATTTTCTAAGCTTAAGAGGTAATAGTTTGGAATCTTGAATTTTTCCTGGAACATGGAAGATCCTTGTAAGAGGAACATAGTAAATCCTTGAAAAAAACAGAAGAGTTATTCAGCAGTCCCCCTTCCTCTCCACCTCCCTGAAGCTTCAGGAATAAGCAAAGGAAAGAGTAATCAAACAAAAGGAGCACACAGCTGATGTTTAAGCCCTCCTCCAGCACTTTTTATGTACATAACCAGAAGTCACTCAAGCAGCTGCAGCACATTAGTTACGATAGTTTAACAGGCAGCTTTACAGCTCTGATAAAGGTTGTGCTAAAGCAATTTCTTCCTCTTGTGCTCACTTGCTATGATGGCTCAGAAGTGATCTTTGGCAGCAGGGCTGTGAAAGGAGTGGTAATGTTTAATCGGTTTCTGTGGAGGAGTTAGCTTGCTTTTTCCTTTGTAGATCATTATCTATAGACAGACGTTAAGGGCAGGCAACACCATGTTGAAAACAGAATAGGCTGTGAACTGGTGCAAGGTATCTGAACAGTTCTTGGGAACTGATTTAGAACGGAAATATTTTAAGCAGCTAAGCCAACATTTGATTGTATTAGACCTTAATAGCAAAGTTACTTGAGAAACATGGCTCAGCAGACAAGTCCAGACAATTTGCCTGTTCCTGAAGTGGATAATGCACACAGTCAACATCCATGGCTAAATGAAGATCTTGTGAAGACCCTGAGGGAAAACCTGTTGCAACATGAAAAGTCCAGGACAACTCGAAAATCTTCACCTGCTTCTCCCCGGCTGTGTCCAGTTATTTCTCCTCGAAACTCTCCAAGGCTCTTGAGAAGAATGTTTTTAAATAGCAACATACCAAAACAACGTCGTTTCACTGTGGCACATACCTGGTAAGCACTGAGATAAAATATTAGATTAATTCTTTTCATGGACTATTTATCTCTTCGATGTTTGTGCTCCTGTTTCTTGGTTTGATCTCTGCATTAATCTGTCTGGTTGAAAGAGTTCTAATTTGTGATTAAACTTAATTGCAGTCCAGAAGTTTAAAATAGTAATTCATATGAAGTAAGAAAACATATATTTCCTTGTACAAAGGCTGCCAAATCTCCTCTGATTTCTTGGGTAATAACTCCATTCTTTCCTCTCCTTCCAAAATAAAAGAAGTACTTTCATTCTGTGCTGTTCTGGCCTGAGTGACTTGGCAATTTTTTCTTTAATGTGTCTGTTGGAAATATTTTATTTTTTTATTGACAATTTTGGATCCCTCAGCCTCTTAGCAGAATAACATAAGTTTATTTACCTTTTAACAGTGCTCAAATTAAGAAGGGCATGATAAAGAAGAATGATAGGAATAGATATTTAATGTGAAATAGTGATTTTTATTAAAACAGTTGCTAGAATAAACAGGAAAGATGGTAAGGGAAGCCCTTGGTAAATGATTCACTAGTAGTACTTCTTTGGTAACTTGATCACTTCTTAGATGTGTTTGTGATCATATCTAAAAAAGACATTCATTTTTTTGCATCTGTCTCCTTGAGAAGAGCACTGTTGTTTCATTACTTTTAAAATTATTCCTTCAAAAGATGTTGTATATGAGATTACTGTAACTCAAAATTACATTTGTGTTTGCTTTGATGATCCTGAGATGTTTGGGTTTTTTGCTTGTTCTTCCCTCCCCTCCCCCTTTTTCCCTGTAACAAAAATGCAATATAAAGAAAGGAGGGTGATGAAATACGTTCAAAGAAAATAAGTCATGCATTCTAAGCAGCAAATGAATATGCTGTTGAAGTTTATCTTAATTTATCTGAAATTAGATCTTCACTATAGCTATGTGATTGGTATGTGCTTTGCACATCGTATACTAGTGTGCTTAAATCTTTACTATGTTTGTATTTATATAGTTGAAGTACTTGTATAAAATAATATTTTATCCCTGAAAAGCATAAGAAAAAGCATATGCCTTTATAATTTAAGAATACTTTTTTGAAACTGATGTACCTGTTCAGATATTGCATGTGTAAAATAGAAAATTGAATGAAATCAGGATATTTCATGTTTCTTTAACAATTAGGCATGAATCCCAACTGCTGTTCTGTGTTAAATAATTTATAAAACATTCTATACATAAGAATGTGCAGGTAAAAAAAGTAATTCAGGCAGATCTGTCTTACAATGTAAGATGAAAAAAAAATCTGAAAGTTTAGAGAGGGAAATTATCATGTGTGATTATGCATGTGTAGGCAGTCCAACATGACAGACAAAGAAAGGGGACAGATATGAAGTTAACAAACATGTTTGGGCAACATAAAATGACACAGGATTGCATAATATTAAAAAGTGAAATTTTGTTTGAATGCACTTTCTCTAGTGAGCTTCAGAAGTTTGTGTGAAATGCCTTTCTCACTGTGATGAGTGTAGAAAACACTTGTGGTTTTCCCAAATATGTTAGATACTAGACCTGAAATCAATATTTCATTGTTATGATTTATGAGATGGGCTGATCAGAGTAATGATATTTTTTTCCAGCAAGTAGAGAAGTACAGAGTCAAGCAGCAAGTTATAATTAATTACCTGAGAATCTGCAAAGAATAGTATTTCTGAAGTGACAAAGCAATAACATACACGATCAGCCTATCAGGCATATGAAGGGCTTACAAAATTAATTTCTTGCCAAAGACCATCAGATCTGTAGTTACTGATATGTCCCCACTTTTTTCTATCATTATTTCTAGTCTGAAAACAGAGATGCTATGTGATAGACCCATGGTTTCTGTGCACTTTGGCTATATAGGCAGCAGAGTGGTTTTAATTCCATATGCATATAATCCATTTTAGACAGTTTGTAGGAAAACAGTGCATTTGAAAATGGAGTAGTTGTAACCTGAATTCAAAATGTTACACTATGAAGGATCTGTTCTGGGGTTATTCAGGCCCACTGTAGTAATGACAATCTCTGCTTTATTTTTGGTGTGTTTCTAATGTAATCAGTTTTGTAATTTAAGAAAATTTATTAAATTAATGTATAAATCTTTTTTGTTTAGTGCACTCTTCATACAGGTATTAAAAATTTTAATAACATAACCTTATTCAAACCACCAGTAAGCTGGTAAGCCATTCTGACTTTGCAAAATGTCACTAATTTTTTTTTTTTTTTAATTTTCTTATTTTTTTCTGGTGATTAGAAAGTTAGATATAGTTATATATATAGGTAGCATAAGAAATAAATATATGACACTGAGATACTGTTGTGTGTTGCAGTGATGCAAACAGCCACCACAGATCCAGAGTGCCAACCCCCCCTAATTTAGATTGTGCCTAGCTCCCTGGTTTCAAGGTTCTGAAACAGCATTCACATACAGTCAAGAAGTGAGTGGGAGTTTCATGAATCGTTCTGGCAACCCATTTCTCCCCCTATTTTATCATGAAGTATATAGCTCGCCCTCTGTAATGGCTTGGGTTGTAGAACTTTTGACACCAAAATGCATTTTCTTAATCATGTGACCTTTATCTTTTCACAGTAGTAATTGGGTTATCACTTTTAGTCATTTTACAAGTCCTTCTCTACTTCCTTTTTCTTATTCTTTTCTAGCTGTACCCTTGAATTCATTCAAGAACTTGAAAGATAAATTGCTACTTTTAGGATTTTAGAGAGGAAAAAAATACGGCCTTTAGAGTTGAAATAGGAGGATTTAAGTGGCAGAGGTGCATAAGGCCTTCATTTTTGTTGAAGCAATTTCTGAATATCTTCCAGTTTCAGAGAATCTTAGTTATGCCTAAAACTGAAATTCAAACTAGTTATCTTGAACTTTTTGCCTGGATTCCTCTCGGTCTGTGAACAGTATCTGTCTACAGTCTGTAGGAAAAAAAAACATAGCAACTACAAGTGTTTGAAAGTTTTGTGGCCAGGATTTCAAACAAACTCTACCCAAACCCAAATTCCATTTCCTCACAAATCTGTCTTATATTGTATTACTGTAAAAGTATTCATAATGCTTTATAATCTCACCAATATAGTGACACTGCAGCACATATTATAGCTGGAAATGGGCAAGATAAATTAAGTCCTCTGGTATGTGCTTGACAGAATCAGCTTCTGGATTGTCTTGGTTTGCTCTTCATGAGGCTTTTTAGATGTGCTGGTTACCTCAGTACCTTTTGGCAGGACAAATCTCGAGGGTGGAATCACACATGCTCTGATTTGTGAGGAGGGGGTGCTTTCAGATAAGGGAAAGAGACTGTCAGTTCCCATCTCTGTGGACGTCCAGCGTGTGTGATCTCACACACACACTGTCCAAAGATCTGTGGAAGGATGTTTAGATACTTCTAAATCATACACTCTTAGTTAACTCATGTGGAAAGTCAGCTTTCCTTAATTTTCTATGAAAAAATCCTTTCTGTAAAGGGAGGAAAAACAAGAAACATAAATATTTGGAGGAGGATAGTAAGGTCAGTGGAACATAACAACTAAATTATATCTGTTTAATTGAAAGGATGAAGTCATGAAACACATGTGCTTGGTTTTTTCGACTTTTGTTTGCTGCCTTAATACTTCTCAGTGAATACAAAATGATCAACCAGTTGGTTCTTTCTGTGTTGTATATAACTTTCGACAGTGTATTTGCTGCCTTTGTGATCTATTTGTGTGTGTGTTCAGAGACAGCAACTAGTCACGTGTACCTCTCTTCTAAGTCATATAAAGTGGATTTTTTATTCACAAGGTCCAGTGTGAGTATTCCCTCTTGATAAATGTTCCCTCTCCAGCTCTTGTGGAGTTCATTTAGTAATTCCTGATGTTTAGGGCTTTGTGCTCTTTAGATTTTTTTTAAAACATGTACCCCCAAACCTAAGCATTTAATACAATTACCAACAGTAAAAATACAAGTATGTGCTCAGTTAAATGGAGTACCTTCATCACCTTAGCCAGTCTTTGTCCCCACCCATAGCAAATATTTTACATTGACTTTGGCATTCAGATATGAAAATGATAGATGCCTTAGAAATAGTTCAGATAGATATGGGCAAGGTGTGCCATTTTAAGTTTCAGGAATGTAACTGTCATAAGCGTACCCATAAAACTAGGTTTGTCTTTATTTTTATTGCACAATATCTTTTCATACACTTTTACTGCTAATTACAAAAAGCAACAAAACCTCAAGTGTTAGATATAGGTAGATTGCAAAAGAGCAACACATTTCGTTTGATGTGATTCTACACAGCCTGGTTCAGTGCATTTCAACTGTGAAACCAGAATGAAGCTGTACCACACTGTATCAATATATTTTTATCAGTACTGTTTTCTTCCAACTTTGAGTATAAATTTTCCTAAAAGATTTTTAATACCTATGTTTTCCTCTCCTTCACTACTCAGTGCTTTTCAGGAACTGAAATAATTACATTTTGACATATGGAGTCAAAAGGAAAAAACATCAAAGCAGATACTAGGCAAGATAGTAAGTGAATAACTTCTTCACAAACCCAAATGTACATAGGGCTGCATCCAAAGCAACATGGTCATCAGATTGTAGGAGGTTCTGTCCCTTTACTCTATGCTGGTGAGATCCCACCTGGAGTACTGCACACAGTTCTTGGGTCCCCAGCAGAGGAATTGCATGGACCTGTTGAAGTAGGTTCAGAGAAGAGACAAAAAAATGATCAAAAGGATGGGACACTTCTGTGAGGAAAAGCTTGGAGAGTTGGGGTTGTTCAGCATGGAGATGAGGCTTCATGTAGAATTTAAGAAGAGGGGATTGCTTGAGTAAGATGGTGTTTGCCATCAAGTTAATGAGTCGCATCAAATAGGATGTAGTTTAACAAGGGCAAATGCTGGATTCTGTACCTGAGGCAGGGCCATGCTGGCTGTGTGTAGGCTGGGCAATGAGAGGCTGGAGAGCAGTGCCATGGAAAGGGCCCTGGGCTCCTGGGCCATGGCAAGTTGAACATGAGCCAGCAGTGCCCTGGCAGCCAGGAGGGCCAAGCGTGTCCTGGGGGCATCAGGGACAGCACGGCCAGCCAGGCAAGGGAGGGGATTGTCCCCTCTGCTCTGGGTTGGGGGACCTCACCTCCAGGGGTGGGGGACGTTTGGGTGCCACAGTAAAAAAAAGACAATAAGCTATTGGAGAGCATCCAGAGGAAGGCCATGGGGATGCTGAAGGGTCTGGAGGGAAAGTCACGTGAAGGGTGGCTCAGGTCACTTGGTTTGTTCAGTCTGCAGGAGACTAAGGGAAGACCTCACTGCAATTTACAACTTCGTTGTGAGGGAAAATGGAGGGGCAGGTACTGATCTCCTCACTCTTATGGCCAGTTATAGAACTCAAGGAAATGGCATGAAGCTGAGCCAGGGGATGTGTAGGCTGGATATCAGGAAAGCATTTTTCACCCTGAGTGTGGTTGGGCACTGGAACAGGCTCCCCAGTGCAGTGGTCACAGCATCCAGCCTGACAGAGTTAAAACCCCATTTGGATAACACTCTTAGGCACATGGTGTGACTGTTGTGGTGCTCTGCATAAGGCCAGGAGTTGGACTCGATGTTTCTGCTGGATCTCTTCCAGCTCAACATATTTTATAATTCTATGACGATAAAATGCATGTGCCTATGTGATCTTAATCTTATTCAATTCAATATGTATCAGTTTCTTCTTCTACTTCCTTGTTTTTCTTTATTCACACTTTCTAAATCAGATCACCAGTATTGCGTAAAGTTTTAGTCAAGATAACACCTGGCATATTAAAATGGACTCTATTCTGGTTTTTTTTTTCAGACTTTTCAGACTGAGCTATCACACTTCTTTTCTCGAAGAATATATGAACCACTTTACATAAAATGTAAAGCTATAACAGAGGCATAACATCATAAGATATAACATCATTAAAGACACCTTATCCAAGAAATAATTTAATTCCCAATATTTTCACAGAGACATACCATCATTTATAAGGTAACTCAATCCACATACCCACTCTTGAAATTCTTTTACATAAGGAGATGCATGCTTGTATGGATGCATAGGTTAGTGGGGCAGAGACAAAGAATAAGCTTTGAAAGCATGATGCTCTCTGATATTTTACAGAATGTTTTGTGGTAAGCTAAGCATGATGAGCAATGGTACTAACTACTGACAAATTTGTATACCACAGAAAAATAATGCTTCTCCACAGTTCAGACTTGAAGAAAGACAGATGAGGAAAAAGTTAATCTTTCCATAAAGAAAGAAATGGCAAAGAGGCATTTTCTCAAATAAGAGTTGTGTTAAAGAGAGCTCATAGTATTGGATAAGGAAATTGGAAACCACTTCAGAAAGATAAGAAAGTGAGCAATCAAAGGCTAAATTCTAAGTTTTTATTGTACAGGGACAAATAACTGAGCAAGGAAGAGCAGAGCAAAAGAGAAAAAATTATAGCTTTGGCTCACTAGATTTTTGTAGTACAGGAATTGTTATTTATAAAAATACCTCTTGCATCACTCCTTTTCTTTCAAAATAAAATGTATCTCAACCATTTTGATTGAGCCTTTTTTTCTTGCTTATGACCTGCTTGCCGTGTAAAATTGGAATTTCTTTGTAAGTTTTACTTACTGATGTACTATGCCTGAACCATGCTATTTTCTGACCTATGGTCTTTAATAGCATGTCCTGTGTTAGACAGAATTTGGGAGAAATTCTAAAAAATTAGCAGAGGTGAAACAGAGTTCCTGGAGTTCTACTTTTGTTTAGTGCCTACCTGAAAACCAAAACCTGCTTTGCTAAAGTGCTATTGCACCCCAGAATTTTTATTATGTCTTTCTCTAATTGTATCACAAGCAATTATACATGACTGTAAATGTTTTAAATATTGTACTCTTGCAATGTGATATTATCTGTTTTCTAGAAAGTTTTTTTAAAATGTGCAAAAGGTTTTGGTAGGTTTTGCTACAAGTTTTTTTAGCTTACTGTGTAACACAGGCCTGTTAGACTCAAGCAGTCTTCCCCATTGCTCCTTATTGCATTTTGCAAACTTGCTCTTTTCTTTTTCACTTTGCATGAGTAAATTGCTGTTTTATTTGTGGTTTCCAAAAATTTCATTTGTTCTTGACTCATCCCATGGGATCCTGCCTGTTTTTTCTGCAGTTTGACACATTTTCAAAATTTTATGACAGCTCAAATTTGTATTTCAGAGTTAGCCATTCCCTTCATCTGGAGTATTGAGTCCTCTGTACATTGGCCTTAAACATTTCATAAGTTCCATACACATAACCTTAAAGTTTCCAGTGTGTTATAAAATATTCAGAAGTTTATTTCCCTTTTTGTTTCCTTATAGTATTTCATATCTCTAGATGGGTTTGTCATGGGAATAGATATTACAATATTTTTAGCACAGTCTAACAATGAGCTGGCTTTTTCTTTCATACATTCTTGAAAAGATTAATCTTCTTTGGGATTTGTAGGTATTACTCCATTTTTTTTTTCATCTTGTGACATTTCTTCCATATCTCATGACCTTTTTGGTGTTTTATTCTTCTGTTTTCATTTAGTACTGCACTTAATTTTTTCCACTGGTCATCCAGGAGAGCACTGAACTTGAAATTTGCAAGAGTTTATCCCAACAATAGATAAATTACCATTTAAGTTAGAAAGTGGATTGGGAGAAGGGTCTCATCATCTTTGTCTGTCAAGCTACCAGTACTTTAAGGAGCAGCTGTTAAGTGGAAACAACAAGTTTTACTCTGTCATTGTGCAGAGCACTATCAGACTTCTGCTTTATTCAGAAAGCAGTGAAACATTTGTAGAAGGCTGATTTCTGTCCTGATCTGGGGGAAATGTGCAGGCTTGGAACTGTTATCTGTCTGAGTCAAGTTCCTTAGGCTGTACATGCAGTGGCCCCTCAGTGGTGGTGGGTTGCTGCCAGACCTGTCCTTTCATTCATACACTCCTAATGTTTGATCTTGGTCACTAGAGAAGGTTGGTAATATTGTCATCTGCTCTCACTGCAGAGTTTTAGGGAATAATCTTGTAAAACTTCTATTGCTATCCTATGTAGTATTTTGTATTATACTGTGTATTGTATTATACTATATTGTACTATATAGTAAACCTAGTAAATCCATTGTGTGTTGACTTTTCATCCTATAAACCCTCAAAATACAGCAAGCTCTCTTATCTCCTTTCTCTGTCATCAAACAGGGCATGACAGTATGTGGCTAACACTTCATATTAGCAGAAAACTTTTCTTCTGGTAGCTGTATATTCCCCTCTTAGTAAATGCTCAGTATCTCCAATCTGTTATTTTCAATAGTTTAGTTTCACTAAACATTTGCATTCAGTTGTTTAAAAACGGACACATACAGAATTAATAAGAAAAAGTAAAATTTACATGCACAGGGTGAAATGAAAGTCAAGAAGGATATATATATTCTGTTTCATTTATTTTTGTTTTTAATAAAGAAACACTCATTGTCATGTTTTAATGTGTTAATGGTAATATGTTTTTTTCTTATTTGGTGTTCTTCAGTGTACCAAATTTATGAACACTCATGAAGTATTCTTATAATATAGAACTTACCAGTTAGAATCTCACTGTAACAAGTGCTTAACAGGTGTGCATTCCTGATAGTGGAGTAAAGTTACTGTAGGCTAGTAGTAACAGACTTTTATTGTTCAAATAAAGTTGGAATACTTTAAAGTGTCATAAAGTATAAAAATGAATGACATATAGTTAAATATATTATGGGCCACACTAATTTTAACTGGAATGTCCAGGAACTTTTGTAGTGTTCCTTAATGCACTAATTTACCTCCAGGATAATCTCTTGATAGCTTTTTGGCTAATTAATAAACCCAGCTAAATGATTGCAAATAAAGTGATTCAACATGTGAACTATGGGTTTCCTATATATGTGTGGGGTTTTTGTGGTTTATGCTTTACGGGTCTTCTATCATAAATCTGCATCTGCTGAACCTGACAATCTCCAGAATATGCAAGAGTGTGCTAGATAATAGATCTCTACAAAATGTTTTAAAAGCATCTGTCTATATATTAATTTTCCATCCCTAAAATAGAATAAGGAAGCTAATAAATTTTATTCAAAATAAATTTTGCCAGTTTATCTTCATCTGAAAAAATATATATTTACATATTAAATAAGTATGCATTTCTGATGTGCATTTTAATGTTGTAAGAGTCCTCCAGATATATTCAAATAATTACTTTATTTGACCCTTACTATAAATATAATTTTATGTTACACAGGACACATACAATCAGAGATAGCATTTTTATTTTATTTGGGGATAGGGTGGTTCGCTGAATGGCGAATCAGACAAGTTAGCTATTTTATTTCCAGTCTTAATACAAAACTGTAAAAACCTTTAAAATCTGCTGCATGTTCATAAACCAGTCATAAGCAATAAAATATAAATTATTTTAAAATATTTGCCTCGTTATTATACACATTTGCATGATAGAGATTAAATTCTCCAAAGGTGTTAATTACAATCTTAGTGTGTGGTACATTACAGAATCCAAAAAAAGAAAAAATAGACTTGCGTAAAAGCATGCTGTCCTGGAGAATAGAATAGACCATATAATTAAATGTAGAAATCCAGTAAGATCACTAAAAATATTCATTAAAATGCCTAAGAAATGATTGTACAATGAACTATATTCCCCACATAAAAATAATTTACCACAGAAGAAATATTTAAAACTTCGAAACAACAGTATGTTTCATTCATTTCCAAGGAATGCAACATATGTCTGAGAGAGCTAAGTCAGCTATGCCAGCTACAAGATAACCATTTTAAGAATCACTGTGTACTTAAATATTTCTCACATTTTGTGGCTAATTGTTGCTGTCTGTGTCTTTCCATGTGGTTCTCCTGTGTGTGTGTGTGTGTTAAGGAGGGTGTCATGCACTTATAAGAAACTTATAAGAAACAAGTTACGATATGCTTTGTTGATATAACAAATTTCATCAGTAGCTGTGACAGTGTTTTAAAAAGATTTGATGGCAAGGTGCACTTGACTACTTACTGCATAGAGGGCAGAGTAAGACAAAGCTATCAGGGAGGCCCATTCATCGAGCCATGAGTTTCAGACAGGATCCCCTTGCTTTCTAAACTTCTCAGAGAGGAGTTTAGGTGGGGCTGGATCCAGTCCTGGCAGCACAGACTTGGATAGTGGTTTAAGTCTGAAGGATTACATGTACACAACCAATCCTTTGCTGAGCTGTCAAAGTTTAGCACACAGTTAATCACTTACTGAGAATGTGCTGCTGCAAGGAATCACTCACCCTTGAGGTGTAACTGGACAGACATTCCTGCCCAGGAGGAGATGCTGGTGTGCAGGACAGCCCCCAGGCCCTGGAGTGCCCACTGTTTATAGCTCACAGTCATGGTTACACAGCAGCAAGATGTGCAGGTCACTGGTCCAGACAGCCCTTGGCTGCCAGGTTTCATCCATGCCCCAAAATCCAGGGTAGGCTGGGTGCAGCCATCACAGCCCCCACTGGTGATTGTGGCTTCAGATGGGGCTGGGGCTGGGGGGAGCACACTGCCACAGCATTGGCTGTGTTTGTCTGGAGTGGCTGTGAAAGGGAGATGTAAGTGTAGATGCAGATGATGTAGATGCAGATGTATCAGAGAAGGAGCTGTTGCAGCCAGGGCCACACAACTATCTGGTGGTGCTATCTGGTGCCACTAGCATAGCATAACACCTGTGACAATTTCAAACTTTTGGCCTGTCTTCAACAATAACTTGTCAGAAGAAACAATATAGGTGGGGAGAGGAGTGGACTATGAGAAAAATAAAACCCCATCATGTGACTACTGTCAGCAATTTGAAAAGTAACACTAGCACTGAACCATGTTGAGTCTAAGATTGGACTGAATGTTTCAGTGTGTAAAAAGTAATTTCAACATAAAAAGATAGATTTCAGATAGAGCTTGTGAGGAATTTCCTAATAAAATATTGCAAAATACCAACTTCTTGTAAGGGAAATATTTAATTTGAAATACTTCAGAATTTCCCATCCACCTGACCTCCAAGAAATTGCTGAGAAAGGAGTGCCTTGTTTCAGTGTCTCATCTTTTAGTAAATTCACTGTATACTCAGTGGCCATACCTGCCAATTATTCTCTAATTTTCAATTTTACATTATCAAAATATCTTTCTGACCTCTTTTGTTGGGTTTTGCTCCAGTCTGGAAGCCTTCCCTTGGAACACTATCATATGCACAGCTGTCTCTTCATAATAGTGTTCTGATATACATTATTCCAACTGAGAAGGTCAGCATCATATCAACCATGCTTTTAGAAGCATGATATCCAGTATTTCATGATGTGGAAGTCCTTCTGTGGGAAAAAAAAATATTTTTTTTTTATTTTTTTGGTAATAATTTAACTTGATTTTGTTCACATAGTTGTTCAAATTTTTTATTACTAGTGTGACAGTCTTTTAATCTGGCTTGTAAACCAACAACCCTGAATGAATGTACTTCCTAAGAATACATATTGTCAGTATTTTTATTCAAAAAAAATTATAACACAAAAAATTGAAAGTGTGTCTTCACAGTTACAAATCTTCTTTACAGAATCTTTCTCAAGACTGGTTTTTGATAAGTTGTTGTAACTCCATTTTTCTCCTTAGTTCAAATGATCAGCCATCACATTGTCCTCCTCTTCACATAATGGTTGTGGGGGTTTTTTTAATTATAAGGCTTTCCAGAAGATGACAGTCTGCTTCTTTCAGAGATTATATTACAAGGTAGAAGTTGGACTCTGTGCTGATGAATTTATAGTACATGCCTTATGAATTTTTGTTAATAGATCAATAAAAGTAATTTTTTTAAAAATAAATTCTGTGAAACAAAAATAGCTTAACCTTAATGTCCAATGAATTGTGAAAAGGTGTGACTATTTAATAATTAATTAATAATTTAGAAATCAAGCTAGATTCTGAATAGATAGCATCAGTTTTCACAACCCCTTTAGACTGTGGAGCATCTGTTGCAAATCTTGTGGATATACTGGGCAAGAGTAGCTCCATTTCTGGAGTGAGGCTTTTTTTCACATGAGGTGGAGGGAACAAAAGTAAAATCACAGCTGATTCCAAGGAAGGAAACCTCTATATATTCTCATCTATATAGTTCTCTATACTATGTGCTACATTTAAATAAGAAACTTCTTTAGACATGCCTTACAAAATAAAGAAAATGTTTTGTGTGTTGTGTCTTTGCCACAAGCTGCTACTTGCGTATCCAAAGTGCAAAGATCATCACCAATCAAAAACAAACAAAAGAAATTTATTAATATTTAAAAGCCATGTAAAAATGTTATCAATTATTTGAATGCACACGAAACAATTGTCAAAATGGCAAGGGAAGGTAAAAACATGAAGTGACTTTGGCCTGTAAAAGTTGCTTGGTAATGTTTTCTTCATTTAATCTTGTGCTGTGAACTCAAGCTGTTCAGTTGCTGCTGTTTCCATCCACACGCTTTCTGTAACAGGATGGTATACTTTAGTTGTCATAGAAGGAGTTATAAAAAAGACAAAAAAGCATGACTTTGAAATGGAAAGTACCTAATATTATAGAGGGAGTAGTTTCTGTACAACCAGTAGGGTGTCATATGTTAGTTTACGCACAAATTGAAGTTTAGAAAACTTGGTTGGAAAGTTCAGAAAGCCTACATCAGAAAAGAATATGGCTTTTTCAGAATTTAGTGTATATAATCTGAAAGAAGGTCTTCAATAGAAAGATGATGTAGTTACTAATGGATGCAGTCTTCATTTGTAAAACAAAATAGTTACATGAAATGTAATTTAATCCTCTTAGGGATGTTTAAGCCTTGGAGGGTTAGCTCTTTATATAGATTCTGCAAAGGTAACTAATACTTTTGCATGCATAATTATATAATAACTTGTAGAGAAGCTTACTCTTTAAGTGTGACTTTTGCAAAGTAGTCTGCTTAAAAATATTACAGTTTGTGGACAGTAAAATAAAGGCTTCATGAGGAACAGTAGTCTTAGATATGGAATTCAAGATGAACAATTGGAAGTATAAAGGAAGCTGGTTTGGGGGCATTTGAGTACAGATGCAGTAGCCTGGGTGAGAGTATGACACAAAACTCAAACTCCTAGCAGTAGAGCCTTGTCAGCAATGTTAAGATTTGAGGCATAGGAAGGCTGGAGAAAAACAAGAATTGTAATGCTTGAGTGTTTATGAAAGTAATTTGATTGAAAGCCAGTAAAATTGTCTGACTCACTTTTGACTATTCTAGAAGACTAATAATGCCTCAGTATGTTGACAAACAGGTTGCAATGCAGGCCACATACAGTAGTATCAATGACCATCTCATTGCAGACTATTTTAATTCCTGTGAAGTTGTTAAACACAATTGTTATTTTCCTATTATAATCCAGTCTAATGATCAAGAAATAATGATTCCTTCTGTAGCAAGGCCCTGTTCTGTGTGCTATAATAACTACTAGTTTATCAGTAGTTATCTGGAAATCTTAATTGCTTTCATAGTCATTCTGACATAGTTACATGATTGCAGGTAATATGACAGATTTTGGTGTTAATTTGAAGTTATTTTTACCTTTTCAGGGGTTCTGTTGCCCCTAAAATTATGGTATTTCAATATCATTGCATTTTCATGCAATGACTTACAAGAATAATCAGTATCATGTTTAGACTAAAATGTGATATGGCTCAAAATTAATTTAAATGGTTTAAAAAATATAAATACTACCACAATAAAAATTTCTGGATAATAATTTACTGCTTGTAACTACAAGAAAAAAAAGCCAGCTTTTCTGTAAAAAGACTATTGCAATATTGCTTATGCTGGTAACTTTTAGCTCATTTTTCAGAGTAAAACCTTTGGGTGAGGATTAGGAAGCATTTCTGTAAAACCTACTTCTGCTCTATTAATTTATTTGAATAGAATGTTAAGTCATAACACCTAATCATTAATTATTAATTATGTTGTGAGACTGAGTCAAAATATCCTGGGATTTTAAACCTAGAGGTTCCATCAGTGGTTATACTTTTCAATTAACAAAGTTGTTTATAATATATTGTCCTAATTTCTAAATACTTGACACAAAACATTGTAATATTTATCTCAGGAATGTTTTGGAAAATATTGGAAAAAATATTGAGAAACATGAAATGCTACCATTGCCTACAAGTTAAGAAAAAGTTTGGCTTTCATCTTTTGAATATGAAATACTTATTTATAGTTTTTTACGGTGTCAAGATTCCAGGTATTGTAGGAATCTAATAAAACAGTTTTTAACTTTTTAAGTATAGCAGAAACTAAAGCAATACAATCTTTAGGGGTTCTTGACATATAATTGTTAGAGAACCCACTGATCTGTAGCA
Source organism: Trochalopteron elliotii (assembly GCA_024734555.1). Taxonomy (NCBI): domain Eukaryota; kingdom Metazoa; phylum Chordata; class Aves; order Passeriformes; family Leiothrichidae; genus Trochalopteron; species Trochalopteron elliotii. The sequence continues at coordinate 916,470 of JANPWX010021771.1, forward strand.
AAAATCTGAAACATTAATGTAGTCGAGCGTGACAAATACATTGGAACAAATTTATCTTGGTTGTCATCAGACTTAGCAGTTCATATGTGCCACACTAGCCTTGGCAATGCAGTCCAAAGCTCAGTTATGTCTGATTTACAGGAAGAGCAATAAATGCAAAAGTTTACCTGCTTTGATAAAGGCATAGACGTCATTTGTGGTGGAGAAAATGTCAAAGATGGGTTTACAAAATAGTGGCTCCTTCTTAAATGCAGTGTGTATGTTCCCTTTTTTACATTACAGTTTCCAATGTCTTCAAAAACTGAGGGGCAACCCCTCAGATTGAGTCCCTTTTGCCTCCTTCTCTATTTGGAAAATACATTTGTTCTGCTCACCCAAAGTATTACTGGGCTGATGGGAAAGATAGTTGTCTTCTTCATTACTTCCTTGTATGCTTGGCTGTACACTGTATCTGCCTTCCATACTTATATTAGGAGGGATTTACAAGGCAATGAATGAATTTTCTAATGTTGGGATGCTCGAGTCACATAATATGTGACTAAGTATATTAGATATATATCAATATATTCAAGACGGGTGAACATGCAAAACTACAGAAGCTTTTTTTTTTTTTTCAATTGTAGGATTGTATTTTTCAGGAGTTCAGCTGGTTATTGAGTAAAAAAGTTTAAATATTTTGTTTTCAATATAATTTATTTTACTTGAAAGTAACCCAAACCATTTGGGATCAAAAAAAGATGAATCTTTTCCATAAGAGTCTTGGCTAATCTTGGCATATTTCTATAATCATTAGCTATTAGTGATTTAAATAGAAAGGCTATGGGAGCTTGTTGAAGTCTAAAACTCTTTTTTTTAAATTTTGCATTTTAAAGGGACAGGGTTGTATTTTCTCTGCTAAACTAAAGATCTGAATACCAAAAATATTACCTTTGGAAAATAGACATATGAATTAAATACTGAAGAATTAAAATGTGGAAATTCAAAGTCTGGCTATCATTTTATATTCTTTGGGGATTTTATTAATTTTAACTTTACATTCTGCTTCTTGTTTGTATGTATTTCCATACTCTCAACTGCATTAATTAAACCAAACTTCTTATTCATGGCATTACTTTCCATGAAATTGTCTGTCATATAGGTGGTGATTAATTCTGTTGGTAAGGGGTTAAAAGCCCTGTGGCAAAATGAATAATTTCTTTGCATTCTGATGCCTCTTGTATATTGTAAAGGTTATAACCTTCCTGAGATCTTTATGTGTGCTACTTCTGCACCTGTAGGCCTGTAAGACCGCTGAATTTTGCAGAACATTCACTGAAGTTGCTTAAAGAAATAATTCTTTTTATACAGCTCCGAACAAAACAGAATCTGGGGAAGAAGGCAGAAGAAAAGATTCCTATTCTAATCGTAATTATACTGACATTAGAAACATAAAATATTTTTCTTCCAGGGCAAACTGGGACTATTTGTATGGTGGCAAAAATGTTTTTATTAATTATAAAATTCAAGCTGGAGCAATGCAAATATTACATTTCTACTTGAATATTTACTGCTAATAACTCCAGAGATTTTTCCAGAGGTGAAAAAAATTGAAGGAAAAAAATTAATTAAAAATCCATTTTAAAAGAAAAATAATTTAAACATAGCAAACTTGAATTAGCTATTGAAAATTGAATGTAGTTGAAATTCTCTGTGGAAAAACAAATAGTGAATTAATGTCATACTGACCATTTCCTTACTGTGAAATATGTGAAGGGAGTGGTGGATAAAATATTGTGATAGTTTTGTGTAAAGAAATCAAGTTAAATTAATTTTGCCAAGACTATTGTTTTGTAAATAAACTTTGTCCAAAACCTAAGACCAACAGAAATGTAAATATTTTTTAAAAAATAGATTACATTTTTCTAGATCTTAAATAAAATGCCCATGTGCTTGAACATTTATTGCTGCCAATTCAGAAAGACAGGCATGCAATTATAAAGTGAACATTTTTTAACAAAAAAGTCAAATCAGGAATGAAAGACAGGGGAAAACAAAACAGTTAAATACATAAAAGGAAAGACAGAGAACACAAGTCATCTATTTACAACTCAAAGAGTAATCAAAGAAAATTGTCTTGTTCAGTTTGTTGAAGTGAGCCTTAACCTGCAAGTATTTTTGTGTGTATTAAAGTTGCATGAGTATATTGTAAAGCTTTGGTTCTTTTTTTTAATCATAATCACCCATCCATTAAAAACTGATCAAACAGTTATAAAAACAACTTAGTTCAGAAAACAAAATCTATCTATTACTGTTTCTGACCAGCTTAGATGTCCAATGTAGAAGTTATGTTTTACTTGTGTGGGAGAACAAATGTATTGCATTAACAGAAACATGGAAAAATAATTTATTTCCTTGCAAACTGATTCTTCTCAGCCACTGAACCAAGCATAAACACTGGAGCTGTGAGATTTTATTGCTGTTTGAGCTGCACTGCTTTGGGTAGTAGGAGGGGGTGGATGCCAGGGGAGGAGCAGGTCTGAACACGCAGGGAGAGGGTGTGGGTGGTGTGTTGTCAGAGGCAGCCTGCTGGCTGCTTGATCCATCAGGTTAGAGATCACTTTGCACTCAAATGTTGCTGCCCAGAGGGTTGAGACCTTTTCATGGCTCTGAGCAAATCCTTCCACAGCTAAGACCAGAATTATACCTGCTTGAGGAATCTCATGTAATCACTTTTATCTTACAACCCATATATTTATAATATATGCTGTATTTAAATCATAGATATATTTAGGGAGAGGAAGTAGAAGCTCTGCTTGTTTACTTTTAACAGAATATTTATACGTTATTACATTCAAGTACTTATGTAATGTATGTCACTACTGAAATACACATTTCGCATATGTAGTGACTCAAAATCATTGCAGTTGTTGCAATCTACTATTTTGAATAGCAACATAGGTAAATTTGCAAAAGAGCTGCAACAGTAGAGATTTGTCTAAACCTTCTCTCTTTCAGTCTGAAGCTGTTGCCCCTTGCCCTCTCTCTACATGCCAACGTAAAAACTCTCTCTCCACCTTCCTTGTTGGCTCCCTGCAGGTCCTGGAAGGCTGCAATTAGGTCACTCCAGGCCTTCTCTTTTCCAGTGTGAGCAAACCAAATTCTCTCAGCCTTTCCTCCCAGTAGAGGTGATCCATCCCTCTGACCATCCTTGTGGCCCTTCTCCTGACTGTCATTTGATTTTAATATAATTTTAGTAGCAGATGGCTACTAAGGATGGACAGACACTATTTCAGGAAAAGCATGTTCTCCAACACAGCTAAAAGGGATGGAATTAAAAAAAAAAAAAAAAAAAAAAAAAAAAGAAAAAAGAGAAAAAAAAAAAGAGAAAAAAAGAAAAAAGAGAAAAAAAAGAAAAAAGAAAAGAGGAGGATTGGAATACATGAGGTGGAAGAAGCAAATGCTTATATTTAAACTGCATGATAATAATGAGCTCTAACACCTTTTGGAACAAAGACCAGCATGCTGCATAGCCATTACTTTCCTGTGTTGCCTGGAAACTGACGTGAAATATCCCTGTTCATTTGCATCTTGCCCTGACTCTCCCCTGCTGAAGTGTTTGATAGCTCAGAACAGAATATGTATTGAGCAGAACACAACATTGGTAAACCCATTAACTATGTGGGGGTTTTTAAAGTGTGATTAGTTCTACTACATTTCAGTACAATACCGCAGAAAAAAATAAGAAGAAAATAAAAGTGAAGGTAATATAGGACTATTTCAGTTCTGTTAATCAGCAGTGTGTTTTCAATAAAAAATAGAACTTCAACCTTCATAACATCAATATGTCTGAAAAATTGATAGGTTTCATTCTTGGCAAACTTTGGTAAATTATGTCAGTTTTTAATGTAAGTAGTAACAGTCTGTTAACTCTTGGTCTGTTAACTCTTCAATATCTATACTATAAAAAATTAATTGAAAACAATAGAATTAATAGTCTCAGTGAAAGACAAGTGAATCCTATAGGATTTAATTAAAATTAGCTATTTTTCGTTCCGAGTATCTCCCCCCACCAACATCCCACAAATGAAAAAAAAAAGAGAAAAAATGAATACATTTGTGGTGCAAAGAATAAACCCAAATTTTTTGTTATTGGGCAAGTTATTTTCAAAGACTAAATTCTTCTGCTTAAACAGCTGTAGAATAGAAACTAATGTCTGATAATGTGGAGTTTCTAACTAAACTTTTATTTTTGTAGTCAAAACTCTTTGAAATATTTGTATGGACAAAAAGTGATTTTTCACAAGTGTTATATTTCAGTCCATCGAAGTCTGTAGAAAAGAATACAGGACTGGCTTAGGTCTAGGTCCTGCATACCTCTCTAAATAGCTAAAAATTAATTGCATTATGCTGTATACTTGATCAAGCCTAATTAAAGGCCAGAATTAGTATTTCTAAAGTTGTGTAAATTCTGTTATACATTGGAATCGAGTGTATTGTGCAAAACGTAAAAGGCATGAACATACCTTCAGTTCATCAGAGTTTGTTTCAGGTTTTCCGGTTTCACACAGGTTGATAATGGGCTTTTTCTAGCCCACTCAATAATTCCTTTTGAAAAGAGCTCAGCGTTTATGTGTGTAACATTTGAAAGTGAAAAAAGCAAAGATTGGTGAGATAGACTAAGGTGCTTCAGTTTGGAAAAGAGCTTGGGTTCCTATGAAAATATACACAGATGTGAGATGATGAGAAAATCTGAAAAATCACTCACTATATCTCATGTAAGACCCAGGTCACTCAGTAGTGATCAGGCAGTAGGTTTCAAATAAATTATTTTTTTCTCATCATAATAAAGGTATTTATGTGAATGTCAAAGTGTATGTGAGATCAAATATGTTTAGGTAAAATCCAAGGATAAAAGCCTATTGAGAGTTATTCAATGCAACAGTGATGTGTATTCAAACACAGCTTCAGCTTTCCATATTCTGACAGGAAATATTAAGAGAAATGCCACTCTGTTTTGAAGCTCTATTATCAATTTTCTGTGAGCACCTGTTAGTAGCCTCTGTCAGAGAGTCAAAAACTCAGCTAGGTCAATTTATACTCCAGCCCAGCAAGGTTGTGTCTGTGTGTGAGTGTGACTAGAGGGTTTGTTTGTCTGTATCCAACCAGTGCTACCTGGAGGGGTCCCAAACAGAAAAGATACTTTTAGAATGTTAATGTGAATTCAGTGGTATGTACGACTGAAATTATTCCCCAGTAAATAAGTGTGGAAATTGACTGAATCAAAGGCAGGAAGCCCTTCCTTTCCTTTTAATGCTTTTCAGTAATTAATAGCAGTCCCTGTGAAGGCTTCTCATGCTCACCTGTACTGGCTGTCATTTTCATATATCCTGAATATAGTTTATTTGCATGCTAGACAGTATTTCATCAGCCTCAAATTCTGTTGAATTGCTATCATTACTCATCCCATGAGAAAACAGACGAATTCATATTTTGAAAGATTTCACACTTGCTTCCAATAGAAGCAACATTGTATCTTAACATTCTTTATTACTGTCCTGGTTTAGGGCAAATTTGGGAGGAGCCCTCCAAATGGTGTTCCTCTGGAAAGCAAGTCCAAATAGCTCCTCCCCACAGCCGGTCCGGGAAGAGAATTCCCTCAGAGAAAAAGTGGAAAAAACTATTTATTTAACAAACAAAATGCCCACAAGTATAAAGAATGAATAATAATAATAATAATATGAAACAATAAAACCTCTCTCTGCTCCAAAGAGAGATGGCAAAACTGAGAGTCTGTGCCAGGAGTCTGTTTATCAGTCCCAGTCCCTTCGGTGCTGGAAAATGCCGAGTCCTGGCCCGGTGGGCCATGGGCGCAAGATCCCCGTGCTCCTCTGGGTTTTTTCAGTCCAGAGCAGATTTAAACAGTCCCAAGAAAAAAAAAGGAAAAACAGTCCTGGAAAGTTTCTTTGCCTCAGCTAGCTAGACTAACAAAAGGAAAGAAAAAAAGACTCTCTGTGGCTACCATCCGTGCATCCGACGAAAGAAAGAAAAAACCACACAGTCCCAAGGGCGAGAGAAGATCCTGAGGAGTGAACACTGTTTTTCAAAACAAACTGCGTGCTTCTTCCTTCCCTGCTCAGTCTCAGAACCAGTCTTAAAGGTACAGAACACAGAACAGACGATCTGGGGATACAGGTATCATAGTCACCCTAGGACAGTTACTTATAACAACTCTGGCCAAACTGAGATGAGAAAAAAAATCACTAGCAAACGTTTACCAGGAACTCAAACAGCTTGGTAACTTTTGCTTTAAATACTTTACTCTTTGATACATTGGTTGATCTCATTTATTACTTTTACTTGGATTGATTTCTATCCTGAAAGTCTCTATATAAATTTCTTTGTGTTTAAGATCAAGAACTTAGTACAGGTTAAGGGTTGTGGCTGGGTGGGACTATACAACACTGGTAAAGCTTACTAGTAGAGATTTGGGAATATCTTAGTCTTGTATTGCCAAAGCTAGCCTTTTTTTGATATTGTGGAAAGTAAATGAAAATACCGTGCTGTCCTTCTTGCATAGGTGGATTTATCTTGTCATTAAATAATTACAAACCAGAAGATTTTCAGTATTTTTAGGGTATGGGCATATTATATTGCATTTGATAAAAAATTTGTTGTTGTTGAAAAGTCAGAGTAAGAACATTTAGGAAGGAGTTGGTTCAGGTGTGGACTGTGCTGTCTTTTTTCCTTTTCCTTTTGAATAATGTAAAATCTACTGCTGTTTCCCATGGTGCTTTAAATTGGCATGTGTGTGACATGCATCACAAATGTGTAAGACAAAAAAGTGGCTCTTTTATTGAAAAGATCAGCAAACAGGGAGTGTGGCCTGCTGTCAGGTAAAAGTAATTTCCCAGGAATTTCACAGTATTTAAGCTGATTAAAGATGAGTAGAGATTTTTTGTGATCACTGATTATTTGTTTATTATATTCATTTTATTGAAAAGCTATCACATGTTTTCTCACTTTAGAGGACGTTTTGGGATAGTGTTACAATACAACATTTAATCTACTGCAGAAGGCATAAAATGTGGTTAAAATTTTACTTTATAACTGACTTCACTGACTTTCTACCTGCTTTCCTCTGGAAATGTTTCAGGTGGTTTTGTGTGTTCGTGTAGTTATATCTACCCTTTATTAAATGATATAATTCTATCAATTATGTTTCTTCTTATCTGACATTTTTTGTACATATTTGGCATTTTTTGTAGCAAATTAACATTCTTCACTTGACTGTCTATAGCTTGATTAGAGTATAGACTAAATATATCAACTAGAAAATTTAAAACAGAATTTGAAATGTATCTAGCTGACTTACAGATTCATGGAGCTGTATCTTTATATGTATATAAAAAGCATCTGTTTGCTGCAAGTCGGTTTTAAGATAAAGCAACATAAAGCAGTAATAGCCGCTGCATACCCTCTTTAATCTATATTGGTTATGTCAATTAAGATATTCTGGATTGAGAGATCCTGTAAAATTTATTATAAGCTCAGAATGTCTGAATTAATAATTGATTAAAAATTAACAATTGATGAGTTGTTATGACTTCAGCTCTTGTTATAGTGGAGCAAATCACCATGTGAATTTACAGTATGTTCCCTGTTTTCCGTACGTTTGTCATTGACGCTCCATGTTCGAGTACTCTGTTGTCTCTTTTGCACATAATAAAACAATGTAAAACTATAAATCAGTATTTAGCCACAAACTCAGCATCTGTGATACCACTGTTGTGCTTTGTGGAGCATTTTGGAAGTTGGTCTGTGTTTGCTGTTTGGTCCTCCTCTGCTGTTTCTTCCCTGGCTCCCTCAGACAGTAGCACCTTGCACAGACACTCCACCAATTTTGAGGGATAAAAATGTGATAGGGATTAGCCTCAGTTTCTCCTTTTTAATCTACTGAGAAATGTGTTTGAACAGAGCAGATCTGCAGTCTTTTGGTAAGTTTGCTGAGTCCTAAGTAAGAATGCAAAAATGGGAAGTTCTAATGAGAGCTGAAGGAAGATGAGTGTTGCAATGATTCTCATTGCACTTCACACAGCAGGCCTGAAGTCTTCCCAAGTTATATTATGTCACCCATGAAGAGTGAGTTTCCAGCAGTAAAGCAGAAGAAAAGAAAGGAAAAAGGTGGTTTAACGTGGTAAAGCCTAGGTATTGTGGGTTTTAAAAATCACCACTCGCACTGAGTGCAGAGCTTTGGTTAATGTGAAGTCAGAAGAACTGACTTCTTTTACAAAGAAAAAAAGGCCATATTGCACTGTTTCTTATCTGTTGCATAGTAAAAACAGGCATATGAGCAAACACCACAGAGCAATAAACTTGTAAAAACTTGTAACCCCAGGAAGACTTGTCAGTGTTTCAGTTTTTTAGTTGCTGCCTCTACTTCCCTGGCCTGAGCCATAGCATAGCTAGAACTTCAATTTATACATTCTGGCTTGCCAGATACTTTGAAATACAGCATCCTAGAACTTTGCCTAGGGTTCTGTGATTGAGAATGAAAGCTTATGGCAAAGCTCAATTTGTCATTTGGGCTACCAGTGCAAATAGTTCACAATATGAAGTTGTCAAATTTATCAGGAAATAAGCTACAAGAGGGAATTGAAACATATGCTTCAGAGAGTGCAAGTCACTGTTATAAATATAAGTATATTATCTGCTAATTATTTTGGGGCTTTAAAGGACAAGTATAGTGACTTTAAAAATTAAAATAATTAATTCATAAAGGATGTTAAGTTGAACAGTGTTTGGGGTATGCTGGTGGTAGTACTACAGTGCATTAATAATAATAGAACACAGTGTTAGAAACAGTGTAAGACAATGATATTGTAACACCAATGAGAGAGAGAAAAAGTAGTCCATTGCTTTGGACAATTAGAATTAGGTAGGTGAGTATGATAAACTTCTCAGTTTTTGGATAGAGCCCAGTTACCTGAGCTTGCCTGTGAAGTCCTACCCCCTCAAAGCAGATTCACCTATGAAGCTAGCTCATGCGGCTTTCTATAAGCACTGCAGCAAAAAGAGAAGAAAATACTATATAGAAGTAATCTCAGAATTTCTGAGCAGCAGTATTCCACCACTATGTTAGAAAAAGTGAGTCATGAAACAATGTGGATTATAATTACAATCTTTAAAGAAAGTTTAATTGTGACTTGGATTTCTTTTCATAAGGTAATTAGTCCTTATTATTTGCAGAACAAAGACTTGAAACAAATCCATTATTGTATATATATATTTTAGTCCATTATTGTCATTAAAGTAATCATTCTACTATAATATTGGATGAAAGATAATATGCCTTGCTAATTTACAGTATTCATTGGAATACTTATTGTCTTGAATATACTAAAAAGCAGCTCATACAGAAATGCTAAAACTGAAATAAAGCAATTTCCTGTTGGTCTACGCAGTAATTCAGGGCAGCATCTGAGGCAGAACATTTATATGTAGCAAGCATACAATAAGTTATGAAATCACACTGTGAGCTTTCTTCTTCCTTCCATCCCTTGTTCTTTAGATGTTATAGGATGCAACTTTTGCCAAATAGAAGTGCATATATGGATAAGTCTTATCTTTCAAGCTTTTAAGTGTAGATGCTTTCTAATGAAAATTTGATGGTTCTGTATTTCATAGTTGAAAAAGAAAAATAGTAAGAAAATAACACTTTCTGTATATAACAGACAGGTTGTATTTGCTTTTTCCAGAGAATGGAAATAACTATCATTAGTAAGCAAAGTACTAAAAGCAATTGATTTGCCCTTGTCAAATTTGAGACTATTTTTCAGCTGTTTTACAAATACCAGAAGGGTTACAGTGCTACTCTAGAAATGCTAAAAGGACCACAGAGAAATTATATTCTAGGAAAAAAAAAGGTTGCAGAGGAAGATGAATAAAGTATACAATTAGTGCTTAAAATAGTCTACAGGACTATTTCAATGAGTTGAAAAACAACTTTTTTTTTTTTTTTAATGGGATTTAAAGAAAACATGCATGATTTATAATAATTTCAAGTGGTAACTTTTAAAGTTTTAATGTTTTTCAAACAAATAATGCTTTTTGAGTCACCTATTTAAACTTAGTATTAAAAAGACACCAAAAAAGAGAAGCTCTTTGACAAGCATATAAGTTTAGTAAAAAAGCCATTTAAAGTTATATAATGATTTATCAATATATTTACACAAGAAAGATTAATTATTCACTATTAAATGTAAATTAGACTTATTTGGTCATTATACTTTTTATATACACCCACAGAATTGTTGAGGCTACAAGACACCTCTGAAGGTCATCTAGTCCAGCCTTCCCCTCAAGCAGGGCCACCTCTAACAGGTTGCCCAGAGCAACCTCCAGAGGGCTCTTGAGTATGTCCAGGGGTGGTGCCTCCACAACCTCTCAAGGCAACCTGTGCCTGTACTGTCCATCACAGCAAGAGGAAAATGTTTCCTGATATACAAAGGGAACCACTAGAGTTTTAGTACCGCTTGCCTCTGATCTTGTCACTCAGCACTGCTGGGAGGAGCCTGACTCCATCTTTATAACATGCCTGCAGATATTTGCATAGGTTGATATGACAGCTCACACCCTTCTCTTGGCTTCTCTAGGCTTAACAGTCCCAGCTTTACCAGTCTGCTTTCATGTGAGACATGCTCCAAAACCATGGTCATCTTAGTGGTCCTTTCCTGAACTCTTTTCAAGAGCTACATATTTCTCTTGTGCATTTCTCTTGTGCTGGACACAACACCCCAAGTGTGGCTTCATCAGTGCTGAGCAGACGGGAAGGATCACATCTCTCAATCTGATGGCAACTCACTTCCCAGTGTGGATCAAGGCCATGATCCCTCTTTGCCACAGGGGCACAGTGCTGGCTTGCATTCAGCTTTGTGTTCTCTAGAACCCCCTGGGCTTTTGAAGGAAAGCTGCTTTACAACAGAGTGGCCCCCAGCAGCTACTGCTGTATTGCTCAATTCTTTGTGCAACTTCCTGTCAGCCTGTTTCTCCAGCCTTTTGAGATTCCTTTAGATGAAAGAATGAACCTCTGCACACTTTCCAGTTTTGAGTCATTGGCACACTTCTTGAGGCTGTGCTCCACCTTATCATCCAGAATATTAGTGATATACTCAGCAAAGTGAGATAGAGTGCTGATGCCTAGGGTACAGAACTGGGTGTTGGCCTCAGCTAGGCTTCATACCACTGATCATCCCCTGTGGATCCAGTTATTCCATCAGTTTTCAGTCCACTTCACTGTCTACTCATCCAGCCCATGCCCCTTTAGATTGTTTCTGAAGAACTTATGGGAGACATTGTCAAAAGCCTTTCTGAAGTGGAGGTAGAAAATATCTTGCTATTAGACTTACAGGAGTAATCCTCTCCTGCTCATGTGACTTTGCAGAGTGCAAAGTTTGTTGATTGTTTTACATTTTGTGTGAATGTCATACATGAATAATAAAAAAGTTTTAGTTCAGTTGTATTTGTATTCTTTTTCCCTCTTTATGACATAAGAATTATTTTTCTCATGAACAGTTTCATCAGTAGGACTCCCTGTGGGCTCAGAAATGCCTGTCCACTCTGCCCCTCTGTTCCAATGGATGTATCATTGGTGATATATTACAAGTTAGTTAATTTCTTTTGCTTTTAAGAATACAAAATTATGGATGCTGTTGCCTGTATTCGAGCAGAAGAAAAAGTAGCAACAGAAATGTTTGTTTTAGAATGCTAACAACTTTGAAATGCATATTATCAGAATGAATGTATAAGGCTCATACTTAGAAAAGAAAAATGCAAGCCCTGTTTTTGTATTTAAAATATTCAGCAATTATTCTTTTATAATTTACTTTGGGTAGTTGCATCCTTAGTTGGATATACTGAGAACCAAAGGGACAGTGAGAGACAACATCCTGCACATGAGATCCTAATGTTTAAAAGAGGACATGTAATGCAGGTGTGAGAGGAGGATCATGTCTGTGGATAGGTCATAGTCTCTCAGCTCCTATTTATTTTGCTGCAAATTTAGTGGGTAGGCAGCCAGCCTCAGGCTACTTGGAAGTCCTTATTTTATAAATAAGGAGGAAAATAAATGGGTTCTCTATAAAACCCTTGATAAATTAAACTGAGGAAAAATAACTCCTGGGATATATAATTTCCCATTATTTTTATAGCATATTTTCCAGTTTTTATAATTCATAAGAAAGCAAGCCATGTAAGTTTAATGATATTGAATTAGTTCTTTAACTATACTAAATTCATAATTCTTTTTTTTGTTGTGTAACATCTCATACATTGCACAGTTAGGTTGTCAGTTTGTTGGCAGACTTTCACAATTATGTCTGTTGGTGTTGTAAAGTTCAGTATGCTTTGTGAAACTCTGTTTTTTTAATATTTAAGCATTAATTATAATGTTTCAAAGCACAAACCCCAACAACTAAACTTGCAGAAGTTGATACAGAAAATATGTGCTTGTGCTTTTTGGTTAATTTTGCTATGATTTCTGTCATCCTAATAGAAATACTTTAAGTAAAAGATGCAGTTTGGAAAAAATTTTGAAGTCCTTTTGATGCCATGACATTAATATGAGTCATTTGGCTAAAATAGCTTAATTTCTGGTAATCCTTGTAGAGTCCTAATGTTCCAATTCAATTTCTGGATTATTCTTAATGTTGTTTCATAACAGGAAGAATGGAAACATTCTCAAGCTTTTTTGGAAATTAGGACCAGATAACAACCAAGAACACAACACTTGGGCTGGTACAAAAGCAGGGTAATACTCTCATGTTTTCTGTTGTATCTGCCACAAGAAAAGTTTACTTACAGCTTGAAATATTAATAGTTTTGAGTGCTTAGCCAGCTTGATACTGTAACATAAAGTGGAACAAGTAATCTACCTCAAAAATTAATGGTTAAGGATATTTGATAGTATTAACACTGTTTTGTAAACCCACACCACATGTTAGGGGTATTTACTGCTCTGCTATGTAGAATGATACACAAGTGGAAGGAGAGATAACCGTGGCTTAGAAGTGAATTTTCTTGGTATATTTGTGTAGGTAGAATGGCCACTCACTGCTGACACACACTATTTCAGTGACCTCACAAATCAACTAAACAGAGCAAAAATTCCTGGAACTACACAGCATTAAAAATTATAATTGTTTTATACTCAAAATAATTAAGCAATGATAAAGTTTCATTGCTCCTCAGCATATGAATACGGTCAGCATCTCAATAGTGATTTCAGGCTCATATAGAATTCTGTGCAGGCCTAGAGCCTCCAATTTTATTTTGAGATTCTTGAGAACTGGGATGACAAAGAATTATTTGTGTTCCTTTTCTTTCTTTTTTTCTCCTTCTTCGGTATTTTTAAAAAAATCATAACGTTACTTTTGTTTTCTGTTGATATGTTCAGTAATCTGTACTAAGCACTTCATACAGTTTACCTGTGAAATAGCTTTTAGACTTCCATCCTATAGGTGGAAGTTTCCACAGCAATTGGCAGCAGGCACACTTCCAGTCTGCTAAGGCTCTTATAGGATATGTTGGAAAACAGGATATGTTGGAAGATAATAATAATCTTATGAGGAATCCTTAAGTGCTCTGGATTTTTTAAAATTTTATTATTTTTTTCTGTTACTAGGGCAAATCATGATCTGTATAACCTCCATTTTCTTTTTTTTTTCTTTTCTTGATGTAAGTAATTAAGTAATTTTCAAAAGCTAGTGTAATGATTACAATAAAAAGATTGTGAAGCAGGATTGTCTACTGTTTTGACTGAATAATATCTATAATATATATATTTTTTTTACTTAAAATATATATGTCTGCTGTTTGGAGTTTTAGTTTGGGCTAAAACCTTTGCTGCCCCCTTTTGCTGATGGTGTAATGGCTGTTCTAGCTGTATATCATGACTAGGATAAGGAAAGTCAAAAATACAAAGAGTATACACACATCTTTCCAGCTTTGTTATGCACATCGTGCACAGATGGGCATGTTTGCTGGAACCACAAAATTCCTAGGTTGGCAAAAGTGAAGCATTCGTGTTATAGATAAGAAAAAAGAAAAGCCAATTACTGTTGTAACCAGGTTACTGGGCAGAGCATTACAACACCCAGTGCAGCAGCTTCCCTGCTATTTCATAAATACATAATATATAGCTCAGTCTGATTTGGATCCTGACACCACGTTTGGCTGTGCAGAAGTAGCTCACAGCAAACAAAACACGGTGTGAAACAAATTAATGTCCTACATTTCCTAGTGTCATAACAGATATTTTGTTTCTTACCTCTAATTTGAACAGGAACTGAAAGCTTTCTGTACCTAACAAATGCTCTGGCACATTTTTTGCTCATTTACTATGCCTGCAGATGCAAAGGAATTGAAACATTTATATACAGCCACACAAAAGAACTAGAAACAGCTCTACAAGAGTATGGATCAACCATATGCAGGAATAGAAGTACTTGGTCAAAAGATTAACTTGGGGTTTGTTTTGGGGGCTTTTGGTTTTTGTTTTTGTAGTTTCTGGTTTTGGTAGTTTGGTTCGGGGTTTTTTTTGTTGTTTTTTGTTTGTTTGTTTGTTTGTTTTTTATTTTTTCTTTTTGTTGTTGTGTTGTGGTTTTTTGTTTTTGTTTTTGTTTTTGTTTTTGTTTTTGTTTTTGTTTTTGTTTTTGTTTTTTTCATTCATGCTTTTGCATACAACAGTTTAAAGACAATTTTACACAGCTGGATCTGTTCTGGTAACCTATGCCCAAGATCAAGCTAGAAATTCAGACCTTAGAAATTTGTGCACATCAAGAAATTTCTCCTGTGTTCTTCTTGAGTTTTTTCCCCTCCTCTCTGCCAGAACTGAAAACAAAAGAATGCTTCATGATTTAGTGGTTTGAAATTACTTTAAAGAGTTACATTAATCATGTTTGTCCTCTCTCCATTGTATGTCATTTGACTATGTGTTTGAGGAGCATAGTATTGTTTCAATTTGATTATTGACTGATCTTTTGCAAAGTTGGTCAAGAAAATTTTGTGCTATATTGTTGGGTTTTTTTAACCCTCTCAAAGGTAGGCAACACATGGAATTGAAAAACTGGATCTATAAGGTTATTTATTGCTAAATATTAATAATTTTTTGAGCTGAGGTACTAGAAAGAGTTAGAGTTTCAGGGTAGTACTATCTGAAATTAGAACATAAAACTGCATAAAAAAATATAAACTCTTAATCTTTTTAATGACCTGCTTAGAAATACAGCTTTTTTTTATTGAAGTGTTTAATTCTGTGGTTAAAACCTTTTTCAACATACTTTTCTGTTGCAAATGATTCTGAAAATGTGAATGTGGGGTAGGTAGCAGAATTTTGCAAGACTTTTTAGACCTTAAAAGTTGTGGTTTTCCAAAATTAAGAGGGGAAAAATGGAAAAAAAAGCTGATATGATAGTATTTTTAAAGTATCTGACTATTCATGATGAATGGAGTATAAGTCTAGGAATATGTTTTGGCTGGAACCTTTTGCCAGTATAAAATTTGTGAGTAGAATATTGTGATCCCCGGCATATTTTGGATGCTATTATGTACATGTATCTCTGCACAGATATTTAAGGTCTCTTTCTGTCATTTGCTTTTTACATTAAGTATCATTTCTAAAGAAGTATTTGGTGGGTGTTTGCATTGTGCCCTTCTATGAATTCATATGTCCAGTGAGTACATACAAAATCTTTTAATGTCTTGAGATTTTCAACTCATCAGAAATTACTGTCACGTGCAATTAAATCTTTCTGCTGTGTTCTCTGGATTTTTCATGAGATCTGTAGGAACACATCAACAACCTCTTCTCTGACACATGCTGCTTCACATGAGTGCAAACAAAGGCACTATTCATGGTACTTTTCCACATTTAGAACTCAAGTACAAAAACCTGTAAGTGATTTAACTGCAATGTTTTCAGCTAGCAATGATATTGGCCCATTACTCTTATTTTACTGCAAATATGAAGTCAGATGAATTACCTTCAATGCTGCTGTTAAAAAAAAAAAAATTGCAGACCTACATCAAGATGGATAGCAATAAATCAGTAAGTATACAAGAACTTCCTCCAAAGTTCTTGAAGCCTGTATGCAAAGAGTTTTAACAAAACTAGGAGAGAATGCAAACTATTTACTCAATGCTCATGTGATATTCAGCAAAAAAAAATGGTGTTCAGGATGTGCAGAAATTGATATTCTGAGCTCTAGAGATGTGATTCAGCAAACTATAGAAAGGTCTATTTCTAAAGAAAATTGTAAACATTTAAAGAAAAATATAACATTTAAGACTACTAATGTCTCATTTGCATGGTTAAGTTAAACATTTGCATTAAAACATGCTATAAACCACTTTATCCCTCGATAGCTGGAAATTGATAAATATATGTAGTTTTAAAATTTATATGAGTATTTCTGATCTTAAGCAAAGATGCAATTGTATTATGAAATACCTCATGATCCAAATGATACACAAAAATCTTGTATAACAATGACATTTCTGTGGTCTCTATGAACTATAGTACTGGCAGACATGAGTGAAAGCTGAAACACACAGGGCAGGAGCATTTTTATATTCCAGTGATTCTAATGAACCATTTTCTGGACTATATGTAGGTATATGAGCTGCTTAAAAATTCATACTAAACAATGCTGTATAGTCAGAAGTTGTATTTTCACTTCATACTGGAAAATAGAGAACATAAATTAAGAAAATTTGCAAGGTGCAAGACTGAAGATGACATTTTTTCATCTCTATTTGCAGCTGATACATATCTGGCTATACATATGCTGCCTTAGAAGGTAGCAGCACATTTGGGAACTTATATCAACTGTACAGATATTTGATAGATATTGAAGATGTGAATCACGGAGCTGGGCTCTACTGCTTTTCTGTGGGACAAGCTCAATTTTCTTTTTTTGTACCCTCCCCATTTTACTCTGGGCAAGATTCCTGGAGATCTACTCTTCCATGTTAGAAATTCATATACAGAGTCATCTGTCAGTTACTCTTTTCCATGCCTGTGTTCTCAAAAATTATATCCAGATCCCTTTAGGTGTTCCTAAATCAGTGTAGAGGTAGATTGGAAAATTCACTATGCTATGCAGCATAGGTATTAGGGACTCTTCTACTAAGAAGTTAGTCCCAGTGATAGCATGTGGTAAATCAGACCTTAATTTGTGATTTCTACAGTGTAGCTTTAGACACCTACAGTGTTTTTCAGGAGTTTGCTCACAGGGATTATAATCTTGTGAAGACCTTTTAGGCTGTAGTTTAACTGGCAAATAGGGTATTCAGAGGTTACTGCAGCTTCAAGTGGTCAGTACTGATAAACCAGTGCCTACACTGCCCATACTTGAGATTATTTCTACTTGTGTCCCATTGACCACAGAGCACTGTGTACACAGACCTGGTACCTCGTACTTATGGTTTCACTTTGTTTATGTTCTATTTATGTACTACAGGACTTATCTGCTATGCACAACAAAGTGGTAAAGGTGGATTAGTTTCACAATGCACTCTGGAGCCAAACTAAAACACAAATATAGATTTGTGGGCATTTTATCTAGTTTGATGATTGTGCTAAGGTGTGTTACAGAAAGAGAACATGCTTGTGTTCCTTAAACAACAGCACCATAACATGGGTCATATAGACAAAGAACACTGAAATGAGTGAAAAATTATGTTTTTTTCTGAAATGTAAAATTTGGTCAAATATATAAAAATGAGTTATATATATCAGTTGTCACCTTGAACAACCATATGGGCCAGTTAACTAAATAAGCCATTTCAACTTTTGCAGCTATAATTACAAATTTCATACTTTATTTCTTATGTGGAAAATAATTTCTTGTAAATACCCCCTACTTTAATAAAATTTATTTCTTGTTAAGCAAACTAGAGTTGTTTTTAGTACTATATTATTTTATCATCATCCTAAACTTCAGCTAAGTTGGTGGTTCAGTTTTCCCATTGTAATTAGAAGCAATGCTTTTTGTATGTAAATTTTGCAATTTATTTTGTTAATAATTTATTAATTTATTAATACTTAAATGTCAGTTGTTTTGTGCAGGAAGAAACAGAGTAGATGGGAAATCTTTAAACTAGAATCTTTATTTTAACAACTATGATTAATAGTAAGAATTTACTGATGTAGATGTATGGATTGCTTTTTCCAAAGTTCTCTGGTGCCTCTCTTAGAGTCAGCATGGGATTAAAATAAAATGAGATGTATTTACCTATTCCTTTAATCCTTGTAGAGGTGCTCTGTTTAAACTTGGTGCAGACTCAAAAGGCAAAACATCTTTCCCCACTTCTTTTAGTGGGAAAAAGCACACAGGTAAATAAATCTTTTATTTCACAATGCCTGTTTTTAGGAATTTCCAACAATGGTCTTTATGTGTATAACAGGAGGAAGATGACCTAAGGTCAGCACAAAATTTGAGTACATTTTCATTTGTGTTACTCTTTGGAACACACTTGAAAATATGTCTAAATTTCGTCATTATCCAATGGAATTCAGATATATATATGAGCTATTGAATAAAAAGACACATTGCAGGAATATGTGCCAGTATTTTTCTGAACTAAAATGGCCTGGTATATTATGTGCATTTTTTCTCTAACAAGGAAATAGATGGTTAAATGACTGTATCATTACTGAAACAGCCTTCTAAGTTAATTTTAAATTTTATCAGCAAAAAAGGAAGAACCAGAAGATGATATATAGAACATACTGGATAATGTAGATGCTGTGAAAATAAGAACTATAGTTTTCCATAACAAATTTATCATCAAGGACAGTTAGAAAGGAGTCCAGAATGGTACAACAGAGCCATCTACGTTACAATGATGTGATGTTCAGTGCCTTTTTTTGTAACACATAATTAATATAATATAAAATGAACAAATAATACAGATCTTGTTTTACACAATTTTATGTTGTCAAGTTAATAAAGTAAAAGCTGAAAAGGTTGTACACTATACTAATGATGTTATGAAGAACTGACATCCAGAAATGCGAGTACAAATTTTATTTCCCAGAAGTTTGTTCACTGTCTTGGACACTATAAGGGAAGTTATACCTTCTGGAGAAAGAAAAACCCAACTGTTTAGAAAAAATTACAGAGACTAATGTTGCTGAACTCATGTATTTCAATCTATAACGGCAGTGCTACCATGAAGTTTTTATCTTTTTCTCTATGTTGTGGGCAGAATAATATAAATTCTTAACTGTCTTAGTGTAGCATCCATATTGGGAGCAAGACGGAAGAATATAAATAGTAAAACTAACTTTTGTTAGTTTTACAAAAGAGTTTGTCAAGTGAAAGTTATAATTTACTGTTTTCTGAACATGCAGTGTGTGAGAATTTAGAGTGTGGGAGACTTTTGCTTTGCAAAATTAAAATAATATGCATTTAAATGCTGTTCGATACAGATCGAAGCAAGCAACACAATTTAAGTCTTGTTTGGTTTTTCTTTTGTGCTGATTTTTAACATAAAAACCAGTTCATCTTGAAGCTGCAGGGAGTATATTATGGCCACAAGTGTAGAGGTGAATGTGTATTCATTTAGTCTGCATAGGGAAGACAGAGTTGTGATTTTCTGTTTTGTCACTAGATGTCATCCTTTTTCTCAGCAATATTGCTAGTAGACATTTGAAAAGTTGTCCAGTATTTCAGTGAGTATATGTAATTCGATAACATGGGTTATAAAGAAGAGAGTCTTGTTGTTTAATGGAAGTGAGATGTTTTGCATAATTTGTTTTGTCGGTTGTGATTTGTTGCCTCTTTGTGTCAAGTTCTGTGCACAGGCTGCAGGAGTAAAGGCTGCCATTCACCTTGCTCTGAGCACTTCACACTGAATAGATGAAGTTCTGGAGAACAGACTGTACCATTGCAGAGAATAGCTAAAGATGAGTGGGACAGGGAAGAGCCTGGGAGAGAAAAAGCCAGGGAGGCCACAGCATGAAGAGAGCTAGGGAAAAATTCTGAGTAAAGCAAACAGTGACATGAGTGACCATACCAGAACAATGGGAGAAAGCAAAGGGGGCATGGCTGGGAATACATTGTTGGCAGATGCTTAGGAGATTTGTTTTTGGATTGAGGGTGAACTCTAAGGGAAGATCCCACTTGTGGTCTGCGTCAGCCTTATTGATGAAAAGGCATCTTTATTGATCAAGTGTCATTCAGGTGTATTCAATGTGTCTGTCTCAAAGATAAAGTGCAGCAGAGCTCTCTCAGAGCTGCTTGAGATAATCTCATTACCACCTTATGCTATTTGACATGAGGGTGTGCAAAGATCACTTACTTCAAATATCCCTAACTCATTGGGGGAGCTAAGCTTTTCAATTTTTTTTCCTTTTCTTTTTTCCGTAATCACATTCTAAATGCATGTCTTAGTCTTTTTGTCTCACAGTGTGTCAATAAAAGATATAAGTAATTACAAGTTAATATTGTTTCCTTGCTTGATGTATGCTGAATTCATTAAGAAAAAGTAGGTTCTGAAAGACAGATATTATTTGCACAATATTAATACAAAAAGGGAACTTTTTGCAATTTTCACAACAATAGTTCATGTAAAAAAATTGTTAGATATTTGTATAATATTCTTTTATGAATCAAAGCAATTTTGATTCATAAAAATCAAATACTTTTAAAATCAAATTCTTAGAACTTTTAACTCTGTTTTGCACTTTTTTATGTGAGATACAGTATATTAATTGTTATTCCTTAACTAGATAAACCTCTCATGGAAATTTTGTGAAATTAGGTGGCTAATTCATGTGCACATAAGTTATAGGCTAATTTTAATCTTAAGATCTTATTTTTAAAACAATTACCTTAGAGATTTTATATACTATAACATTATTTTTTTCTTCCAAATTCTATGGAAAAAAACCCTGTGACTTTCAAAATTATAGCAAACATATGCAAAGGGTATATCAGAAAGCTATTTCAATAGGAACAACAAACAAAAATATAGTAAGTTTTTCCAATGAAAAGTTGCTACTTTAAAGTTTCTGTAAGGCTTTATTTCTGAATGGATTTCAAGACAAAATGTGAGCAACAGGTTGTTGTGCTGGTTACATTACATTTGTTAGTTAGCAGGCTTTCAAATATTTGTCAGTCATGTTTTCAAATTGTTTAGAGAAATCTGTCGATGCAGGATGTATTGCAATTTAAAAAATATTTTACTTTTTATTATTGTGTTTTATATATGTAATATAACAATATTTTTTTCCTTTTAAGATGTTTCTTTTCTTGGATATATGTATTATCTCAGTTTAAACACATGCACATTTATGTTATATACTGTAGAAACCCATCTCTGTTTTATTTTCTGTATGTATTATTTGTTGCCATGTAGACTGAGTTTTAATATCAAGTCTATCTAAAAAAGTAGAGGTAGAATTTTCCTTCTGAAACTGAAGTGAATTCTCATAGTGAAACTGATTTGTATCAGTGCAAATTAAAAGATTCAAATTTGTAACTTATCCTCAAGGTGTAGGTGAATTTCTTAGTGTGATTATTTTCAATGACAGATTGAATGGAAAAAAAAAGTGCAGGTTGGGAGTGTGACTTCTTAATGCTGGACTGTGTGGCCCAGGTCATGACTTTGACCTGATCAGCCAAAAGTTAATTTTCTCAGTAGTGTCAAAGAAAAGCGCTAACATCTCTGCAATCAATTATTCACTGTGCCAGAGACAGCGGTAAGAAACTCACAGTTCCACACCTCTGTTATTTCCCTTATGTTAATTGTCCTTATTACTGGGACCAAAAGTGTTTGAAATGCTCTTTGGAATTAGCTTTTTATAGTTGTGGGTTACAGGCCACATTCAATAATCTCTGGTAGTTGCCATTAACATCTTTCAAACCTATTAGTAATAAGAAAGTGGGTTTGGAATATAGCCATGGCTTTTATTTTCTTTTCTTAAATTGCTGCCTTGGTTTTTGAGTGTCCTTCTTTTTAGTGTCCTTGATAAAACCTTTGCTTGCTGATGTCTTGAACTGAAATCCATTCCAGCATGTCACGTACCTCCTTACAGTGCTTGCTATAAATAAGAGATCTGGAATTCTGCAGACTCAAAAATGAAGTCTAAACTATCACTTTGTTGCCATATTAATGAGGAACATATCAGCATAGTTATTGTATTCAGGCTGGCCTTGGAGGTTTTTCATGTATCTGACATAGCTTAGCTAATTATAAGCTATAGTGCTTTAAGCCACGAAAGCCCATGGCACTGTACAAACAAAAAGGGAGTTAAATTTTTTTGGATTATAAGCATAAAAATGGATTATCAGTAGGAACCTTTTTAACTCAGCAATTTTCTTCTTGTTAGAATCTGAAGTTGAAAACAATATCTTTCAAAACAATTAGATTTTTATAGCTGGAGATGAAACAGCCCTGTTTGCTCTCAATATCTTTATTTATTGAAATTAAAATTAGGCTGTACATGTATATTTTTATAAGATGACCATTTAG
Source organism: Trochalopteron elliotii (assembly GCA_024734555.1). Classification (NCBI taxonomy): domain Eukaryota; kingdom Metazoa; phylum Chordata; class Aves; order Passeriformes; family Leiothrichidae; genus Trochalopteron; species Trochalopteron elliotii. The sequence continues at coordinate 938,985 of JANPWX010021771.1, forward strand.
TTACCTTTTATGGAAAAAAAAATTATGGACACATCTAGTGCTGACCTTTCCTTAAGCCTGCATTTCCTTTAAAAGGCAATTCCAAACCCTCATATATTTCTGTTAGCAAATCTTTCCCACAACAGTGCTATGATCTTGACCGTCCTCTTTGCATAATGACAGTCAAACATGCAAGTGTTTGGAGAGAATGAAATTTCTGTTTTGGAAATGAATGGGGTACAGAAAGTGGATCTTGACTTTTGCACATCTCTGTGCATCTTCTGACCTCAGTAGCAGGGCAGGTCATAGAGCAGCTCATCTTGAGTGCCATCATGTGGCACATGCTGGACAACGAGGGGACCAGGCTCTGCTGGAAGGGGTTTGTGAAAGGCAGGTCCTGTTTGACCTCCTTCTATAACAGGGTGACCCACTCAGCTGATGAGGGAATGGCTGTGGATGGATGTTATGTGCCTGGACTCCAGAAAAGCCTTTGACACTGTGTCCCATACCATTCACCTGGAGAAAGCGGCTGCTTGTGGCTGGGATGGGTGTGCTGTGCACTGGCTAGAAACCTGTCTGGATGGCTGTGCTCAGGGAGTGGAGGTGAATGGAGTTATAACCAGCTGGAATTCAGTCACCAGTGCAGCTCCCATGGGCTCACTATCAGGGACAGCTCTGTTTAATGTCTTCATTGATCATCTGGACAAGAGGATCTGGACAACCTCAGTCCATTTGCAGGCAAAATGAAGTTGGGCAGGAGTGTTGATCTGCTGCAGGGCAGGAAAACTCTACAAAGGGATCTGGACAGGCTGGATTGATGGGCCATAGTTTGAGGTTCAACAAGGCTAAGTGCTGGGCCCTACCCATAGGTTACAACAACCCCAGGCAGTGCTGCAGGCTGCATTGGGTTTGCATAGCCAGGTTTTGGAAGTGGGTGGGAGGAGTGGTGGGAAGTCTACAGGAGTGGGTTCTGTGAGAAGCTGTGAGAAGCTTCCCCCATGTCCAATGACAGCTGGCTCCAAGTCAGACCCACCACTAGCCAAGGCCAAACAAATCAGAGATGGTAGTAGCACATCTGTGACAGCATATATAAAAAGAAAAAAAAAGTTATTATGCAATTTTAATTGCTCTCAGAGAAGAGAATAGTAAGAAGATGTGAGAGGAACAACTTTGGAGACACCAAGGTCAGGGCAGAAGGAGGACTGGAGGTGCTCCATGAACAAACAAAGCCCACACTGGAGCAGGTAGATACCCATGAAGAACTGTAGCCTGTGGGAAAGAATCATGGTGGAGAAATCTGGGGAGAACTCTCCTTTGGGAGTGACCCCACGCTGGAGCAAGGGAAGGACTCCTCTCCCTGAGCAACAGCAGAAATAATCTGTGATGAGCTGAGAGTAACCTCCATTCCTCATCTCTCTGTGTGGTTGTGAGGGGAGGAGGTAGACCCCGGGAAGGAGGTTAGGATTGGGGAAGATGTTTTTAAGATTAGTTTTACTTCTCATTATCCTTCTCTGATTTTGAGTGTTAATAAATTCAATTAAAAAGCTGAAATTCTTTTGTCTGTGATGATAGCTGGTGAGCGATATGTCCCTGCCCTTATCTCAAGCCATGAGCCTTTTGTTATAATTTTTTCATGCCTGTCCAGTGGTACAGGAGAGTGACAGGTGGGTACCTGGCATCCAGCAAGGGTCAACCTCACAACAGAGTGTCTGGAAAACTGCCTAATGGAAAAGGACCTGGGAGTGCTGGTGACAGCAGCTGAACGTAAGCCAGGGTGTGCCCAGGGGGCCAAGAAGGCCAATGGCATCCTGGCCTGGATCAGCAATGGTGTGGCCAGCAGGGCCAGGGCAGGGATTGTCCCCCTGTGCTGGGCACTGCTGAGGCCACACCTCGAGTGCTGTGTCCAGTTCTGGGCCCTCAGTGCAAGAAAGACACTGAGGGGCTGGAGAGAGCCCAGAGAAGGGCAGTGGGGCTGGGGAAGGGTCTGGAGCTGGTCCAGTCCTGTGAGGAGCAGCTGAGGGAGCTGGGGGTGTTTATCCTGGAGAAATGGAAGCTGAGGGGTGACCTTATGGTTCTCTACAACTACCTGGAAGGAGATTGTAGCCAGGTGGGGGTCAGCCTATTCTCTCAGGTAACAAGAGGTAAGACAAAAGGAAATGGCCTGGAATTGTACCAGGGAAGGCTTAAATTTGATTTTAGGGGAAAATTTCTTCACTGAAATGTGGTCAGGCATTTGATCAGGCTGCCTAGGAAAGTGGTGGCCCAGGAATAAGTGTTCCTGGAAGTGTTCAAAACCCCTGTGGATGTGGCCCTTGGGGACATGGGTTAGTGATGGACTTGGCAGTGCTGGGTTAACCATCAGTCTTGATGACCTTAAGTCTTTTCCAACCTAAATGATTCTGAGATCTTACAATTCTCAATTATCCAATACTGGATTCAGCAGTCAGGTCACTCAAGTGGGATGATAAGCAGTAATGTACAGTTCAGTGGTGAGATGTACTAATATCAAAGATCTCTTTGATTTTTCAGTTTGGGGACCATGCTGAAGCAGGTGTGGAACTGTGTGGTAGCCCGTACTGAAATAAGGGGAGCAGTAGACATTGTCAGGGACATAAAATTCAGCAAAGGAGTTTCTACAGATTTCTTCCTGAAGAAACTGTTATTAACTAGTCAACATTATTTTCCAAAATACTTTGTATGAAATATAATGTTGTACACAGTGAATTGTTGGTGGGCATATTTAATACTGTACTGCCTTGAAAACAGTATGCTACAGTATTGCAAGTACTGTGCGTGCCTGCTAATGTTCCCTGATATCCTTAGCAATGAGGAGAGAAAAAGTTTGACTAGATAAGGGGAAAAAGAAAATGAGAACAATATGCATCTCTAAGGGAGAGCTAATAGAAAATAATCTGTGCTTTAACTGGGCAGAAGTAGGGCCCTGAATACCCAGATCTGGCTGGAAAATGAGAATTGGCTCTCGGGGAGAAGGAATTTTAATATTTCCTTAGTATGTCTGGAACAAACCCAAACTTTGTAAATTTATAAACATAAAATTTAAGTGGCAGTGAACAACCATTCCCTATGCTTTCCAATATGGAAATGTTTAAAAATGTATTTAAGTGTGATATAGGAAGATGAAATACAAGTTCTTCCTCTGCATGGGCCAGCATTGAGATTCAACATGCATTTCCCACAACACTGCTGAATCCTTTAACAGGGGATAACTAGGATTCCTGGAAACACAACCTAAGCATGTAGTCTGATTTAGTACTTCCTCATTCTGCTTAGCCTTTCATGATCTTCAGGACAACAGGTCCAATTTTCATTTTATAGATAATGAGATCAAAGCAAAATATCTGCTTTTATCTCCTTTAAAGCTTAACATGCTTTGTCCTTGTCCCCTTGCTTTTGCTCTCACCACCTTAGTCTGGATTATAATTTCAAGAATGTAGAATTGTCAAAAATCAAAACGCCATAGGTGCTAAAATGGGCAAAAAATTGCAATCAGCATCCTCCTGTTTCTTCCCACTCTCCAGCTGCAAACTGTGAATTTTCCGTAGCAGGTTTTCTATAAAACCGATAGTGCAACAGTTTTATTTTCTGTTGTTTTAAATTTTTTTTTGCTTCTGAATTAGCCACAGTGTTGTACAAAGAGTTTGTACAGAGAGAGTACAAAACAAAACAAGTAAGTTTCTTGTATCTCCAATATCTGCAGAAAAAACCACCCAACATTTCTTGAAATTCGGCAGTGTGAAATCACTCTGGATAGAGAAGTTCCTCTTTCTGGTGACTTCTGCTCAATGCTAGGTTAATTATCAGTGCTAGCTTGAAGTACCATTTTCCTTCTGCTGACTGTCTTCCTCAGAAATGTCTGGCAGTCTACCAAAATAACCATACACTCAAACTTTCTAAACCCCAAGGTTTGCCACATCAACAAGGCAGCAGCAGCAGATTTTGTGGACAGATCTAGAAGCCAGTGTGTCAGTTATCACAGCAGGTACAGCACTGACAACTTATCATCTGACCAAGCTGTAGCAGACAGGTTTAATCAGGGGCATGATGATTTAACACCTCCTGAGCAGTGCTCACTCCCAGCCCCCAGCTCCAGAGAGTGGCCACAGTAGGGACAACAGCTGTCTCCAGCAGAATTATATCACCTCTGCATGGCAGAGATATTAATTAGCAAGATGGGAATATAGGAAAATCAAAAAACTTCAGCTTTATGCCTGGACAGGTGACTTCTGTTCTTGCTCTTTATATAGATTTATAATGATTCAGCATTTAATTATTTAATCTTATTTTTTATTTGGAACCTGTTTGGCTGGCAGGCACAGTCAAGGTTCACTGAAGAACAGTACCAGCTAAAACAATTTTACAGCAAAAAGCATCAGAGGGTAAAGACAGAAAAACATTGCAGACAACAATGAGAGGAAGACCACTTAATCTACAGCACTGAAGGGATAATGAATTTATGTAATGTGCTTGAGGCAAATTTCTCTTGAGTGTTTTTCTTAAGCTAGTACAGTAAAAGGCTGTGGTCAAAATCCTTTTGTTTTATATTTATTTAATTTTCCTATTAGTTTTATTTTTGCCATTTTGTATAGCCTCCTAATTATTGCCTTAACAATTAAAACTTAACTCCCATATTTTCTCAGTAATTTTAGTCTATTTTATTCTCTGCTTACCTGAAAAAACTTTAGGAATGTGTAATATACCTTTACATTGAAAAACAGCAAGAAATATACTTAGTTCTTTTCAGAGGGGAAAGAATACATACCCCTTTCTTTGTAAATCCAGTATTAATTTGTTTATTGACAGTATCAAGGATGACATTACAGAAGTTAATGTATCTTGTAACCATTACTTCTATTGTGACAGCAAACAGGGATAAGCAATTGCCTGAAGGCACAAGAAACGGAATCTCTGAATCAAAAGGATTAAAATGCAGTATTTCAAATAATATGATTTAATATCAGTATTCCCTCTGATGTGCCACATCATGGAAAAAGTACTTGCAAACTTACAAAATTTTACGTCTGGGATATCAGTTGATGAAAAATATGAAGCAGTGACAGCAAAATGAATAAAATGTGGTGAAATCTATAAGCGTAACTGGAGATGGATTTTCAGCCCCCAGGAACTGAAATATCTATTAAATATATTTAGCATTACACAGCCACCACAGCACTATTGGAAGCTGCTTACCTTAGGACATAAAATGAGTCATTAACATAGTCCAAGAAATCAACTCTTTCATACCAGGAAATGTTAGTTCAAAAAAACTTCCTGTTTCCACCTCCTTCTTTACATTGTAAAAGATGTCAGACAGATTTATTCACAAAATTTTTACAACATATGTCCTAGGTGAAGTTTTGGATGAAAAAATGTTGCCTTGGGGACCTTTGCTTCAAAAAACAATATTACTATTGTTGTCAGGAATTTCAAGTAAGTTTGTCTTGTCCCCAAGTTTAAAACCAAAACAGGCTTATTTATGAAACAATGAACAAAGAACAGTTTTTAAAAGAATGCCACTTGATAAACCTGATGTAACACTAAGAGTCTTGTTCAAGCTTTGGCAACATGTTATTGACATCCTGGTAGACTGGTAGACTGATACAATGCCAAAAAAACTCTTAAGCAAGTCACGCTACTACAGATTATAGTAGTCTTTCCATGTTACAAGAAATAAAAAAAAAAAAAAAAAAAAAAAAAAAGAAGAAAAAAAAAAAAGAAGAAAAAGCCCAAACCAAAACCAAAAACCCCAACCACAGTATTTAGAAAGACTATTCCATCTGCTGTGAAAACTTGCAGAAAGTTAAACAGTTATCCTAATTCCTGACCAAGCATTTAAAACCAGTATGCTGAAAAGTTAAATTGGCTGTAAGAAGCAGTAATTTATTCTTCACAGCTGAAGAAAAAAAAAAGGGTGATTAAAAAATGTTTATCTTGTCAGATTGTTTTGTCAATAATGAAATAGGAAATCTGATTAGATTTTTTGCTTTGCCAGCTATGATTTTCCTTCTCCTTCTTTTCTCCTTCTCCTAATCATTAAAAAAAAAAAAACAAAAAAACCCCCAAACCAACCCCAAATTCAGAGTCTTCTAAAAATCCTCAAGTCTGAATCTCAGTTATTAAGTCTTGAAGGATACAAAGAAGTCTCTTGGTATACTTTCAATTATTTGCATGCTAGTTGAAATCCATATCCACCACTTACTTTCCTTAAATATCTATAGCATAATAATAATTTTCTATAAATAGCAACTCTAATAAAAAAAATTTATTTTTTTCACAAAAAACCACTCAGAAGTGCTGAGTTCTGTATTGTAATAGAATTTTAGTTTCCACTGAAGAGGTTTTCCAGAAACACCGAATAAAAGATGTCATCATATTTAAAAATGGTGGCATTTAATATTTTAACATTATAAAAATAGTATGAAAAATAAATGTCTACTGAACTGTGGAATTACTTCAAATATACACAGGTAGAGTGTGTCTTGATTAGTAAAAGTAAGTGTGAACTTTAAAAGAGATAAACATTTCTTTGGGTGAAAAACCAGAAAAATACAAACAAAAAAAATTGGTTGAAATACTGAAATTATTGAAATTATTTATATTTGCTAATTTGAATTATATTAAACTTTTAAGATTTAAATATTTATTTAAATCTCTCCAACAAAATTAGGGGAGTTAGTCTCCTCTCTGTTTGAAGAACTTTTATCCCAAGTTATCAAGACCTTCTGCCTGAGATTCTGAGTTCAGTTTGGATTGAGACCTAAGGCCATTTCACAGACATCTGGTCAGACTGTCCTCACAGAATGAACTGTACAAGGATTGAAGAAGCCTTCCATCCATCCTGAAAAATGCATCAGTTGCTGGATATGATGTATAAATTAAATGATGCAGTGGCTCATGCTGCTCAGGACCCTACATGAGCTGTCTCTGCATTGCATTTGGCCCTGAATTCCCTCTGTATCCTACATGATACTGTTAAGACAGCAAGATATTAATTAATTTTTATACATTCGATTGAAAGTGTTGGAAATAATAAATGATAACACATGGTGTATTGCAGCCCACTTAAGTGTTACCTTTACGCTGTGGCTTAGGCTTTTGCATGGAGGCCTTTCGTGGTATTTGGGGATAAAAAATTCTAGGGTAGCAGTGGAGGATTGTCTAGGTCAAAGGAAACCAAACTTCGTGCATTCTGGTCTACATCAGCTGCTGGAACTCACTTTCAGAATGACCTGCTTCAGGACCCTATCCTGATTTTGTCTTAGAGAGAACTAGCTGGAGTGGTCTGGAAAAGAGCCACAGAGAGGCTGTGGCTCCAGAACCTGGCAGCTTGTGGGCTGTCTTTGTTTTTGCAGTGCGAACACAGCCCATGCTGAGGTGACAACACTGATGGTAGCTAAGGAAGTTCCTCTATGTGTATCTTCCTCCTCTAGCTATATTGATCAAAAGATATGAGTGTGGAGCTAGACAAACTCACAGTTTGGATCTTTGTGTCTGAGGTTACTTGGTGACTGCAACCAAAATATTGTCCAGTTCTTGATACCATTACTTTAAAAAATGGAGTCCACAGATGTTTCAAAGACTGATTTGGAAGTATGGAGAATATTTTCATGCCATGTACAGGATTGCTGTAGGACAGCACTTATCAAAGGACTAAGTAGGAACAGTTTTATATTTAAAGCTAGTAAGGTATTCCTACCTGACTGTTTTTCTTGGTAAACCCTTATGACAGAGATTCATCTTGTTCTTGAGATGTTGGTGGTGGTGGTGCTGAAAGGATTTGAATTTATTACCCAAGTGGAACAGCATACACTGCAATTTACCGGCACCAAAGCTTTGAGCAGACACTGTTGGACAAAACCACACCACGTCCTATAAAGGACATTATTGGATAATTTTAAAAATAATTACTGGATATTAAGTGTGGAAAGTCTACCTGAGAAAAAACAGCACTTAAATACTTGATATTTATATGCATTCTAACCTGGCAGGGAAAGCTATGACAATCTTCCATCACCATACAGTTAGGAAATATATAAAGATTTTTTTAAAATAAATCACTCAAGAAGCCCCACAAAACAAAAATAACCCTCATCAAAACCAAAAGAAAAAACAAGTGAGCAACTGAAAAGTTTAAACTCCATTTTACTGGGATAACTGCTAGATTTTGTTGGCCTTTGTTTCTTTTTAAAAACAGCTGCCTATAGTGATCTCTTCCAGATTTAAAATGTAAGAACTGAAATACTTTATATATCCAACAGACAATTCCAGGGGACAATAATAATAACAATAAGAAGATATTGTTTTCTGTGTTTCCAACTCCTTCGCTCTGCTGTGTAACAATTTTTTCTTTTTATCTTTTGTTCCCAATACAAGATCTCTTTTCCAGGAAAGACTGGACAAGGTGATCTTCTGAAGTCCATTCCAACCTGGTCTGTTTTATGCCTCCATGATTCTAAATGGCATTGCAATGATTTTGTAGCTCACCAGTACCTGAAAGACAATTATTAATTCAGATATATGGGCTTGCAGAAATGCTGACAGTCTGACCTTCAGCTCAGTATAAATGTTGATCAGTGAAGCATTGCTTGTCTCTCTACATTGAAAACAAAGTAACCAAACAAACCACACACGCACAAAACCTAGACAAAACAAACAAAAACCAACAGCAAACCAGAACTGACTGATCTGCCTGAGAATTTATTTACTTTTCTTCAAAAGAAAGACAGCCAATTTATATTTTCCATTTTTACAGACATGCCATAAGCTTCAGCATGCCTTTACAGTACCGTCTTATGTGCTTTGCTCAATTGTGCCAGAATCTTTTCTATATCATGGTAAGGGCTGCTACTTTTGGAAGTCTGTGTGTTTATAATTTCTTTTAAACATTGGCTGTTTCAGACCATTGCTTTTCTGGAATAAATGAGCTATTATGTAGGAGCTTTCTTTTCAATATGCTTGTGAGCTAATTACCAGAGAGTGCAGGCATAGTTTTGAACATGGTTGTGCTGTAGTATTTTCAGCTATTTTGGCCTATATATGTGTGCTTATAAATTCCCTAGAGACCTGAAAGTTACACAGCTTTTAGTGAATGTATACTGATGGACTATGACTTTAGAGAGTGCTTAATCTGCGTCCTCCAGATCTTGCCTTGAGATTTGTACAGAAATGTTATACACTTGCGGAATTTTTATCGTATGAACACTTGTAAAACTCAAATAAAGAGTCTATTTTCTAGAACTTTTGTGACTTTCTAAGGCAAAATATAGAGATTTAGTCCTGGAGGGAGGAGGGAGTGTTCTTATACAACAAGGTAATAATTTTGTCCCCCAGATCTGTAATTATATTTTCTTTGCATTCATACCAGAGTTAAATTGAATTGTGTGGAAAAAAAGCTTTTATGAACAATGAAAAAATTACAGAATCTATGTAAAAAGTATTTTTCCTAGAAAAATGAATGTATGCTTATCTAAAATGCACATGAAGAGGAACATATCCTTAAACCTTCCTTAACAACATGCCACAAATTTTACAATATTTGTTTACATCTTTAGACTTTTAAAAATTCTTAGGTATTGACACATTTTATAATGAATATTTGCATATGATGATTTTAGATGTGACTGAATACATCTGGTTTCAATATTACCACCAACTTCATAGCTAACACGTGAGTGTTTAAGGCCTACTGCATCTTATGACAGCTGTCTTTTTATTGCTATAAAAGAGAGGGCCTGTCTAAATACTTCATCTGGGTCAATGTAATAGGATTCCATAACCAGTGTTTAAAACATCACAATAAATTTAGAGCAGATGAAGAAGCTTTTTTTCATGAAACTTCCTTGTCCAAACCCAAAGACATTTTATCAAATGATTCTGAAATGTTATCAAATAATTTGAGGTGTGTGATATTAACTGCCTGGGTAGTAAAAACCACTACATGTCAGAGGATCTTCTTTGTATATGCATGTGAGATCCCAGTTCCATGACTACTTTCTGAAGATAAAGAATTGCTCTTCTGTACAGTCTCCAGCTCTGCTAAGAAATGTATTAGGAGGTGATGGTTTAAAAACATTTTCAATAGTAATTTTTTTCTCATGAAAATCTTACTGACTATATATTAAGTCTTTAGTTAGTAAAATGCTACTTAGATACTGATTCCTAACATGTTCAGATATTTTTCCATTTTCTCATATTACATATAGAATCTTTAAAAAATTCATGAAGGGTGATGAAATGATCTTCCAGGAAGCCTGTCACAGTTTAAAAATAGCACATTCTACTAGTGAATTGCAATTGGCCATCAAACTCATATAATTATCACAAAGGAATTTATTATTGAACAGTATTACATGCATTATTGGTGTATTAACTAGATTAATTATATTTGGCAGTCAATGATAACCTTACATCTTTAAAACACATTATGAAGAATAATTAATCTTTGCAAAATGATGTAAGAGATCTAAATGAGACTGAAAATATGCTCTGTGGGAGTGATTTCTTTGTGTAGGACAGAGCAGGTATTGTACAATACTAAACTAAAAAAAATTATATTGAAACTTTGTCATCCTTTTTGACAGCATTTATGCATAATTTTTTATAAAAGCCTTAATAATGATTTCTTATATGGTATAAGAACATATATACACATAATTCCAAATGTGTAGAAGGTATATGTGTACTGCTGAAATATTAGCACAGAGAAATATAAACAGATGGAATGAAAATTAAATTGAACTGTAAATTAAGGATTCAGAAGATCTCCATAAGCCTATGAAACATCCTAGAATAGAATGTGTTAGAATATTTCACCCAGTGGAGGCATTGTGAAATGATGTTTCATCGAACTTCAATTTCTGCCTTTTACCTTCTAATAAGTTTATGTAAAATTATTTGAAACATGCTTTTGTGTCAAGATAAGTTGCACTAGTGGCTGCAAGTAAAAAATTTAAACATCCTGGATTAATTACAGAAAATCCACATGCCAAGATGTCATGTCACTTGATTTACCATCAGAAATTCCATTTGTGTCTATTCCACTGCACCAGCTCTCAGTTGAGAAATCTTCCTCTTCAACTAAACATAACTTTGCTCCTTGGCATTGGGGGAAAATGTGGATTTTATGCTATATGTTTATGCTACAATGACTACATGACTAATTTTAAATAGTTACTGCTACAAGAGTGAAAAATAAGTTTGAAAATTTCCTGTGAACTTTATTGCTTGTGAATCTAAAGATGTTTTCAGACATTTTGAAATCTTTGTTCCATATAAGAAAAAACAGAAAACTAAGTTCAGTTGTGAGCTCTCTAAAGAATAAGCAAAAAGAGGTACTTACTGCTCAAATAATGGAACTGGGAATTTCATGTCCATTTCTGTATTGTTTTCTAAGGACTAGACTGAGAAGAGGAGCAGGTGATCTTGGGCTTAGTTAGTGTTCCTTTCCATACAAATGTCATAGTTTCTGTTCAGATGAAATCAACAACAGACACCTTATTCTTCAAGTAGCAACTGGCAATTTTATGTTGGGTGTGATTTCTGTGCTAATTTAATATGGCATGTCGTAATGAAAAAAATCAAACCAGGATTTCAGTGTTACTAGAATAGTCAATTAGCCTGATTTTTCAACAGTTGAGCTTTCCATTCAGTGGAGCTGCTCTACATCCAGCCCTTCAGAGGACAATTTTGAATGTTCCGTCTTAATTTAGGTAGTTCTGTTACTCTCTTAATTTTGAAAAATATTAGTTGGGCCTTCACCTTTTCTTTTGGGAAATCAAAACTTCTATTCATTTTTTTGATAAGAAAGTATTGCAACATGGCCTTTCAAGTGATCAAACAACAGCCAGAAAAAAACCTCTTCATTTTTCAAGTAGTCTAAATTTTACGTTTAGAGTTTAAACATGGATTTAAATGAGTGTTTAGAACCATTTTTGCCAAACATATTGCAACTCAATCTCACTTGAGAAAATTGAAAATTTTCTGATGTTATAAGAAGTAAACTTATGTTCATAATAACAGAGATCAATAAAATAATATAAAAGATCTGTTTGACCTCTGTCAAATGCAAGGTACGAAATTCATGCATTCTTTTCTCCACAGAGTATTTTCTAGAGAGTTATAGTCTTCTGGATGAACTGTGAGTGAAGTATATTAATAAATTGAAGAAAATAGTGGAGCAACAATTTTCGCTGTATTTCAATATTGGAGCAAGCTTAAAGTTACTTAAACATTATGAGAAGATATAAAATACTCAGATGCTGGCATCAGGCTTAGTTCTAATGATATTTTGATAACAGGTTTATTTACTTGGTAACCTGAAGCAGTGATTATTGGAGAAGTCATTCAGTAACTGCTCAGTTTTGGCTTAGTATATGCAATAGGAAGAATATCATGCTTCTGTCTTATATGTGGTGTTCTAAAGATCATTTCCACAATGAGTTATTTGCCTAATTCACACAATAAATACCTTCAGCATGGACTAGTGTTTCATTATTTTAACATGCAAATTCTGAGAGCAGTAAGAAATTACGTATATAACTTCACTATAATTTTGAGGGGAGTAGTGAGATGGTGCTGTCCCCAGTTACCTACATTAACTGAAGGAGGCTATTGGAGAATATAAACATATTTAACTTTAAGGACAGTGTTATTTACTCAGAAAAATCAGTGTGTGGCTTATGTGACTAATAACATCTGTTCTGTTTCTTCATACACACAAGCTTTCAATCTATAGAGAGAAAAATTCGGAGCCTTCTGAGAACACTCCAGAAAATACATGTTATGAGGATCACTTTCTCAGGAAGAAAATTTGGGTTTAATTCAGATGGATATTTTTATTCCATTTAATTACCAGAAATTATCTGTGCAGTTTTGGAAATAGGGAACATCAGCAAAACAGACTTTGAAAGCATGCTCTCTTTCTTCTCTATTTTAGTGAATTTATCCAATATTCAACTTTATTGGAGAATTTCATGTGAAGGCACACATAAGTAAGAGCTTTTAATACTTGATTTTAGAGGAATTATGGCTACTTATCAGAGTACAAGGAAATAATAGTATTCTAGTAACTTTAATTAAAAGTAAGCCTGGAAAATGTATATTTAGGGTGAAAAAACCCCCTTAAAATATATCTGTTTTCTTGACTAATCTTTTTTTCTAATCTTAGATTTTGTCTACATTGTAGACATACTTGACATTTATTGCTAAGACATTGTTTTAATATCTGTAATTTTGAATAATTAGCAAAAGCAGTGTGGTTACTATGGCCCAAACATAACATGACAAGTAAGTGTTTATAGTTCAACCAGTGCCTCCTTGGCTTTCCATAGTGCTAAAAGGTTTCAATGTATCTCATGGGTTATGTTGGCAAAGTATTGTAAAACCAACCTATGTCATGAGATCTTTCCAAATTTCCCAAGTGTTACTAGCTATTGACCAGAGGGTGTGACTTTAGACACCTAATCTTCTGACTAGACTTTTCGATGTCTGCCTTTGTACCAGTGATATGTTCCTTTTTTCAGTCATCAAATGCAAGAAAAAGAATATCAAATGTCAAACAAGTGTCTCATGTTTGCAGTAATAATTTAATTCTCAACTTCCCTTGACTAGATCTAAAATTTAATATGGAAATATAGGATGTAGTGCAATGCCTTGCCATCAGTCTTCAGGGATAATGGGGAACTAGGCCTAGATTCAACTGATCCTGCAAAGGTATCAAATATATGTCTGACTTAAAGTGTATGGGTCCTGTCACATTTCACCATCTCATCTGACTTAAATAATTTGCAAAATGGAGTGATTTCTCTGAAGAATATTTCAGTATAATGACAAGAGATTAGTCTGTAGTTGAGCTGTCTAAAGCAACTGAAGTTGTTGTCTGTCTCAGAGATACTCAATTTAGGAGTCTGTTCTTCAGAAACCTTGGGAGAAATATATAGGAAAAAGAAGGCTTGTTTTTATGTTTTGTGTGCTTCCTAAAAGTGGCAGTTTCTAAGCATTATACTTTTAACAGTCTGAGGTATATTTTGAGGGAAGACTTCCATTTCTCCCTAATATATTTCAGGAAATATATTTCAGAACTTCAGAACTTCTCTCTCTTTGTTCACAATCACATAGTGGTTAACACCATGGATGGCATTGGGGTATTCAGCATTTTTAGTGATGTAAATGCAGTAGGACTTGGATTTCAAACTTCAGAAAAGGCTGCTATAATCTCATGCAAATTTGTACTTCAGTCTGAAAATCAGAGAGGTTTGCTACTTAGATTGTCACATGTTTGCTCTGTATTGTACTCCTTCAAATAATAAATTAAAAAGAAACTAAGAATGGCTTTGTATACAGGGAATATTGGCCGATATTAATCTTATAAATCTCATTAAGTACTTTATAATCAGCTTATTATTCTGCTTCTGTTAAGAACGTTTTAGTCCACTTCTCTATGTAATGAATAATAATTTCCCTGTTTTCTACTTATTTTAGGACTGTAAACTGTTTGAGATAAAGATCTTGTATTTTCTATGTTTCTTAATAACCCTAAGCATCTGTGGTTCCATGTAGCTATAAAATACTATTCTACGATTAAGTAATTGTCCATAGCTACATCCCAGCTACATATGCACAAACAATTTTTCATTCAGCAACATCTATTAGAACAAGTTCTATATACTATTCTTCTGACGGTGAGAATCTCTTAATATTATAAAAAGTCTAGTTTTTTTTTTCCTATTATATGTAGCTGGGAAACAGAACTGTTATCTGAATTAGCTTTCCTTTGGGCACTCAGCAATTTAAATTATGTGGTAATTCTTAAACAGCTTTTACTTAAGAAGTTGACTCTGGCTTCAATGTCTTTCCAATTATGAGTTAAGGCAGTTTTGGTTCTTGTACTCTAATTCAAGTTGCAAATATATGTATCTTAGTCAAAATACAAGTTGTCACTTAAGGCTAGAAATTGCCAGACATAGAATACACAATCACAAATTCATGTTTTGACCACATCTGACAAAAAAGGAAAATAAGTACACGTGTACAAAAGGCAATTATCATTGTAATTTCTGTGTAAAGAATTATCAGTACATCTGTGAGGTGGGTGGACAGCATTATATATTTCTGCATGAAAGGTGATGTGCAGACCCCTGGAGGTTGTTGAACTGGTTCTTTCTATGGGAAAGGCAATTAGAAAATAAAAAAGTGTCAGCTTGCATAAATTAGCTCTCTGGGATCTGTATATCCACTGGTAGGGGCAGGGGAATTACAGTTTGATGAATTGAAAATAATACTGAACATAAAAAGAAAGATGTTCCACATAGGCAAAAAAGTGTGTTGGGTGTATATTTCCTGAAATCAGTATCAGGAATTATGATATTATAAGAAACTTAAAACTTCTCATGTTTGGTTGCTTAGAAAAATCTGTAAAATATAGTAAGGGCTGAATAGTCTGACAAGATAAATGTAATCAATTTCTTTATCAATATTCAATGAATGAGCAGAAAGCAGAAGTGGCATAGTGGTGATAAGGAAAATTATTTTAAGCATCAAGACAGGCATGATAGATAATAGGAACAAAGGTATTTAAATCTAAATTACTACATTTTATCTGGAAACAACTCTCAGGCAATAATGCTCTTAAGTTAAAGGGACTGGATGATCTTTGTTCAAGAACTTTGAAAGAACTGGTACAGGAAATCTCACTCTTATAGTAGGGATTGTTAATAAGATTAAAAAATCAGGAGCAAAATAATATTAAACATGTACCTTGTACTTTAAGATATCAGGGGTGATCCAGACAGGCACACAGCCTTTTTCATTTAAGAAAAAAAAAGAAAAAAAGTTTTAAAGATTTTTAAAGAATTACTAGCCATCAAGACATATAAAACTGGATACAATTGTTATTTGTTTACAAAATTAATTTTCTCTTTGAAACCTTATTTTGCAGACTAAATGGTAGGTAGACTCATAAAGGTGATCTTTTTTATAATGATACTTGAGAAATTGCTATTTAAAATAGAAAACATGAGTGTAAGTAAAGAATTTTAAGGCAGATTAGGAGGTAGCAACAGAAGAAAAAAGGGATTGTAAGAAGGTAATATTATTTCCTAAGTAAAATGCTACTAGAGTTCAAATATTTCACTTAGTACGTTTATTCATGGAGTGCACTATAGTGACATTTTCATATGACTCAGTGTTACAAAACTACCACTATAGAGAAGAATCAGATTACAGGAACTTGCAGTAGTTCAGTAGGAAGGAATGTAAAGCGTACATGTTTGACGTCCTGAAATCTTTTGAAACTATGAAAGAAAATAGAAAGTGTATTGATGGCAATGAGCATAGGCTGACCACAACTGAAAGGCAAGTTCAGTGACTCAACACTACTTATATTACTTCCATGATTGCTAACCTTTTTTGTGACATAATCTCAATGTTGAAATGGTTTGATTTTGCAAGGCCTGAAAGTTTTGACATAATACATTTATTGATGACTAAGTTACAAACTGGCAGAAATTATGTGGTTACAAATAAAATTAAAAGCAACAAAATCGAGGCAAATCACATCAAATAACAAAGGTATTCATTCATTAGTGTACATTACCTCTCAACTATCCAACTTTATATTCTGATTTCAGAATTGCAGTATATCTATTTCCATCTAAAAAACAACAAGAAAAATTTTTGATAAATAAACATGTCCAGACAAAACAAAATTATTCTAATGGATCATTAATGATTCCAGTGGGTCATCTACAACTTAGATCTTCAAGAAGCTTTTTTGAGATTAATAAGAAGATTATTCACATGTCTAAACCATATTATAAATCATAAATTGAAATTTAGTTGATTGAACTGTTTATTTGACACATTTGACACAGAAAAGCATAGTTGTTAGAAATATAAGATACATTAGGAAGAATGACATTTCAGCAAAAAAAATCTCAAAGCATTGTCCTGTGTTTTACATGTGCCCATTCTACTGCTTTTCCTTCCCCATCCCAGAAAAGGAACTACCTAGACAGGAAAGTGTCAAAAAAAAAAAAAAAAAAAAAAAAAAAAAAAAGTCTAAGTAAGATTCCACAAGAATTGCCAAGAAAAGTATTTTTTTTTCCATTTCTTGTGGTAAATCATAACTGAATTGATCAATTCAGGTAGTTATCATGCCTTTTACAAAATATATTTGTGTTTAGAATAACACATGATGCTTGGTAATATAGGAAGAAGCCATCTTCATGAAGCTAATGTGCAACAGAATGTAATGCAAACATTACCAGATATGGTAAGAAAAATCAAACAAAAAGTATTACCAAGTAAAATTTCATCCTAACTTGTCATTTAATATTCAAATACTGTGAACTGTGTTCTATTTGAAATGCAGTTGACCAAAATAATGCGCAAGAATCTCCATATTATAGAACAGATCATGAATATTTGCTGGAAGTGTATTTAATCTGACTTCAGTTTCCTAACACTATATAAATAAAAAAGCCTGTCATCATTTTCTCATTGTTTCTATTTTACAGTTGTGAAAACATGTAATTTGTTTGCTTGAATAACTGCTGCTAAACTGTCTTTGGGAATTTTAGTCATATCTAATATTTTCACTGAGGTAAAGTTTTAGAATTTGTGGTTACTGCAAGTCACTTCCTGTTTCATAGCAGACATACATCCAAACTGAGAGTGTGTTACCAGGCCCATATTCCATAGCAGTAACATGACTCTTCACAGGGAGCTCAAGCTCTGCCTCTGCCCAAATATAAGATAGCTAGGACATAGCAGGCAAAATAACTTGTTAAACATGAGTCTAAACTGTCACTCATTTTAATATATTAAGTCTGTGTTCTGTAAGCAAATTAGAATAGTTGCTTTTCTTCCTTTTTTTAGGGTAAAGAAGATTCATTGATCAGTTGGTGGATAGGAAAAAGGGTACAATGGGAAAAGAGAGAACAGTAATCTACACCCCTTATTTACATTTCTTTTGCATAGATATAAAGTTTCTGATTATATTTCTGGAATGATTTTTAAGGCATCTGAACTCTTTCTTATGCAATAGTAAGATACAAATCTTTGTGCAAAACCATTGGTGCCTAATCTAGGCAGGTATGTTGCTACAAAGGACATTTATTTTTCTTCAGGTATCACCAATCAGTGGTATTCAGGACAGCAAGATAATTTCTCTTCAAATGACATCAAAAGATAGTTTAATCTCCCTGAGATGCCCAGACTTTCTTTTCCATACCACTCCTTCTATGCCAGTTTGAATCTATGGAGCCTTAAGGATCTTTTCGTATCAGTTATAAGACGTAAATATATAAGAAGTATAGCAACAACTGATGCTAACCAAATGAGATGAGGAAAAATAACTATTTTTATACACCTAAGAAGATTTTACATTTTAAAATGAGATTACCTGAAAAAAATCTCTTGCTCTAATTGAAGGGAAAAGAGAGAGACACAGAACAAAGAAATTTAATAGAAGACACATAAAATATTCATTTTTCAAAGTTTTTGACCTGAAGATTCTTTGGACTCCAAAAAGGGCTGGGGCTTGGATGGAGAGTGTTCTTCTCAAATTACATTTATAGTTCAGCACATCATTTTCAGAAAAAAAAATATTTGATAACTAAGCTCTTTTTGTTCTTGAGGGATAGCCGCAAGCTCTTAGCAACATTACCTAATTCATGATTGTTGTTCAAAAGTGAACTATGTTTTTTCAAGTTTTCTCTTTTAGTAGTCATTTCAATTAGATAATTATGACTCTAAGCTCTCAAGCCCTCGGGGCAAGTTATGTGGTGTGGGTTATTTCCCCACTGCATAATGCTCATTTAGACCTCTCTGGGTACAGGAAGCAAATTTTCTGTCATTTTTCACTTCAAAGTGTCTGAAATCATGTGAGACTCTGTCAGAGCCCACTGGGATGATGTTTCTATAGCATGACACCAAATGCATGTGGCTTGTCTTGTGATTCGTCATGAAAATGTCAGAGGGTGGAAGGTCTGTAGGGATGTAACGACTGCACAGAAGAATAGAGACAAGCTACTGTTATTTGGACTGCTTGTAGCAAGTGCTTCTAAGTTGCACAAGTTTTTCTTTCTGAAGATCTAGTTTCCTTACTCCAGAAGAGGGTCCAATAGAGAGTTAATTTCCTTGCAGGGCAAATGGCAGAGGAAGAGGAAGGACACAGGACAAAATCCTAAATCTCTTTTCTTGACATACACTAATGTAACACTTGTTTGTGAGCAAAGAAGTCTAAAATGTTTTAAGGAGTTCACTAGGTTTATTTGTTCACTCTGATGAGGATTCTGATGAGATGAATTTGTGCATTTACTTTCTATGCTACTATTACTGAAGACAACTTGGGGGAACCTAAAAAGTTGTATGACTAAAGACCTAGAATTTGGGTGATTTCCTTCAACTATGTGCAGTGGGATATATTTCTTGCCAGTTCATTAACCACACTGATATTTTAATCTAGGTAGTCTTCATGGAAAGTTTTTAAATAATGATGACATCCTAACACTCAAAATATAGAAATTAGTCCCAAATGTGGAGATTATTCACATCCCTGTGTTATATTTCCATAATGTTGCAGATGAGTACATATTAGGATTTAGGTGACAGCTATATTTTTTCAGTTCTTTCCTTTTGTTTTACATAACCTCTTTACCTTTTTGGGTTTGGTTTTTTTTTCCCTTAAAAATTGATGCAAAAATGCTTTCCTTTTAATTTTTTTAGTAAGAATTTTTATTTCAGCCATCTTCCCAAAGCTTGAAATTACCTTCTGCACTGGTCATTTATGTTAGCAATGTATTTCTTGCATGCACTGGAGTTGATCTCCAGAAACTCTCGTTTTTAGTGGTAGCATATTTCAGGCTCCACAACCATTCATTACTTGGAGGACATTTTGAAACTTTTTATGGAATTAAAAGGTTTGATAAGATTTTTTTATTGATACTTGTCCAGAGTCTACTGCTCTGGACACCAGCTCACCAGTCTTAAAAAATTTGCCATTGGTCATTTTTACTATTTAATAATGACACTGATGAAATTTCTGTGAACTCATATTAGAAGATTGCTTTTCAGCATTGCTTTAAGTATTATCTTTTTCTTCCCAGATGTATGTGTTGCCCTGTGTACTACTGTATTTCAAACATAATATTTGATCCAATCACATATTTTTGCCCCCATTTTGTAAAAATCAAAGAAGCAGTCAATTAAACTGATCTCTTTGGAAAATTTGGACCCAATCTAAGCATACAAATATTAGTCCTCTATGCTCCTGGTACAGTTTTATTCTTAGGATGTGTATGTCTGTATTATATATTTTCATTGTTTTTGTTGAGTTTTATATTAAAAATTTAACACTGGTAGAACAGTTCTTATCTCTCTTAGTACTGTCATGATTTAGAAAGGTCTAGTGGTAGAACATGGGATGCAAGGTTTTAAAATGAAACAATTGAGTCAGAATAGATGTAGGAAAGAAATTTTTTACAATGTGAAATACTGGAATAGATTCCCCAGAGAGCTGGTAGATGACCCGTCCCTGGAAACATTCAAGGTCAGGCTGGACAGGGCTCTAGAATACCTGATCTAGTTGCAGATGTCCCTGTCATTGCAGGGGGTTTGGACTAAATGACCCTTAAAGGTGTCTTCCATGCCAAACCATTCTATGCAGAATAATGGCCAGAAATGTCACAAGGTAAACTCTTCCTTTGGTGTCTGCTAGTGCATTTGCATCTATGAGAGGAACAAAGAAAATATTCTAGGGGACTTCAGTTTAACAGACATAGTAGACCTTGGTCCATTTTTAAGTTGAATTTTCTAGTATGGCTAGTAATTGAAAAGTTGAGTGCTGTGTGAGGAAGACTACATGGAAATGGAGATAGAAATAATTCTCTCTTTGGTTCTCCTTCCCTGAAAAAAGGGAATGGAGAGGTGTTTGCAATATTGCAGTGTTAATAGGCTGGTTAAAAATAAGGTTTATAGGACATATTCTTTAATCCTCCCTCTTCAGATATTTCATTGGGCAACAAGAACTGAAAAATTCCCAAGACTATTCACAGAGAGAAAGAGGATAGATTCTCACTCTGTAGGCCAATGCAACTATTATTGGAAGTGAAAAGTGCTTCCAGATAATCTGGTTTCTGCTACAAACATACTTTGTCCCAATTAATTTTAGTGGAAAATACTCAAGAATACTTTGTATAAGGACTGTAATCTAGGGTTCCTCCACATCAAGGAAGAGTCATAATCACTTGTAGACTTCTACTTGTGTCTATGTCATCCACCCTCCAACTTCTTCATGCGTAGTCGAGATTCTGTTTGAATGGGGAAGATGGACTGCACTGTTATATAGACTAAATTCTAGTGGTCAGAGCAGTCTTTTGGTAACCAAGGAATCAAATCTGCTCCCCATTTTCTTTGGTTGGTTGGTTTTTCGTTGCTTGTTTTTGTTGTTTTTGTTCTTTGCTTTGTTTTCTAAATGCAGAGTGGCTGGCAAGTTATTATGGGCTTGAACAGGAAGAATTTCACAAGGCAACCTATCTTACTGGGTAAATTCTGTAACTTTATTTTATCCCTACTGTGGAAAGCCCATATACTGTGCATTCCAGCTTGCTGGTGAGTTAAGTGGTTTGTAATACTGTATAGTAACTTTATATACGCCCACACTCCTTCTGCAACTCTGCTTCTGAATGAAATTAGCTGAGTCAACGGGTCCTATGCTTTGTGCTGAACTTAACACTAAAGAAAAACAGAGAAATTGAAACACATATGCAGAATAGACTCATCTACAGATTTCAAATGTGGTGACAGGTCAGTGCTGAGAAGCTATTTCTCAAGATAGTACAAGTCATTATGTAAGTCTAGTGTTGAAAATGTCAGTGCCTGTGAGTGATCGGGCAAGTATGCAGTGAGATAAGTGCAATATGAAATAGTAATGATGGTGCAGATTTGTGTAGCATTTGCTACAGTTAATATTTCATAGTAAGTTTAGTCAGCTTAGAGAAAGCAGTAGACAACTGGAGTAATTTTTTTGTTTTTAATATTCAGATTAATCACATGATGTTGCAGCTTTTAGAGTTTTGTTTATAGTCCCTTCAAATGTCTCTGGTATAAACTGCCAAACTAATTAGGAGGTGTGGTATAGGGGTACTTTTTACATAAAGTATAAACATAACATAGTTATAACAGCTTACCTGGTCCTTTTAAAGTCACACTAAATAATTATCTTTACTGAATGATTTTATGTTTTGTTTCGTAGCATCTTAGTGAAAAATGCTAATTTTCATTGTTACTTCTAACTCTCAGAGTAGGCTTTCTATCATGGTTGTACTTAAATGACAAAAAAGCCCCCTCACCTTCCATATAGAATAGTAGAACAGAAATGATGATAAAGTCCTTTAAATTTTGTAATCTGTTGTACTTTTGTGCTGTAAGTCTTCAAATGAGTAGTAATATCAGTAATATCCAAATATTCAGTAATATAAGAATGTGTGGAAGTATAGGCTCCCTTTTTATTACTGAATTGAAATAAATGTCATTTCACTGTCAATACACTGTGACATTCAAGTACTTTAATATTTCATTCTTTCTTCAGAGTCGTATCAACTCTACTAGGGCTAATTTGGGGTATTGTAGAACAGGGTTGTGACAAGCAACAGAACTGATCTTAAGGAAATAGGATCTATACAAATGTGACGTGCACTAGCTTATCATGTTACTCCCAAGTTCACCCACACCCTAATCAAATACAAAGTCTTATCACACGTTTTAATGTCATTGAAGTTGCAGCTGGCTTCCATACTGCAGGATTTCCTGTCCAAAAGGGCAAGGAGCCGTTAGAAGTTTAAGAAGCCTTAGTACAGTGTAAACCATTTAGAAGAATGGCAAGCAAACAATGTATGCCCCGGGTATGCTGAAATATAAAAGTCCAGAAATCTTTGGCATCTCAGTACAGATCAACATGGTGAACTCTGCTTCCTGTGGTCTCTTTTCCTGCAGATTTTTGCACTTCCATGCAGAATTTTCGGTGCTTTCTGTCGCCCTGGAGGCTCGGGCTGTCCCAAGGAAGGCTGTTCCGCTAGTGCCCCGTCCTTCCCCTCCATCCCAGGCGGGTGGGAGCGGCAGGGCAGGTTGCGCGGCGCCGGGAGAACCCACCTAGAGGGCCCCCTTGACGCCAGCACAGCCTCTGCCAGGCAGAGCCCTCTCCGCAGCCGAGCCCAGTCTGCTGCAGGACCAGTGCCACGCAGCCCGACACTGTCCGGGGCTGCCGCGGCCGCTGCTGCTGCTGCTGCTGGGCGAGGAGACCAGCAGCCCGAGGGCAGGCTGGAAATTCTGGTCCGGGAAAGGGGAAGTGTGAGCCTGTTGACTCTGCATTGCTTCAAAATAGATGCCGTCTCTGTAGCCTGGGCTTAAGAATCTTCCCGAGGATGTTTGCCAGAGCGTAAGGAGTGATAACTACTGTCTGGGAGCTGAATTGGGAAAAAAGGACAGCAGAGAAAGAATGCTTAGGTAACACGGGACTTATAGCTTTGCTTTCGTTTTGCAACGTACAAATTGATGCACGTGGGTTTATATACAGTATAATATCAAAACAGAACTAGACTCTGCAGTGAGAGTCAATAGCTTAGTCATTTCACTTAAAGGGAGCAGGCAGCCTTATTACGGGGTTAGACAGCAAAAATGAATTTGATCATGACATGATCATATCCCTTGATGGTATCTAACTGTAGTCCTGTCCTATGGAGTGGAAAAAACATACTTCCTTCTTTCTTAGCTGAAGAAACAAAGTCACAGTATCAAATTCAGAAAGAAGTTTGGGGTTGTTGTAGAAGGCTATTAAACATCCTCCTGTTCCCCAGGCTCGTAAGAAAGGAAAACTGCGTTAAATTGATCATTGATGAATATGTGTCTAAGAAAGAAGAAAAAGCAGTATTCATTTCTGAACATGGCAAAGCAATCTGAAGTTACACATCTCTCCCTAAACACTGATTTGGCACAGATGGCAAGAAACTATCTTTTAACTAACCTTTTCCAACTGTCCAAAATGCTGCATATGAAGATGCTTTAATTCACAGTCAAAGCACTTGGATTTTTATCAAGGCAAACTGTTGGCATTGTCAGAACAGTTTCTGTATACTGATTAGTTTAATTTTTTTTTAAAGTAGCAAGTGATGCATAAATGGATGGACGTGTACCTAGAAAAGCCTGTGAGAAGTCTTTCAGTGGATCCTGGGAATTTTTATTTTTGTGGATTACAGTAATTCTTGCAATAATCCCTGCTGTTGACTGCTCATGCAGTTGTTCTGGCATGCATCTATGAATATCATAACAGATAAATCAGTCTGGCAAGCAAAACACTAATGTTGGAAGACCTGTGAACATGATGCATGTGAATAATTTCCCCTTTAGGAGGCATTCATGGATATGGTGAGTAATCAATACACATTATAGACTGTTAAACTCGAAATGCTTGTTTGCAAAATACTGTGACAACTACCAGATGCTGTGCTTTTACCTAAATGTATGTCAAGTGAGGACTATGAGTCCTCAGAAATGAAAATTAGACAGAGATAGTAGTGATGAAGTAATGTGAGTTTAGCACTTCTTCATATTTGCAAAATAGGCAAGTCATAGAAATTGCATCGTTATGGTCATGTTTTCTTACATAAGTATTTTGAGCAAGGTGATGTATTTTCTTCCTGTATCAAAGGAACAGTTCTTCACATTTCTTTCTTAGCCTGATTTGAAGAAAATAACGAAGGCATATTCCCCCCCGGAACTTATTTATTTATATACTTTCAAGTGACCTGAAAAAAATGCTCCTTCATATGGCAATTGAGTAATCATTAATTAAAGATATGCGTAAATGCTGTAAAATGTTTTTGGGAGGTTCTCAAATGTGGCCGTTTGAAAGACAATCACATAGCATTAAAATCCCTTTATCATCATTAAAACATCTGTTTCCTCTTTGAATCACAGGCATCTATAGTTCTTCCTGACTGAAAAATCTTTCTACTTGCCTTGCAATACAGTGCAGTCAACTCGCTTATACAGTGGCTGTTGCGTCATGTCTTCCTCCTGATGCTGCCTTGGTTAGTGCTTAATGAAGATTATTAGCTAAGGCAAAAAAAAATACTTCCCCATAAAAGTTTTGCCCTTTGGGTATACACTAAGTCTTCCAGAACACTGGAAGCAGGCACATTTTGGGAGCTGGCGAAGCGCACCGACCCGGGAGGCGCGGGCGGGCGGAGGGGCCGGCCGCAGGGCAGTGTT
>JANPWX010021771.1:964645-1172970 GCA_024734555.1 Trochalopteron elliotii
TTGGCGGCTTTTCTTTTAGCGGAGTGTGCTGGGAAGGACACTGCAGGTGTGCCCGCACCTGACAGGGAAACCGCTTCCATTGTCTTCTAAGAATGTGGTTTAGTTCTGTTTTTGTTAACTTAGAGAAATGTTTCAAGCACTCCTTAACCCGCAGGTTAATCTCCCGAGTAAGCATTTTTCAAACATGAGCAGTGAAGTCTGCCTAAAGACGTTTAGAATGAACAGTCCGGTTTTTATTTATCTTCACTAAAAGCTGTCTTCCCTGTCTGCTCCTTGCCAGCCCTTGCTGTCTGTCACAGTATGTGAGCCCATTGTCTGGGGAAGCCCAGCAGAAGTATTTGATGGGAAGACATAGGAAGATAATTATATGTTCTAGATTTGCTATTTTAACTGGATGCAAAGCATACCATGGTTTCTGCCTGCATTTGTGCTTACCTAATCACAGGCCTTAATTTAGAATGCAAATGTTTTTAGCATTCTGTTGTGTGTCTCAGCTCTCAGAGAATAGGCAAGTTTGCTTATTCATGCTACAGTAGATCTGTAAGGGGTGGTTTTGAGTGTCAGGATGTTAAGTTGCCAGTCACTGCTCTTCTTTTCAATTCTGAACCTTCAAAAATCCGTACAATGCCTGTAAGATATGCTGTCCTTTTCTAGTGGGAATAGAAATTGTCATGAAGTGTTCTGTACACACACACACACACATATATATATATAATCTCTCATGCTATTTTCAAATATCCTTTAAAGGATGACAGTGAAGATAAAAGAAAGAATATCTTTCATGGGACACAAATAGTTTTTTGTTTATTAATACAAATACTAGTTGATCATCTTTAATGTTTCTTCAATGCTGACGCAACACATTAAAGATGTCCTGTGGCCTGTGTTGTATGCTTCATGGTATTTGTAACCTCTATGAGCATGCAGAACCAAATATTTCAGAACTAGATAATTGATATTAAAGGTATTTTCTGTACCTTAGAGACATGCATTAATCTTTCATGTGCCCGTGCCTGCTTATCTTGCATGGAATATGGGGAGAAAGAGTTGTGGGGAATAAAAATGTGAACGTTTTTGAAATACAGGGGTTTTTTTAATATCCAGGATTTAATGTTGTGTAACAAGTCAAGGAAGTGGATATCTCTTTTGTGTTAGGCCTTCTGTTTGGATTTAGGGAAAGAACAACCAAAAATGTGATGGCCTATAGAGCAGGGTTTGATTTGGAACCCATAACCTTTAGTAAATGCAGTGAAAATTCCAGTATCTAAACCCTCCTGATAATGTTAGCAATAGGTAGGAATGGACTACTGGCACAAAGCAGCTATATGTAATGTATATGTTCCTAAGGCAGTATGACTGGGAGCACAACTATATCAGACAGATAGCAGCTTACAAAACTGAGACTGGAGTAAGCATGAAGGGTATTTTGTCTGAAACTGTTTCAGAGTTTGGATTACAGGGAAACAAATATAAAATATATTAAAGTAGTGCAATGGTTGGAGCAAGTGGTGTCCTGGGTGAGGATAAAGTTGGGCCTGGAAATACTGACACATTTGTGGTGATAATTGAAGGAGCAGGATTTTATAGCGACTTACCACATTACACACTATACAGCATTAATTATGTATCAACAGCATGCAGCCTACAGCCATTCACACTGAAAATTATTTTAGAAACATTTTCTGCTAAGTTATGTAACGTGGCTTTCCTTTCCATTGCATTCTGTCTGCATTTGTGATGACACACCAAGTAAAGATGGTATTCAATTTTAGCTTGCTTAATTGCATAAACATCTACTGCGTTGGCTTTACCATAAGAAAAACAAAAGTGAAAAGTTAATTTCTGCCTTTAAACTGGCAAAGATTTGAAGTCAATCCATGGGTTAATACCTTAACTTCAGAATCAAAAATGTGACCTGTAACTGGTCATCCCTTTCTATCAAATTTCAGCCTATTAAGATTGAATAAAATTTAGTTTGCTTATCAAGGCAGTGAATAAAAGAAAAAAAAAACCCTTTCTTTTTTTTTAATCCCCCCATATTTACTTGACTATTACTGCTCAATATACTTGAATGACAAACAGTGCAAATGCATGGTTATACATGTTACTCTTTGCTTCATATTAATGTTATTATTAACTGGTTTTTAAAACTTCTTAGTATCATCATTTATCATCATTAACGTGATTTATCATTAGTGCTGTCTAACAGGGGAGGTCATGGATGACTGCAGGTTGCCCAATTTGATGGCTGTCCACAAGGAGAGCTGGAAGGAGGATCTGGGCCTGTCAGCCCAGAGAAATTATAGGCCTGTCAGCCTGACCTTGGTGCTGGGGTGGTCATGGAACAGATCGTCTTGTGTGCCATTATGTGGCACTTGCAGGACAGAGGATAAGGCCCAGCCAGCATGGATTTAGAAAGGCAGATTCTGCGTGATCAACTTGATGGCCTTTTATGGGCAGGTGATCTGCACAGTGGATGAGGCCTACCTGGGCTACAGGGAAGCCTTTCTCACAGCAAAACTGTTTCCCACAGCATTCTCCTGGAAAAGCTGGCAGGCCATTCAGTGGACAAGTGTACCCTTTGCTGTGTTAAAAGCTGTCAGGATGGCTGGGCCCAAAGAGTAGCTGTGAATGGAGCTACATCCAGTTGGTGACAGTCACGAGTGACATTTCCCTGAGCTCAGGATTGGGACCAGTGCTGTTCAGTTTCTTTATTGATGAGGGTGTTGAGTGCACCCTCAGTAAGTTCACAGATGACACCAATTTGGGTGGCAGTGTTGATCTGCTGGAGGGCAGGAAGGCTCTGCAGAGGGATCTGGACAGGCTGGATCATGGGCTGAGGTCAATGGTGGGAAGTTCAACAAGGCCCAGGGCCAGGTCCTGCCCTTGGGTCACAACAGCCCCAGGCAGGGCCACAGGCTGGGACAGAGGGGCTGGAAAGGACCTGGGGGTGCTGGTGACAGGGACCGAACATGAGCCAGGGTGTGCCCAGGGGGCCAAGAAGGCCAATGACATCCTGGCCTGGATCAGCAATGGTGTGGCCAGCAGGGCCAGGGCAGGGATTGTCCCCCTGTGCTGGGCACTGCTGAGGCCACACCTCGAGTGCTGTGTCCAGTTCTGGGCCCTCAGTGCAAGAAAGACACTGAGGGGCTGGAGAGAGTCCAGAGAAGGGCAGTGGAGCTGAGGGAGCTGGGGGTGTTTATCCTGGAGAAAAGAAGGCTCAGGGGTGACATCACTCTCTACAACTGCCTGAAAGGAGATTGCAGCTAGGTGGGGGTTGGCCTCTTCTCCCAGGAAACATGTGGCAGGATGAGAGAACATGACCTTAGGGGGTTCAACTGGGATATCAGGAAGAATATCTTCACTGAATGTGTTGTTAAGCTTTAGAATGGACTGCCCATCAGGGAGATGGTGAAGTCACCATCCCTGAGGTGTTCAAGAAATGACTGGACATGACACTTAGTTCTGTGGTCTAGTTGACAAGGTGGTCAGTTTAAAGTTGGAGTCCATGATCTTCAAGGTCTTTTCTTTTTACTATTCTGTGAATAGTAAATCCCTGAAATAATGCAATTGTTAATAAACTTCAATCTGGTTTTGGCAGTATTCTAAAATAATGATGCCAAATTTTTTATTTTTGCCTCTTACCAGATGCTTCATGATTTTCAGTGAGCCAAAATTGGTTTGGCTTTCCATTATTATGCAAGTTATTCCAGTTTATAAAAGTAGAATGGGTAACTATAAAGAAAACTGATGGAAATGAAGATATTATGCTAATTCCCAAAATCAACTTTTCGTTATGTTCATAGGATATGAGTCACCTCAACTCACGAAGTTATCAGGGGGAACTGAATCTGACCAGTGCTATGCCCTTCTCATGGCATAACTCTTCACTTCTAACTGAAATGTTTAATGCAGTATTTATTTATTCATCTGCTTTTCCTAGAAGAATTTTATTATTTATATATTATAGTGGGGAAGGGAAAAAGGCTTCTTTCCTAACTGCATTTTAATACAGTATTTAATTAGCTTTCATATATTTTATACTCAACATAAGAACACTAGAGGAGCATCTCAGTTTATCCTGTGGAAATTTGGATTTGAACCTGAATTTGGGGGAAAAAATATGGTTTCTTAAACTTTGCTAAGAAGCAATCTTTTTAAGAGCAAAGAATTTTGGTCTTTGAACAGTAGATTTTGACAGTACTGCTAAATATGAAAGGTCACCTAAATCCCTGTTTTCTTATGCTCAGTGACAGACGTAACTTTTCTCTGGGCATAGTCAAAGCCTATTTCTCATGTTATAATGAATGTAGTGAGATGTAGTAGAATACTGACTGAAACAATAGTTTCATTTTAAGGTATCTTAAGCCTTTTCCTTTGTATTTATAACTCCTTATCTGCCCAGTAGCGTCTAACCAGCATTCAACATACTGAATATCTGATAAAAGATGAAATAATTTCTGTTGTTTGGAAGCAGGGCAAGGGTTCTTTTTTTTTTTTTTTTTTTTAATATATTAGCAATCATCTGACTTACTGTAATGTTTGCATGTGAAAAGTTGAAAGTACTCCAGATACCATACTCAGCTAAGCCTGCCAGCACCTCTGATGGGTGGGTTAGATATGTATCTGTATATGTGTATGTAAATTACACCCGTTACCACAGAAGTGCTCAATAGTCTTTCATACAATAGTTATGGCATTTTTGCATGCAAAATTTCTGCTCGGGTGAAATAATTTAACCATATGAGCTAATATAAACTCTAATTTCTCAATTTGGATGTCCTAGATAGATGAGTATGCTGTTGGGATTCTAATCTATTTTTCCAGAATAATGAGATCACATAACCTGCATTTTCAGATTACTATTATATTAATATTACCACAACTGACTCACCTAAACTAAAACCTAGACTTTTTTTATATTTGAAGTGTGGATCTTGCCAAGCCCTGTCTTCGGGTCTTCTGTCCTCAGCATATAATCTGTGAATGAAGCTGTAATTGCCTAGCTCGATACTTTTGATGACTAAAACTACTGTTTTTGTCAATTTGGTTTGAAAACACTTTTGACACACTATGTCTTATAATAAGTAGGGAACATATTTTAACCAGTCATTTTCAGGCTAAGTTAAAGTCATTTTTTGAAGCATCCTGTAAACTTGCAGAAACTCTCGCTGTCACTTAATATAATCCTGATTTATATCTTCTTGGAAAATCAAATCACAGTAGTAGAAACTAAACTGAATCTTCTTCTACTCATAAAACATCTGTTGAATGTTCATGCAGTTCTTCTACAGTTTTTTCACACTTAGCTGCTTACAAAGAGTTGCCTTTTCTTTGGGAAGAGTTAATCCATACTGCAATTACACGCAGCAAAAACTACCCTGCACCACCACCTACTAGGTATAATTTAATAATTAAGGAAAAACCTTCAAACCCATTTAAATTGTTATTACATTAAGTGTGACTGATTACCTATTTATGCTGTTTCATTTATAAAGTATTATGTAAGTAGGTTAGTGGGTGCTTACATTGTTTCTAAACATTGTGGCCTGAGTTTAGTGGGTGTGGTCTTTATTCACAAAGGAGTTCATTTGACAAATTTGGCTCCCACTGGAAAAAGAAATTATAGTGTTAAATAAAATGGTAAATTAGCAGGTTTACTTGAAATCCATACATTTGTCATTCAAAGACAACTAAAGAATTGTCCAGGTCTGTAAGTGAAGACTGACTATTTTGTTTGCTATTTTCAACACAGTATTTGCGGGCAGGGAGAAGAGTAGAGAGAGGAGGAGGGAGCAACAGAAAATATTGAAAGCTGACAAAAAATGCAGGAGGTTGCTCAACAATTATAATTTACAGCTTATCATACTTTCATCTCATTAAAATAGAATTAGTTAGGTTTCAGGGACACACTATACTTAATGGCAACTTTTGTTCTAATATTAATTCAGTATTGCCTGCTGAAACCTAAACTGAGTACATGATGCTAGATATTTTTTGTGACTCACTTAACCCTTTGATCATAGCAGAATGATTTAAGATAATTGTTATTTTAACCATTACAAAATACAAGAATATTTCCAGTAAAAGCCACTTGTCAGTAGATGTTAATAAACAGAGTAATTTTCCCTCTGTGACTCATTCCATGGAATTAGCAAAATGGAGGGCACGAAATAAAAGACTTCAAAGGAGTGGATAAAATCAAACATATCATCTGAAAAAAGAATGAATAATTTTTCTTAAGAAATTATTTTTGTATCTGATCCATTTATACTATGAATGTAAAAATATTAAGAGAAAGAAAGGACATTTATTTCTCTAATTTTACAACTAGCATAACTGATATTCCTAGATTACGTTGAGAATTTATTACTCCTACTCCTTCATGTGTAATGAAAAATGGTATGAAAATTTGTATTTTGCCTTATTTAGGCAGTAACTCTTCTGCTGTTGTGAACTGAATAAAACAATTCCCTGCATATTAAAGATATTCAACCTCTGGAAAGCTATAGTGAAATTGAGTATACCCAAGTCTCAAATTCAGTTATGTGAGAGAATCTGTTTCTTTTAGTTCTATTTGGCTTAGTTAATCTCTCAAAAAGATGATCTCTAGTCTACTTATGTCACAAATTTTAATTTTACTGAATGACTTTAATCAGTAACATTGCAAAAAATGTGGAAGATTTAATTTTTTTCCTGAAGTGGCACGGCTTCGTATTTTAAATTGTCTGAAGCAATCAGTTTAGATTGCATTATTTCATATTGTCTCCTTTTAATTCGTTTACTTTGGTATGACAGATGATGGCTTGCTCCCTTCATGAAAACAGATAATTCTTAAAGAGATGGCTTCAACTCTTTCCATCTGCAATGAAATCTAGCTCCTTATGTAATGATTTTTGTATAACCCTGACCAAATTCTTAGCTTTAGCCTCTTCCAAATATATATACCTTGGAGATTCAGAGCAGGGCAGGCCCTTCATGGTGAAATAGCCTTTCTGGTAACAGTAGAAACATCAAGCTTAGAGGCTTATAAACCCCATTGATATATGCACATGGATACTAGGGAAAAAATGTTTCAAAAGTTGGTTTTGTTTGCCTTTGTATCTGTGCAGCCTATCCCTCTACAGTATCCAACTATGTTCTCTGCAGGCAAATAATGCCTTCAGGGAACAAGGAACGCCCTCAGGGAAGTGAGTTGATTTTAGTTATCAGATGATTGATTGCAATGATTTTCATTTAGCGTACAAATAATACTTGAGATATATTAAAAATAACAGGTTGGCCGTGTTTTTGACTGCTATCTTAAGGAGCTTTAATTTGATGGATCTGGCCTTCAGTTGCTATTTTTTGTTTTTACTGAATATTGACCAGTGAAAAATTATCTTGATACAAAAGATCATAGAATCATAGAATGGTTTGGGTTGAAAGGGCCTTAAGGATTCACCTAGCTCCAACCTTCATGCCATGGGCAGGAACTTTGACCAGGTTACTCAGAGCTTCACCCAGTTTTGTCTTGAACTCCTCTAGGGATGGGGAGTCCACAAACTCTGGGCAACCTGTTCCACTGCCTCATGACTCCCTCAGTAAGAAATTTCTTCCTGATATCTAACTAACCTTAAACCTCTTCCCTTTCAGTTTAAAGCCATTCCTCCTTGTCTGTGTCCTTGTAGAAAGTCACTCTCTGGCTTTCTTGTAGGTCCCCTTCAGGCATGGAAAGTGCTATAAGGTCTCCCCAGAGCCTTCTTTTCTCCAAGGTGGACAGCCCTAAATCTCTCAGCCTTTCATCATGGGAAGGGTGTTCTATCCATCTAATAATTTTTGTGGTCCTCCTCTAGATCCACTCCAACAGGTCCATGACCTTCTGATGCTCAGAACGCCAAAACTGGATGCAGCATTGCAAGTGGGATCTCAGCAGAGCAGAGCAGAGCAGAGCAGAGCAGAGGGGCAGAATCCCCTTCCCTGACCCTGCTGCCCAGGCTGCTCTGGATGCAGCCCAGGACACGTTTGGGTTTCTGGTCAGTGAGTGCCCATGGCTGAGTCACATTGAGCTTTTCATTCACAAGTACCCTGAAGCCTCTTTTCTCAAAGCTGCTCTTGATCCATTCTCCAGGTGTAAGATTTTATGCATCTTAGGCCATTTTTGAATTTTTTTTTTGTTCTCACGGTCTATGAATTTAAGAATGTCGTCTTCCACTGTTATTTCTTGGGCTAATTTGTCTTTAACAGAGTAAGTGTAATAATCGAAAAAGGAGCGAGGCATGTCATCCATACCCACTCTCAGAACTTCAGAGGAACAAGTATCATGTCATGTTCAGTATCTACATACATTCAGAAATGTATGGAAATCAACATTCAACTAAAATAAAATGTACATATTCAGGACAAAAAAATGCAATTTTAGTAGGTTGTATTTAGTGAAGTAACAACGTACAAATCATGCCATCTTCCACTGGCAGCTGTATTTACTGAAATAGTAGCAGTGTGAGAAATAAATATATTGAGCTTTTCATTTGATTGCATCCAACTTATTTATATCTAAGCATCTAAATAATAACTTAGTCTCTCAACTTCAGATATTATTTAATGCTTAGACCCAGATAACAGTATTTTATCCATTGCTTTTCAATTTATGGGGGATCTGAAAGTTTCCAGAAGCTGTCTTGAAATCTGTCACTTGTTTTTTTTTCCCTACCCATTTTGAAGTATCATTTCATGCAGCAGATCTCATGGCATAACTGTCCCAACAAACATGGCCTCTGACTGCTATTTGACTTCTGTGTTTTGCCTTTCCTCAATATTTTGATTTGGAAGCAGTGGGCCTGAACCTTTGCAGACATTCCAAATTAACCACACAATTTCATTTTCTATATTCAGCTTCTGTGTATATTCTACTATATGACAATTTTTTTCATCTGGCATCCATCATGTCATCTTTGTAGTGTCTTATCTCCTTGTTTTCAAATGAACTCAACACACAAGGTGAAATAAAAATTGTTATTTTCTCCACAAGCTACTTAAGAGTTTTGAGGGATGAAGAAATTAACACCTGGGAGAAAAGTGGGAGATAAATTCCTTGAATGTTAGGACAGTATCACACAGAAAAACATATTTTCATGTACAGGCTGAGACATACCCAGCCCTACATCCACTTATTTTTTGACTTCAGCCCTTCCACATTTCTTACTGGTTGTCTCAAAAGCTGTGAGAGTGTAGTATTTTTGTCTTTAACACCAAAATCTTGGAAATTTGGGGAAGGTTGCAAATCAAATTCTTCTTTCTTTCTTACTGTTTGGACTTTCACTGTAAATATAAATGTCTTGGGAATGCTCTTCAGGGTAAAAGTCCAGCAGACAGTGTGCAGTTCCCCCATAGAATTTTCCATCTTTTTGAATAATTGACTTAGAAAGTGGTCTTTCTCATGGAATATCTGTGGCAGAGTAATCTGTCCTGTGAAGGCATAATCCTAGAAATTGCCCAGACAAGGAAAGTACTGCTGTGTTTTCAGTTTTGTATTCCCCTTTCTAATTCAACAGTATTTTGAATATCCAGCCCACAAATACTGAAATTACCCTTTCCAACATTAGGCAGATTTTTGCTGGGGGTTTAGTTTGGGATAGTAGACACTGTATCTGTATAAAAATAGAGTTAAGGTGCTATGTTGGTTATAGGTATAATAAGTATTTTCAAATTTTAAATGCTGTTATGCTAAATCATTGAGGAACATGTTGGTGAGCTATATACTATACAGTATCTTTAGCAAGAGTGGAATTTCTATACACTGTATAATCCTCAAAGCCTAATCATATTTCTTTCTGTGGGATTTCATTTTGCAAGGAGATGTGGCTTGTGGTGAAGTAACTGCCACTGGGAATGCCACAGTCACAAAAAGGTATGCATGCTGAGCTGCAGCTGAGCTAATATCTGCCTATTTATGGCAACCAAGCAGGAATCAGAGATTAAGTCATAATAAGGTAGGGATTGTACCAGATAGAGGCTCACTTGTTTGTTCCATGAAGTAGAAGAAGGATTTTAGAGAAGATGATTTAGAGCATTGCTTACCCCCTGCAAAGTGACTATGAATAAAAGTTTTAAGAGGTTTTTTGCATAATGAACATTTTTGAACCATGGCCACATGCAATCCTGCTAGAAGATCAGATGTTCAGGCCATTGTTGCATTTTTTATACACTATATTAAAAAAAAAAAATTCCTAGAGGCAAAATGAAAGTACTTCCTGGAACGAAATACAGTATAATGTGTCAGAATCTGCCTTTAGATTCTGTATATAGAAAAGATCTGATCTATCTGATCAAAGATAGTTTTAAGAATAACTAAATCACCAGTGAAAACAGACACACCTGCAAATTTTCAGTCTCTCTCTTTTCAGCTTTCATGGAAACGTTTCATTTTTTGCTATCTGCCTGATACAAAAAAAAAAAAAACAAACCAAACCAAACAAACAAACAAAAAAAAAACCAAAAAAAAAAAAAAAACCAAAAAACAAAACCAAACCAAAACAAAAAAACCAAAACCCAAAACCCAAAAAAACCCCACCCCAAAAATGCTTATCTACTTATCTAGTACTTTTAATAAAGATTTTGATACTCGGAAAATATAAAATACACAAACATACTTGTAACTGTGAGTTTAAGTTCGCTGCTTTCCTGAAATGACATTTATTTTCCATATATTCACAGGTATTTTACTGGATTTTAGTCAAGTGAACAGGTACAGAATGCTAGGCAGGAAAAAGTGCTTTGAAACTCTCATTTATATATACATATATATACAAGTATTTATATATATAAGTATTATATATATACAAGTATATATGTGTATTTTTATATATAAGTATTTGCATATATATATATATATATATATATAGTATTTATGTATGGATTTTTTTTTCCTGATTTCTTAAATGAGGCCTATATGATCATATGTATCTGTTTCTTCCCTTTTATAGCTTTGGAACCTGTTGTCTGATTTCAACCAAACCTTAGATGATAGAATTTTAAAACTTAAAGTCTTTTATGAAACAGCCTTGATTAGAATAGTCCTTCAGTTTGTGCTGTCCCTATGGAAATGACTTCTGAGTCCTGGCAGTGTCCAGGCAAAGCCCTGTGAAGCCATTTGTCAGTTCAGTGGTTCCTGACTCCTGTACCCTTAAACTGAGCTTGTGCTGGAGAGGGAGACATCTAAGCTCCATGTTCTTCATGACTAACTTACTCTTGCAATTCAGGTGTTCTGCGACAATGATACCAGTGAAGTCTGTTACTACACAATGGTGAGAAATAGTAGAGTCCAAGCATTGTCCATGTAGACATGTTCAGGATAGAAACACAGACAGAATGGAGTCTGCAGTGATTATTAGACCATATTCTGATAGCCACAGATATTAATCTCTTAACATCATAATCTGAATATTTTCAAGAACCCCTCATACTGATATTAAATGCTTTAGCTGCCTCTAAACTCTTGAAGAGGAATGGCCTTACAGAATGGCAGGCTAGTCCAGTTGTGTTATCTTTCCACATTATCAATAGTGTAGGTAAGAGACAGGATTGAGAAAGCACCAGAACCTCTCAGAACAACAGTGATGTAATATTTTCCTTATTGAAAAGTGCTCAGTATTTTAACTGTCAATTACAGAAAACACAGAATGAGATAGTTAGAAGCATTTCTAAATTTCATAAAAACCTACTCTTTATTTCTAGCTATTCACCAGTGCTTGAACTGCTCTGAAAATGCTGAGTACTCAAGATGCCTCAGTTTTATGTTTCAGGAATGTAAGTTGAGGACATCAATACATTTGGGATGAAATTTGTCGTAGCAGCAGTGAGTGCTGTAGGCTTTAAGATGTATCATATTTCTGATATCAAAACAGGTTTTGGCATCCTGGATAAGTTTTGCACTATCGTTAATGTTTGTTAGGGGATACTTTGAAAAAAGCACAAATCTGCTTGCATGTCCTAAAAAAGTAAGGAAGACCTTTTTTTTAGTGTTCTGAGTCTCTTGGGGGGTCACATAGAATCAAAGACTGGTTTGGGCTGGAGGGGACCTTTAAAGGTCATCTAGTCCAACCCCCTCTGCAGTAAGCAGGGACATCTTCAGCTAGATCAGGTTACTCAGAGCCCCTTTCCAGCCTGACCTTAAATGTTTCCAGGAAAAAGACATCCACCACCTCTCTAGGCAACTTGTTCCAATATTTTACTACCCTTACTGCAAAAAACTTCTCCCTTAGTTCTAGATTGCGTCTACCTTCTTTCAGCTTAAAACCATTACCCCTTAACCTACCCCTCTATTAAAAGGTCTGTCCCCACCTTTCTCATAAGCTCCCCCTCAGTACTAAAAAAACACGATAAGGTCACCCTGGAGACTCTGCTCTGGATGCAGCCCAGGACATGTTTGGCTCTCTGGGCTGTGAGTGCCCATGGCTGGGTCATGTCCAGCCTCTTATCCACCACTGGCCCCAAGTCCTTCTTGGCAGGGCTGCTCTCAATCCCTCTGTCCCCTAGCCTGTGTTGATGTTGATTGTTGCCCCAACCCAGATTCAGGACTTTGCACCTGGCCTTGTTCAACATTGTAAAATACACATTAATTCACTTCTTGAGCTTGTCCAGGTTCCTCTGGCTGTTTTTTAATCCTTCAGATGTGTTAATGGCCCTACTCTTCTTGGAGTCACCTGCAAACTTACTTGATCCTACTGTGTAATTGTTGAAGATAATAATCAGTCCTGGTCCCAGTATAGGTCCCTGTGGGATACCACTCATCATTGATCTCCATCCAGACATTGAGCTGGTTACCGCTACTCTCTGCATGCAGACATCCAGCCAATTTCTCATCCATTACATAGTCTATCCATGAAATTAGTCTCCAGTTTGGAGAGAAAGATGTTGTGAGGTACTGTGTCAAAGACTTTACAGAAGTTCAGGACATTCATACCCCTTCCTTTGTTTACTGGTGTAGTCATTTCATCATAAAAGGCCACCAGGTTGTTCAGGCAGGTTACCTGCCCTTGGTGAAGCCATGCTGGCTGGCTTGAATCACTTCCAAGTCCTCCAAGAACAGTTAGCACAGTTTCTAGGAGGATTGCTCCATGATCTTCCCAGAAACAGAGTTGAGGCTAACAGGTCAGTAGTTCCTGGAGTCCTCTTTTCACCCTTTTAAGAAATGGATGCCCTGTTTTCCTTTATCCAGTCACTCGGGGCTTCACCTGACTGCCATGACATTTAGGTAGCTACAGTCAAGGATTTTCAGGTGAGACTTTCTGTTATGAATCAATGCAGTTTCCTTTTCAGGAGAAAACAATATATGATACTATTGAGCTCCTTTACATTGGAAGTCAGGAGAGGGAAATAAAAAAATGGAGTGTAAATATGTTCAGTGATGTATCTTGTTATTGCACATAGGTTTTCAACTACTGAACATCAGAATTCTTCACACACTGTGAAATTGAATGGCAAATATTTGATAATTTTTGCATTCTAAATACATGTCTGCAATGACAGGAGATGGCAGAATATAAGAGATTTCTTATTAAAAAAAACAAATGTAATTTTAGAAAAATAACCCCTGATAAAGATTTGCTTGAGATGGTAAAACAAATGGCTTGCTTGTGCGTCCTCTACTGTTGCAGAGTTTTGAGGGCAGGTTTAACAAACATGGTTAGGCAGATTTAGTTACAGACCATTGGATTTTCTAATTCTTCTCTGTTAGAGCTGTGTTGGCAAAATAGAAGAAGTCAATGGGGTTTAATTGGCCACTGGAACAGACTTTCAATAGCATATTGGAGAAAGGCATGAAAATAATTGACTGTTGCATGTTAAAAATAGCTGTGAAGGGGTTTCTACAACGTGGAGCCTATGACAGCAGGGCAGCTAGAAAATCCATTCTGGTAAATGGATTCATTGAAGTACTTTTTTTTTTTTTAATTCATTGTTTGGTTGTTTGGTTGGGAATTTTTTTGCATTTTCTTTATTTGTTTGTTTGCATTTTTTTGCCTACCATTTTTGAAGACTAAATTTTTGGAAAAACAGGGATCTGGTAGAATTGCTTTAGTGATGCAACTGCTCCTATAAGTAAATATAAGTGATATGTAAAATGTGTAAACTTAATATTTAAGTATAGTTTAAATTATATTTGATATGCATTTGGGTTGTCATTGTATTTCATCTATTATTATTATTTTTTTAAGTAATGTATAAATTTAATAATGTATACCTTTTCAAAAATGAATTACAACAGGTTAGTGGTCAGCTACTTCTTTTAAAGTTATGAAAACAAGAAAGAAAATTGATGAAACTGTGAACAAAGTAGATTCTTGGTGTAATAATAGATCGATGAAGAAAGTTCAAAAAATAATTGAAATCTTATTGAAAAATGGGATTTATAACAGTGGAAAACTTTTTCACCAAGGTATTATTTGAAAGCCATTCTTTGGTTTCCATCAACACCAAGAGTACTTCTGGCTTAAGTTGCATTAGTAATTTCAACTTGTAAAAAGGTAGTTCATTGGATAAAGGTAGTTCTGTGCTGGAGCAGTTTGCCCAACTCAAATGCGAGTTTATGATTCTGGTGGTATCCTCATCCACCAAAAATAACAGCAAGAATGCAGAGAGTTTGTTTTCTCACATTCCACAGACTTGTAGAATGCCCTGAATACTAGGCCACATAGTAATGTTATGGGTCTTTATTGCAGTTCTTTTTGCTGAGACATTACGTTTTGCATAGAATGCTCCCGTAGTGATTCTGTATCAAGGTGAATAGGGCAATCAGCAAACAGCAGAAGCAATTAAATGTAGATCCTATTGTTTCATGGCAGAGCTGTTTAATAAATTATGATACCCCTGGCAGCAGCTTCTTATCTCAATAGGTTTTTCATCTCAGTGAGAAAAACAGATTAAAAATAATTTATGAATAATCCAAATTGATTATTAAGGGGTTTTATGAGATAACCAAATCAAAAATCTATTTACTTCAGCAGTATTATTTGCAAATTTCTTTTCCCTTTTCCTTGTTAGATTATTTTATAATCCTTTAATACTTAGGTCTCACACCTCATGTGTATCAAAAAAAACTAACATGGCTGAGCACAACTGCTTTCTATAGTTGAACATAATTTTCATGATGGCTTTCAGTTCCGCTATACTTTGTAATTCAAATATTTTCAACCTGGTCTGGTATGAAATATCTCTAAAACAATCTCAAGATACAAATCTAATAAATAAAAAGTAAAGTAGTCAGTGTACTTATTATCCATGTGTCAAAATTGAACAAGTCCATTATTTCTGCTGAAGATTTTCTGTATGTATTGTGTGCCCAGAAAAATGCATACTTTTCTGTCATTACTGAATTCTAATGTTTTCTAATAAGCTAAGTAACCTAAAGTAATATATTAAGGGTTTTTTTGCTAACATGCTAAACTGCTAATAAGAGCTTGTATATCTTTTACTGACAGCCTAATTTTCTCTTACATTAGTCATTAATTATTTGGATGAAATTTTATATCACTTTAGTTCCTTTGTGCATATTCTATTGTAATGTAATATCTGAAATTAAGTGACAAACATACTATGATTTTTCTATCTCATTCAGTTATAGAAATAGTTTCTATTTTGATTTAGCTTCAGTATTTGGCAATATGTTACACTGTTTTTCCTTTTCCTCACTAGACAGAAAGGATAGATGTTTTAAAAGGTGATTTTTGTAAGGTGTTTGTTCAACAGCTTCCAGATAACATTTCAAGCACATAATTTGAGTCATATTTAAGAATGAATTCTTTTTTATTCCTTCAGTAATGCTTGGTACATTTGGCGGTTATGTGCATTACATTTCACGTTTCACTATTATCTGCAGTAGTTTTATGATTATATTGTCAGTTACTTTTAGTTCCTGTTAAACACTTACATCTTTTATTCATAAGACAACATTAGTACCTCTGGTATATTTTTTCTGTATAGTTCTTGCTGCACATCTTGCTGCAAGCATTATAGAGCATTGATACCAATAACATACAGGATGGAAAACATGATTGCTGCTGGAACCTAATAAAGCATTTTGTCTCCTTAATTTTTTTTTAAGGAAGTAGATTCTTGAGAAAGCATTTTCTGAAAAATGGTAAACTAGCAAATATCTCACCTTATTTTCTTTGTGTGTTTTTCCCCCCACTCAATCAAGATGAAATATCTTCAGCAGAAGTTTCAGAAATTGGATGATTTCTTTTCTCACATACCCTACTTCTGTGTATAGACTGTGACTATAAATATCAGAAAGCTTCTAGTGAATTGTATTCTCACTGGTGAGCCTTTAGTACCCAGTAGGGCTTTTTAGCTCTGTATGTGATTAATAGGTCAGTTCTGAGTTCTCAGAGCACTATTTCAGTGCCTCATAATCCAGCTCTGCTGTAGCTAATTTCATTGAGACGTCAGCAGCTATTATTCTCACCAGTGTTACTGGTATCACTCTTAAGGATCCATGTGACTGCTCTTCTCCTTTTTCTCTAGTCATAATGATATCTTTCACTTTGCAACACATCAGACACCTGTTTTAATGTGATTGGGACTTTACTTGTACTGTGTCATCATTAAGCCCTTTTATTTTGACATTCACATCTTACTAAGAAAAAGATCACATGCAGATTTCTGGACTAAATTTTTCGTAAAAAAGGACCTGTGTTATCATCACAGTCAGGAAGGAACAAACAAAAACTCAAGCCCAAGTAATGTAATATTACTGATCATATTATTACAGAATAATCTTAAGGATCTGCTAACAGGATAAAATATACATTGCTACAAGGAATGTAAGGATAAGTAAAATCTTCCATAGAAAATGGTTATTTGCTTTCCAGCAGTCATGAATCTATTCTCACTGAATATTAAAATAGAATTCTAATTTGAAGTGGAAACCCAAAAACTCAGGGTAGATTTAGGGGAAAGTTTGATTTGATTATGAAAAGAATTAGGTGAGATAGTGATGCTCTAGATATTCTTTAGAAGTAGAGACTGTGGGTAATTTGAAAATTGTGTCAGTGTTAAATAATTTGCAGACCTACTACAAAGTAGTTGCTGTGTCTGATAGTTTTCTGTTCAGGAAAATATTTTAAAAAGGTGTTTGAGAAATTGCCATGATTATAGGAGGAAAGCACCCTGCATACCTCATTTTATTTTTAGTCTGTAATATTATATGACAAATATTTTTTGACATTTTAAAATGCTCTTACCATTCTAATAGCAGCAATGAAAAGTTGTGACACGGTTCTCAAATGACCTACTTAAATATCTTTGAAAATTGTACAGTAATTAGTGAACTGATTTTCCTTTAAAGCTTGATTCTGCAGAACCAAGACTTCACATTGAGATTTTTTTGAATGAGTTTTGTTTTATAATTAAAAAATTATTAAACATCAGGTAGGATTATTGTTCCCATTTTCCTTCCTCCTTCTTCTTCTATTCTTCTCTAGCAATTGCTCACAGGGTTTAAATAATTTTTTTTAGATTTCTTTGACAATTTAATTCTTTCTCTTTAAATTGATATGTATTAATACTGAAGGACCAATCATTTCTTATCCTCAACCTGAGATACCATGGTCATGTCTTTACAACCACTCACACTGCTGAACACGGAACAACATACTGAGACAGGTTGAGGAAAGTGAAAAAGAATGGTTTCAGTTTTAAAATTAATATCCTCTTGTTACTCTGGTGTGTGAAGTGGTCTCTCACTTTTTCCTTTCACTGCAATATCTTTTGTATCTGAATCCTGATCTAATGAAATCAACATGCTTGAATGACAAATCTTTTTTAAAAAGTGGGTATTTAAAGTAATCCAGATCCCTATTCCACAAAATGCAATTATATCCTTGCTTAATTAAAAATTCAGGAATTTTTTTTTTATATTAACTAAAATTTTAAAAAATCACTTGCTGGCACAAGAGATTGATTTTTGGAACCACTGAAATAATTCTAATTTTAGAGTATAAAGGCATGAGCCAAAGAGAGCTGAGCTTGCTAAATATTTGTCAAAGTCATTATTGTGTATGTTCCCAGCTCCAGGTTGTGAATTTGAAAACTGTGTCTAGATAGCTTTTCATTTAATATTATAATCCAGAATTATTTTATTTTTAGCTATCAACCAAAATTAGTAAGTTCATTGTTTGTATACTTTTCAATGTCAAACCAAATTCCTGAGGATAAACATTTTGCCTTTTAGGAATAAGAAACAAAAGATGTGTCAAACAGCATTTTATTGTCTTAAACAGGACACCGAGTCCCATTAGGGTTTCTGCCTGGAAGTGGCCCCCTCCCTGTACACAAGAAATAGCATATTGACTGAACTGCTGTGTTCTCAGGGATTCCCTGAAGTCCTTAGCTGTTATGC
Source organism: Trochalopteron elliotii (assembly GCA_024734555.1). Classification (NCBI taxonomy): domain Eukaryota; kingdom Metazoa; phylum Chordata; class Aves; order Passeriformes; family Leiothrichidae; genus Trochalopteron; species Trochalopteron elliotii. The sequence continues at coordinate 983,025 of JANPWX010021771.1, forward strand.
TGTGGCAAGGAATAAGCCAAATTGCCCCACAGCCCAGTATTCAACTCAATGAACCGTGTGTGGTGGAGGACCTGAGGCTCACACTCATCAAAGTTGTGTTGTGCTTATTACTCATGATAATGTCCTCTGTAAAAGGATGGCAGCTCTTGGAGGTCAAACTCTTCTCTGGTTTTTAGCATTCTGAATAGTTTTGAAACTATGCTTTTGCAAGATATTAACTAGCCTAAAATTACATGTTGTCAATAATACCCATTAAAAGTGTAGAGATGGTATCAGTCTCAGTCTCTGATACCATTCTGAAACTACTGGCTATTACTCTGTGGATCAGTGTTTCGTCAGGGTTCTTAAAATATGTTATTTTCTTCTTTTCAAAGCTGATTTTTAATCTAATAGATTAAATATTAATATTAGTATTTTGGTTTCCCTTGAGTCTGCCCTGTACATGAGTCATAAAAATGAAATATTTAAATATATATAAAAATTAGACAGTGGGCTCTCTTTTCATACATTAATTATTCTTGACAAAACTTTATATCCAGTATCACTCTTTGACTTAAGTTCTTTGGGAAGATCTTTTTCACAAGTCTTAGAGTCTTATGCCAATTGAAATATTTGAATTTTCACTAAATCTCATCTACTGAGATTATTTTAAAAGTTGTCATTTTACGTTTTACCCAGACTTCTTTTTGAAAACATATTTTTTAAAATGAGAGTCAGTAGATAAGAGGGCTTGATATCCTCCAAGTTTATATTTTAATTTAAGGAACGTGTTATTAGGCAATAAATCAAGGTTTCTTATGGGTCAGAATGCAGTTTGAGGGAGTAATTAAATAAAAATCCGTAGATTATCAAGGTGGATGACGATTGTTTTAAATAATGGATTATGTCGCGTTTTTTTGAGAGACGAATATCCTTTGCTTAATTTTGAAGTAACACCTTTTATTTTCTTTTTGAAATAAAGAACAGTTAAACGAGAAATTGCATACAGATAAACTAAATTGAAATGCCTTATTTTTCTGTGGCACTTGTAGGAAGGCTGAAATTGTTTTGGGAATATAGGTAGGATTTTCTGCCTGGAATTTTTCTTCCTGAGAAAATGTTATAGCTCTTTTTCTTAAGATGGCAGGAATGCTTCTGCCTGCAGCTCAACCAGAGGAGGTGATATATGATATTGTTAAACTAAGAAAGAAGGACTAATGATGTTTTGATCTTTGTTGTGATTTACTTTGATCAAACATGGATTTATTGGTATTTTCAGAAAAGCAGAAAAACTTTTAGAGAAAACAAGTGCTATGCCTCATTTGTCACTTTATGATATTCTTACCTACCACCTTATATACACAGTATATATGTGGAAACACAGTCTTTCTCAACCATATTTTTTATAACTACCATTAAGAGATGAGACTTGTTGATCTTCAGACTACTTCTTTCCACTGTGACGCACCTTTCTGCATCATGGTTTTCTTCAACAGATACAGGCTAAGTTTATTAGCAAGAAAAAAGCACATTAATATAATACTTGAGGGGAATGAGAGGGCCTATAAATCTCAAGGGTATCAATATATTTGCAGCATACTAAAGGGCAGAATTTCAACTACTGTGATTTTCTCTCACTTCTTATTTATTGTCGCACTAAATTAGAACATAAGAGCTATACAAGGTGTGATTGTTGAAAGGATTAAGAGAACTCCATGACAGAATACTTGAAATTTTGATTTTTACATGCTCCATTATGCATCCTATTTGTTTCTCAGTCATAAGGACACTAAAGCCACATCTGGTTTTAAGTTTATTTTATGCTTAGAATCACAGAATCATCAAGATCTATCTATTTCAATTCCTTCCTTTGGAGGAAATTATGAAATCTCTATAATGAAAATCTAGTATCTTAATTTTCATGATTTTTTTATAGCAGGTATTACTACCACTCTAGGCAATATGGCATTTGCAGATGTGGGCTTTATAGGGTGCTTTACAGGAAGGAATGTGTGTCAGAGGTTAATAGAGCTCTATCAAATACTGAAAAAACACAGCTTTTTTCAATTCTCTACTCATCTTAGCAGCTTGCATGATATGTTTGACACCAGTTCTTGAATATGTTGCTGTTGCACAAGTCACATTAGATTTAGATTTGAGAAGGACCACAAAAGGTTCTAGGCTATCAAACCTTGTGACAGTTCATGTGAGAAGATTATAGATAAATAGATAGATAAATGTGAATTTTGAATGTTTCCCAACTCTCTCTTGATAACACAGTGATTTTCTCTGACTGTCAAGGTTGGAGATAGAGAGGTAGAAGACTGCTTCTAACCTAAATGCCAAAGGTATTATTTTAGTTTCTATTTGAACTACAGGAATATCACTTTCTGCCACCCCCCAAATCCCCCCCCCCAATCTTGAAAATGATAGAATGCATACCTTTCTCTGTAGGAGTTAGAAGTTGCTTTTGTGTGTGTCTGGGGATGGGATGAGGGTTTTGAGGAGGAAGGAGGGGGACAGGAGTGGGGGAAAAGGTGGGAAGTAAATGCAACATCTTTTTCCCCAGAAGCTGGAAAAGAGTTTTCTTTTGTCTTAAGAAGTCTGGAATTTGGATCTGCAATTCTAAGGTTCTTCTCTCACTTTCTTAATAGTGGCCCAGTTGTATAATGAACACTACTCTAGAAAGAAATCATAAATATTATATTTTAAATATATTTTTATGTTTACATGGGTAGCTTATTATTAAAAATATTCTTGCATTAGACAACTGAAGATTTAGGGTTTTTTATTTCCTTATTTATTTTATTTCTGTATCTTCTAGGATATTTCATTTCATTGTAATTTTTTAATTTAATATTGTGTTTCACATAAGAATATTGAAGTTCATTTTGGAAAGGTAATTGGTAACATTCTTTTCTGTTTACTGGATTTACAGGGGGATAAATGGATGCACAGGAAGCAGTTTCACCTGTAGTATTTGTTTCTATAAAATATGTTATTTGTTATTCTTACAGTTGAGTGTAAAGATTATAATTAATATTATGGTTTTTTGTTTTGATAGCTAACATTGTTGGAATTCATAGTAAGAAGTAACCTCTGCCTCAAAGAGTTTTATCCAGATTCAGAGGCAGGGGTAGGGTAGAATTCAAAGGTAGAGAGAAGTCCAGAACAAGGACAAAATGTTCATGGGGTCCTGACAGTTAACTTCTGCTTTCTAGTTCTGTATCTCATACTACATCATCTTGTCCGGATAAAATTATTTTAGTTAAATTTTATTGTATATGTTCAGTTATATTGTGTAACTGTATTTTAGGAATGGATGTAAGGGTTGAAACTCATGGTACGTCTACGCTGGCATTTAGGCTTTTAAGCAGATGTTCACAGGAGAAAGTGCAATGTGATACTCCCCACAACTGCTCTCCCAGCATCCAATTATTTTCAGCTCAAGAATTTCCTAAGCTTTTGTCCAGTATCTTCTGGAAACTTTGTGAACCTTTTCATCTTCAACATCCTTTGGCAGGAAATCCCTCAAGCAACAACAACCTGTTGTATGAAGAACATCCTCTATTTTCACTTGGGATGTAGTATAATATTTTTTTCTGAACTGGTTACTCACTGAAATTTAGATTTATCAAACTTAGTCAGGGAATACTGGGTACTGTTATATAATACAGTTTCTCACTGAAGAAAATCTTGTTCATTATTTTTTTTTTAAGAAGTTGTTTTATCGTATGTAAAAAAGAAACCATCTTTGAGGCTGATAGGAATTGTTTGTCAGTCTTTGAGCTTATTTTACCCTCTTTAAAGTAAGGTCATTGTGAAAGACTGGGATAAACGTCTGTTAAAAATTTCTGGATGTCATGTAGTTCCTTGCTTTCTATTTATCTGTGTTCAGATGGAAGGATAGTACCTGATAGTAAAGATGACTGTTAGTGGTTTGGACTTATTTTTTTTACTGTTTTAAATGTTCTCGCTGTAGAAATTTTATTTTTTAAAGTTAATTTTTCTTTCTGTCTTGTAATTTATGCTATAGAGAAAACAATTTTTGGTGTTTATTTCCCTTTACAGCCAAGGATAGATAGGCAGGAATAGAAATACAAGGCCAGAAATTTTATACCCACTATTGAAGACAATGTCATTATCAACAATTGTCTGTCCTTACTTCATGTTCCGCCATGTAGTGAGACATAACACTCAGATTAGTCAGATTCCGCTGAAATATTTACATTTACAGAAGTATTTAAAAGTATTTAAAATACTTTTTCCTGTACCAAACCAATTGTGCTTTGTAAATCTCAAGCAATCAAAAAGTTTAATGATGGAGAATGTGGAAATCACCAGTTACATTCTCATGAGCTTGTTATGCACATGCAAATTGACTAGCTGCAAAGAGGCTTTTTTAATAGACTCCCCGTTTCCTCTCATTGAAGTTTACAGAATGTACTAAGGCATGATTTCACATGCAGCTGTTTGAATAAATTTAGCATCATATATAAGTCACCTTTGTAGCAGAGAGTGAAACTGTGGTTTATGAGCTTGCATGAAAACAAACCTAATCTTGTTAGAAAAAGAGGATTTTAAGGGAAAAAAAAGTTTAAAAATGTTACAATTTTGGTAATTTGCACCTTATGGTGGCTGGAAAGTTGGCATTCCTATGTGTGTATTACTTGTTCCAAATGCACAAAAGCACAATGTAGCTTCAGTACAGTACACCTTATCCCTTCACTGCCTTGGCAGTTACTCAATATTTCTTGTTCAGTCGACAACCCAGCACTTCTTGTTCAAAATAAACATTTTTAAATCTGCACCAGATTTGAAAAGGCCTATTTCTTCATGAACTCTTCTCATTGTAGAAGCTATGTGCTTTACAAAAATTTAAAGCTGTGCAGTAACTGCACTGACAAAATATTGTCAGGTCTGTTCTAGAGATAGGGATTTGGAATATGAAGTACTGTCCATTAATGTGGAGTCAGTAATTTGCAGTATTCAGAAACTTAATTATCCAGCATTTCTAGTACTTCAATAGTAGAAAAAATAATACATATACTGTTCAAATCAACTTTTTTGCAGTTGGGAGTACTCTTTCTACTAATCTATCTTTAAAAAGTTCAGTGCTAAGCATTGCTAAAATTGAGGAAGGTGCCTGTGGAGATAATGTTTGAAGGGTGTGGATGTGACTGACAGTAGGTGCCCCATTATTTCACAGGAGCTCAAAAGTCTCATTTTACAAAACTGTGATACAAAGTTGTCAATAATGAACAGTCTTGGGATTTATACCCAACATAAAAATTGCTGGCTGGGTGAATAATTTTAGGCAAATCTATAAATAACTAAGAAGTAACATCTTAAAAGAAATATTGGGGAATTCTAATGATCAACAGTGTTATAATTTTATCAAAAGAACTTAGTTTGAATCGTAAATACACATTAGTACTAGATTCTGCCCCTCTCGTGTATGAATAATTTGCACAAGAAAAGAGCATTTTATGCACTTACTTTTTCCTAAATGGAATTAAATAATGACCACCAGGTTAATCCTTAAATACATCTTTGCCTCTTAAGAAAACTGTTTTGGTTTTCCAAGGATTTATTTTCCTGGACTGTTACCTGATAAACAGCAACTTGTTTCAGTAATGCTTAATGACGCAGGACCCATCTGGCATTGTATCAGGCTGCGCAGCTGGCTATTAATTACTGAGAACTCCTCCACAACTCAAATGAAACCATCCACCAAAGATCTGATTGAACAGATTCTTCTTTCTTCTATAGCACTAAAAACAAAGAAAGAGTAAATAATTCATACTTATTTACTAAGTTAGTCATGGATACAAAAGTTTCCAGCAACGTGAATGTAGATTGCATCAAGGATTTCTATTCTCCGCTTGTCCTGCTTTTTGTTCTTGAAACAATGTAGAGTTTCTCTTTTGAATTGTCCTTCCAGCTTTATGGGATGTAATTTTTTTTTTTTAATGCTTTAAAGGTTTACAGTGTAGCAATGCATACAATTTTGCAAATGATCTTGGATTTTGTATCTTCATCCATGCCTGGAAGAAGTGAGGTGCTGCAGGCCAATGTTGTCTCGACCAGCCTGCTTGCAGCATGAGCGTGCCTTCCCCATGGGCACCCAGTGGGGTGCAGCTCTGATAAGCACATGATCATGGTCATGGCCACACATATCAGCACAGATAGAACCACTTGGCATTCAAGGCAAGCCCAAACAGCTCTGTTTGCATCTCATGTCCTCGTCCAGCTGATCAGGATGAAGGTCTGTTATTGGGGCATACGTATGTTGACAGCCACTGGACTGAAGTCCCAGTAACTGTGTCCCCAGCAGCTGGTCCATGTTTTCCTCATTTCTGTCAGTGTGTGTGTGTGCATATGGACACCCACATACACTTTGGATCTCTTCATGAGAAATCAGTCTTTCGAGACCCAACTGTGCTGCCTTCCACTCGGATGCTGATAAACGCATATCAGCCATAACCTGCATCCTCTGGTAGCTGCCTTTTACCAGTGCCTCACTCTCAACATGCGCCTCCCAGGACACTCAGACTACTCACTGGCTTGTCTTGATGCTCACTGACAAATACACAGGGATTTGGTCCAGTTGCTGACATGTCTGTAAGCTATCGGGCCCCAGCTGCTTTGGCATAGAATGGATAGCCCCTTTCCCAGGAAGAGTAGGATGTGCAGATAGAACAGGCTCTGGGGGATTTGGCACAGGGCACAGTTAGACAAGGGAACCAAACACCTGCTTTAAACCTTTATCCCTCTATTTTACCATGCTTGCTCCTCTGCAAACCGTCTTTATCTGTTTTTTCCCCTACTTTTGCTTCCTGCCCTGGACCTCCCAGGCTAAGTCTCATCCAAGCCCAAAGTGCTCTTCCCTGATACCCCATAACTTGTCCCATGCCCCATGGCAGTAACCCTTCAATCTGTAAGGTGCAGTGGGGAGCCTCTCCCATCAACTCCCCAGGGAGTGGCCAGGTGGGGACTCTCTTTCTGTGGCTGGGCTATTGGGGTATCACTTCTATCATGGGTCTGTGCTCCACTGTGTCTGTGAATGTGTGTAGAAATTAATGACATTACCTTTATGGCTCTACTGTTACTCTGAAAATGGCATTTTGAGCAATTTCTGCATTGTTTCACATACACTAAGTGATAAATCTTCTTTAAAAGCATATATTAAGAAAAATGTTCATGAAAGGAAGATGTTAAAAATTGTACTGAAAAAATAAAAATATTTTGTAGGAAAGCATGGCAGAAGTAAATGAAGTATTGTCTTATAACTGTAATGGGAGATTACTAGTAAGAAAATGGCTCTACAAGCTTTTTAATGGAAAGAAATCTAAAAAACAGTCTTTGTGTTACGATGTCACTAAATAGTTCTAGTAAGCATGTTATGGAAATGTATTGGATGTTTTACAAGCTGTTGTGACTGTGTTATTGCTCATCTCATTTAAAAAAATGGGGTAAATGTCTTTCTGACTTTGACAGCACCCCTGAACTGGCATTGACAGAGAGCTTGTCAAGGCAAATAGCTGCTGCAGTCCCACTCCGGACTTGTACATTTTGTAATAAATTTTTGTACACTTCTAGAGGTCAGACATCCAAGGAATGCTGGAGGCCAAATGTGGTCTGACTCCACCAATTATTTAGCTGTTTAAATGAGCCGTCCTGAATAAATAACTGAGCCTGGACATTTGAAAAATGATTGCACAGTAGCTGGAGCTGAAGACTTGGCAGAAGTACTTGTGCAGCAGGCTAGCATCACAGCCAGGTAATTGGTTCATACAGCAGTGTTTTTTCTGGTCTCACAGAGGAAGGAGGTCTCAGTGTGTACGTGTTACCAATTTGCCATGCCTCAGGATTCTAATTTTTGGAAGAAAATGTACATAGTAAAAATTCCATTACTGATTCTAGCAAAACAGTAATCTTAATGTATTACTTAACTAAAGGAAAATTTTTATCAATATGGTATAGGATAAAAAATATTTGTTGCAAAAATTAGATTGGGTGTTCAGTTTCTGAGAGAAGTTGGGAAGAATGAGTTAGTGGTAAACCGTATGCTTAGTTTATACAGACTCTGTTGCTGCTTTGTTTTCTATGTTCCCTTTTCAGGCTTCTTCTTCTTCTTTTTTTTTTTTTTTTTTTTTTTTTTTTTTTTTTTTAGTGGTAAAAACTGGAACAGTGAAGGAGGTGAGGAAAGAGGAACTTCTCTATTTAATTCTGTAGTGTGTAGCAATGCCTTATTTTTTTGTAAAGAAACTGCAGGCACTCAATAGTTTTAATCAACTGTATTTTAGCCTTGAGGGATCCAAAATGTAAAAAAAAAATTCTAAGGTTTTCTATAATACTGCTAGACTTAAACCCTGGAAATCCTGGTCTTTGCTGTTGGGTTGATGCTTGAGGCTCCTCAGTAATGGAGATGAGGTTTGTCATTCCAGAACAAAAACTGCAATATGTTCTAGCTGGTGAGTTGCACTGTGTGCCCTAGAATGATGAAATTACTACTGCCCGTGAGGAGCTGGTAGCATAAATTTGCTGTTTAAAAGGGTCACTGTTCACACACAGGGCCATCCTCAACATTCCACTGTCATGTGAGGTGGGTGCAGCCTTCTGAGCTCTGTGTGTGGAGGAGAAGACATGCTGTCTGCTCAAGCAGACTCTGCTTCCCTGGCAGCTTGTTCCTGTCTTGCCAGCCTGGGGAACTCCCATGCCTCCCTGGATCCCCACTGTTACTAGAGCTGGCCTGCTGCAATGGGCAACTACAGACCTGAAATGGGCTCAGCTTACTGCACTGCATTTTCAAGTTTCCCTAGAGAAGCTGGGAACAGGCTGTGTCACTAAAAGCTGAGATTCTTGAAGTTATTTTCTTAGTTGACATTTTAGAAAGAAATTCAAGGTCTTGCCAGACTGTTTAGTGGTATGATGAACAATGAAATCCCTACCAACTTTGCAGAAATAGTGCAGTTTTGTAGAAAAATGTGCTGATTAATACTACTCTGTCTTTCTATGAAGCTTGAAGGTAACAATAAATATGCATATTTGCACATCTAGGTCCGTTAGAAAACTGGAACTACTGTTGATAAGGTACTCTCTGTTGAAATCCTTCTAACTGTCTAATCACCATTCTTCAATGAAAATGACTTTTTAAATTGGGAAGGGATAATTTTAAAAGTAAATTATATCTGAAACTCAGCATAAAGAAAGGGTTAGGTATTCAGCAGTAAATGAAAGAGCTACAAAGTAATGTGTGGTAGGAGACAAGCTTGGTGAGTAGAAATAAAAAGACTGAATGGGAACACACTAATCTTTATTAGGGTAATTACTTCAACAGTACCTGCAGAACTTCAATATATCATAAATTTTCTGGAGAAAATGGCTTTTTTCTCCCCCAAAAAATTCAGAAACAGCATTAAAGGTCATAAATCTTGTAAATTATATAAAGTACATTGCATTAATTTTGAAATTCTGTCTCTAAGACAAGAAAGAAATGGAAGTAAAAGTGCCCTCTTTGTGAAGTAATTTTAATAACAGGAAAAATATGCTTATGGAAAAAATCCTAAAATTCAGATATCGGAAGAGAAACAAGAAGTCCTTCAGATTATAACAACAATAAATGATGAAGCTTGGTTAAACAAAATGCTGTTTAAGATAAGTCAAGTAATGGTGTTTTTTCATTAGTTAAAAAAGAAAATCCCTGAGAGCAGTAATTTCTGACTTAAAAATAATCTGAGTAGATGACTTGTTTTGCATAGAAGTCACCTTTACACTGGAAGAGAGAATAGCTGACATGGAGGCAATTACCTAATAACCCAAGAATGTGAGGTTTTGAAATGACAGCTGTAAATGTAGTAGAAAGCATCCACAGTCTGTTGCTTGAAAAGGCCTCTTTTAGTTTCTCATGGAGTTTGTGTAGAAATGTTTGTTTCTTACTTGAGCACAGCTGACATTTCAAGTGAATCCTGAAAAGAAATTTGGACTACATTGATGGAATGGAGGCTTTTTTAATAGAGTCCGTGTGAGCTGTATACCCCCAAAGTTCTGTTCGGCTGTTCTCTGTCTTATGCTTTGTCTCAGAAGGTTGAAAATCCTTATGCTTTCAAACACATGTATGGTGAAACCTTACATGATTGTTGGCATCCTATAGGAAAATGCCTTAGCAATTTCAAATTGTGATTTTATAGTAATAAATTATATCTTATATTTTTCTGTGAAGATCTGAGGTAAAATATCTGATCCTGCTGAGGCCAGTGTCAACTTTCTCATTGATCTCCTACAGCTGAGGATTTAAAAAATGTTTGAGATGAAGTCTGTCGAGAGACAAAGAATTGTTAATAATATTCTGTACTTTTAACCCATTAGTGACATGGTTAAATTGGTTGGACTCACTAGTGATTTTCTACATAGCTCCAGTATGTGCAACATGGACAGCATAATGGTTCTACAGAGCAAGTGCCATATTTTGTCCTATTCTATTCAGCAGGACTAAATTTTCCTTCTTTTTGTCTGTCTGAAGAACAATATGCAGGCTGCAAAACAAATATCCCTCTCTTGTGCTTTTTGTGCCTTTTATAATGTTAAGAATTTCGTCATAATCCTGCATCCCAGTGCTCTGCATGAACACGGGCCAGACTTTATAAAGCAGGCAGGAACATTTCCTGAGGTAAATAATGCCAAGGAAAACCACATGCAGGATGTGTGCTTGGGTTCTCTGCACCTTTTATAGTCCTAGACTGAGTAAATTGGTGCCAGGGGGGTTTCCTCATATTGTTCTATTATGTTTCACAGACTTCTCTATTTTTAAATGAATTTGTATTTCTTTTTAAATTTTCTGAAAAGGTATTTGGAATGAAACTTTTCTCTTTATTTGTATTTGTATTTTACTAGCAAAATTGTGAGTTTAGACAACCTTGCTATTGTTTTCTTCAGATTCTGCTATCTTTAAAAAAATTATATAAATATAGCATATTCATCTAATTTATGCATATATAGTCTAGGAATCAGTTGCAATCATAAAGAATTATAGGCAATTTAATCTAGCTTTAAATCCATCTATTTGGGAAGGGAAAAAGAAAGAAAAAAGAAAAAAATTACTTCTGACATTGTGATTTACGAAGTCACATGAGCACATTTCAATTTAAATTCAGTCCTTTACCTGTTTGTTACGATACTTTCCAGCTACATTACTTTTTAGACTATGCCTTTGTCTCACAGCTTCACCAGAACTTCTTTGAGAATTTTTTTAACAAGAATTGCAAAGGTCAAATGAGTAGTTCAAATAATTCTTCATTTCATTATTTCTACATAAAAAGAGAAAATGGAAGTAAGCTTTTTTCATATTCTTGTTTTCTGTGTATAGCTGTGTTGGTCACATCTTTACATCCCCTCTCACTCCATACTACATTTTATTTTCCAATTTGAATGTATGAGCCTGAATTTTGAAGTGGTATCCACACAATAATGTTGAGATACCTGTCATCATATTCTCCTTCAAAAATTTAGGCCAAATCTAAAATTATCACCTGATCACTTATTAAGCAGTGCTAAAACACAAGAAAAATTTATGTATCACAAATATCTGCAATAAAGGAGAAAAAAGAACGTGGCAAAAGGACAACTCTTTTCATATACAGCTTGCTAACACACCTAAGATCTGTGACCTTTTTCTCAGCATAATTTATTCTGGCCATGGTGCTGTGCATTTAAGTGTCTAATGCCTATTGATTTTGATACAGGAAGTTATATACCTGAACTGGAGGGGAGAATCAAAATCTCCAATGCCTTGCTTGGCAGTCAGTATTTTAATTTTCCATGAGAACAGTCTGAAGAGAGTCCAAAAAAAGGTATTAGTTTTCAGAAGCAGTCAAATGGAAATGAAAAATTAATTTGCCTATCTGCTTCTCTTTTTTTCTTTCCACCTCTATCCTATGACTGCTGAATGTAAACCAAGGCTATTTAAGTTCAATAAAGTGGCTTATCTGCTCTGTTGATAAATATTGCACAAGTTCGTAGGTAAACCTTTATGCCTCTCTCAGTACCACAACATACAGAAAATCTAAACTATTATGTGACTTTTGATAGGTTATGCCTGCTCCCGACCATGCTGACCAATACCATGCCATTGTCTTAATTTGTTTTCTTGGTTGTATTAATTTATCTGGATCTGCCTATCTCAGTTTCTTCTCCTTGGAGTCTAAGGACTTGGAGATAGAGACTAAGTTTGTTGGTAGTGTTCGGTTCAGCAGCTAAAGTGTGTATTAATGAAGAAAAATAAAGCTGCTGGTAACAGTGGGAGGCTCTTCAGGTTGCTAAACATTGACAGTTGTCATTTTAACTTTAAAAAAAACCACATATATTTACTCTTTTATAGCGTCTGATTATCTCCATAATTTACTGAATTTATCATCCAATTTACATGTGTTCCTTTAATATTTAATATATTCATCCATTATTCTTAAATTAACTTTCATATTGATTGCCTGAAAAATAATTTTGAAAATTGAATTGAATGGGTGTTATTACTTCTATCAGAATGGAAGCTAACTGACGAGATCATTATGTAACAATTTAATGCAGGATCACATACATCCAGAAACTTCATGAAGATTTTAAGTAACCTAGTGGATCTGTTGTGTATGGTATCCAATGAACAGGAAATGTGTTTCAGGTTTTGGGCATGATTGTTTTTAAAATGGGGTCTAGGCCAAATTACCCTGGCTCCAAATCATGCAAGTTTCTTGTCTCAACTCAGAGGGTGAGGTGAACAATCAGTCAGTGGGTTTTTCACAGTGCTGTTCTCAGTGCCCAGGTTACCAATATCAATTGCCTGTTAATCCGTCTGTCTTAAATGTTTTTCATCCCTTTTCTAGTTATAAAATCAGCTCTTAGTCACTTCTTGTTTTACTTCAAGACAGTAATGAAAATGTGATACACTCTAAAGGACTTTATTCAAGATGTGGTATTACAATTTGGCAGGTTTTTCCATATTTACTTTTGTCCATGATGTATGCTTCTATCAAATATCAATTGAATCGAACCCAGGCATATCTGTTTCCTTCCTGTGTATGTCACATAAAGCACTACCTAAAGTTTTGCTGAGCTCAAGATAGATGAAAACTACAGCTTTCAATTCCAACCTGTATCTGATTGGTTATTTTGCCAAAGAAAGTCATAATGATCTGGCAAAATCTTAAGCTATTTTGGATGCTTATTAAAATCTTATCCTCTAGAGTCTTGGCTAGTGATCTGCTTTTTGTATTGGAGTTAATCTGGGTCCTTCTCCTTTTCCTTATTGGCATTGTCTCCCCACTCCAATAACCTGTTGTCTCACTGGTATTCTGCAGTTCATGAAAAAAATCACTTGCCTAAATATTATTTCAGAGAGTGATGTGATGTGGTGTGATGTGATAGACACAAACACATTGGGGTAGATTTCACTTTGATGATTCTCTACCAAGTATTTCCACTGTTATTATTTGGCATCTAATTTTACATGGTTTGATACCTAAATATGACAATACTTCTATTATATTTATATGAAATGGAAAAAGAGAATATACTGTTATTATTTTGAAAACTTTCAAAGAGTTTGTAGTTTAAAGTTTTTCAACAGACTTTGAAGTAGTTATTACAACTGGGAAAATTATTAACAAGCTTCTGTAAAAATTATGAATTATATTTTTTGTCTGGTTTTCTTTTAGGTCATAGTGTCTTCAAAGTATCAGTAATGACAAGCTATGAAACTTTCAGTGTCAGTGGTAGAGGGATTTCATGTACATATTTTGTGTGTACCCAGGGTGCTGCAAGTTACGAACAACTTTTAGCCTATCTAACATAGTCAATAAAATATTCCCTAAGCTAGGGTTTTCAGTTCTTGATAGTGTTTACTAGGAAAATAAGGAGATAGGTTCACTAAATACTGGTTTTATAGGTATGTGTGAATTTGCTCTTTTGTTTGGGGATAACCATGTGAGCAGTATATTTTATAGTTAACTCAACAGGTACTTACCTACTGCTTTTGTAGGGAGGAGTAGCCAGAAAAAACACTGCTTCATTTGGCCAGAGAATGTGCTTAGCATTTAAAAATCATGAAGACTTTTAAATTACTCAGACAAGAGTTCATACTTTTCAGTGTACTGAAGCAGAATTTTAAAATATTGCTAATAATCTGTTAAACTTCTCGTGATACTAATATGTGCAGGACAAGTCTATTAAGTGTTATTCAACATAGCCAACAAATATTCTTAAGATACCAACAAAAATTAACCAAATTTGGTTTACACTCTGTGATACATATTTACTCTAAGCTGTGATGAGCTGAAACCATTCTCAACACTAGTTTGTGAAGATTTACCTGTCAGGTTGAAGACATTTTACGTTTTACTCTGAACAGTTCTGTTGTAGCTTCAGTTCTGCAGAGAAGAATAATAACCTTGTATTGTTAAAACAACGTAGATAAGTAATGAAACAGTGTGGACCAAGCTTGGCCTTCATCTGATAGTCATGCTGCTCTGTAAGAAGGTAGCAGCAGTGTATCTCAGGCACGTTTCTACTAGGCTGCCAAGTGTGAGTTTCCGGCTGGAAATGTGCCCCTCCTGCAGGATCCTGCAGCAGGTGGATCCTTGCACTTCCCACCAATCCCCTGTGACTGGGGCACCAAGTTCCAGCATACAGGAGTATCTGGCAGGCTCAGGTATGCAGTAGCAGTGATCTGAAAGGGCAATTGGCTTCAGAATTGCCTTTCTGTCACATTGAAACCCTTTTATTAGAAGCACTTTCTTTGATTCTGGGCTAAGTATATGAAAATATATTTCAAATTTCTTCTTTGGAACTGAACAAAATAGAAAAATATTTGCATGGTCAAACATGGAAAAATATTGTTGTTTTTCAACACAATAAATCTTAGAAGATTGAGATAAACTGTGATAAGAAAATCCAGGGAAACCTGGAACCACGTCATATTGGTCAGGCTTGTGGAACCCTATTTTAAAGTTTGAACTTACCTTGGATCAAAAATAATATAACTGTGCATTCTCTCACTGCTGTGTATTGCACCATTTAACAAAGCTGCTGCATTCATTAGATTTTAGTTTAGTGCAGAGGTATACCAAATTGTTTGGGTGTGAAAAAAATTAAAAAAGGTTTGTGCAAGCCTAACTATAGTAGCTCTGCAGAATCGGTAATGACAGAGATGAAAGATTATACAATTATTCAGTTCCTTACTCTCAACTTAGACTTGCAGCAATTTATCTGCCCATTTTATTTCCTTGTGATGGATTGCCTAATGAATTAAAATGTTTTTCATCTTAGTGTCCACTTACTTTTATTTAAGACCCCAAACCACTGGTGCAATCCAACTAAATGGGGCATTGCTGATGACAAATAGCCTAAAACTTGAAACCAACATCAATAAAATCAAGAAGTTATTTCAACTGCACTCTGAAGCCTATTAAAAGGGCATAAATTTCTGGAGCAACTGATGATATACTTTGTATTAGTTGTGTATTTTCCTTTTTAAGTTTACCTTTGATCTTTTAAAAAGGTGTACAGGCAGTCTTTAAAGTGGCAATTTCTTTCTCTTGCATGTGCAGTCTCTCACATCTGTACATCATTTTTTAATGTTGTTTTATTTATCTTGGTTTTCCACGATTTTTTCACTCATATATAAGGGAGGGAATAGATTTCACCCAGTCATCTGATATCTTTAGCTCCATGGCTCTGCAAGCCCTAACACCTTTCATTACCAGGTTTTAATTTCAGAATATTCTGATCATCATAGAAATAAAGTATTTGAGTTTTAATAGCTTTGTGATGGTTTGTATTCTTTTTCTGATGTGAAAAACTTGAAATGAGAAGTTATTTCATTAGTTATCTTTCATTATTTAAATAGCTAAAATATAAAACAATTGAACTAATCAGATTTCTGTTACTGATTGCCTTGTCTAGCTGTCCAGTTTCTTTCAGTCATTTTCCCCTTTCAGTTTTGGGGGTTTCGATGGAACGTAATTCTCATATATTTGTAGACAGTATTAAGTTTGTCACATGTTTGTCACAGTAAGATGCAGGGGTCTGTAGAAATTACTGGAATATAAATTATAATGTAGAAAATTGATGTCATTGATTCATAATGTTGTTTTGTTCAGTCTTTTTGCTATATGTGATGGATCCATTATTTTTGTTCTGTTTTGTTTCATTTTTACTGTTTAAAGCCAAATTTACTTGTCTATTCCTAGTAAGAAATTTACAGTCTTGAAAATAGGATAAGGTGGTGGAAGGAAGATGAGGAGATACTATGGAAATTTAGTCTGCAATCACAGTTCCATGCCAGAGTTAAGGAGAGAACTGTGTCCTTTCACTCTTTCAGCACTTTGCAGGTCAGCACAGGCAGCATCTACTTTTTGTTCATTTTATCAACAGCTTTTTAGTATGATTTCTCAGGAAGGAAATAAATGTGTTATGTAAATTAGGCCCAGGGTTTGTGTCATGTCTCTTTTAGACTCTGTAAACTCTATTTTAAAATTGGTAGCTTATCTCTCAGTGGCAGCACTGCTCTTAGCAGCTCAATACAGCTGTAGTTTCCCAAAGTGAGTAAGATGAATATAAGTAAGACCTAGCATGATACCTGACATCCTGGCTTAGTCACTGGGGGTTTAGACAGGAGAAATCTTCAGTGATGAAATTAAAGCTGTTAAGCATCAACTGCAAAGTCATAAATTTTGTACAGAAGTCCTGTACAGTCTCAAGTTGGAAAAACCATCCGGACTAGAATATAGCACCACTCAATGTCTCTGGTTACAAGTTAAATCAAATTTTCAGAGTTATTAAAATGTACAGTGGCTGTAATCTGAGTCTTACTTTGTCCTAGAGAAACAACAGCAATGGCCATAATACACATTCTACTGCAATAAAATTATAAAAGATATTCAAGAAACAGTGTTTTAATTGGTCTGCATGTTACCCTGCTGTGAGATTAATATAAAGTAAGGTGCAGTAGTGGATTTCAAAAGAAGCCAAATATTTTTAGAATTAAGATTTTAGCATTAGCAATTTACTGCCAGGAGAAGTATAGCTAGATAAGCTTCCAAATGCCAGCTGATTTACTGTAGAGTCCATGTGAGGAGTTCCCTCACCTGCATACACAAAACACTTCACAGAGTACTCCTTATAGCCTAAAAATTAGTGGTCATTTCCCTGTTTCCACAGCCATTGAGTCTAGGAAATGACACTTCCAGGATAAGAAAGTTTAATAAATAGATTCTCTGTGTCATTGCCCTCTTACACGTGTTCACAATGTCTCCTATTCATAATTGCTGTTGCTGTTCATAGAATTATCTTGAAATGTTCATCAATTTTGTACATTTTACTTATTTCCTTGAAATGTGTAAATGATTACCAAGTTAACATGGGAAACAACTGGTAATTGAATTTCATTGTGTCAGATTTTCTTTTGCTTTGACTCATAAATCAAAAAGCCTTTTGTTACTACAGTTTTTTAAATTTCTTCATTTTTCATGCCCCTGTTTGGGATATTTTTCTCTCTGTAATAGAATAGTGTGCAGTATACATTATTTAAAAAATAAAGAAACCGATACTGATGCCAATGAATTTTCACCAGTGACTATTTGATAATTTCAAAAGGTACAATGATAATATTTTGGATATATTGCTTTTAATTTTTTCCTTTTATTATCTTTGCCTTTTTTATTTGTATCTATACAGAATTTAATATTTTTTTTCCCCTTAGGACACTGTGATGCATAAAGTTTCTTGTTAACTCTATATTGCTTTTAGGTGTACCATCAGGTTGTTGGTATTTCAGATTAACAGAGTCCTGTGGCCTCTTCTGAAATCTTATGAAAAAAAATTTCCACTCTCACTTAGGATTTTTACTAAGTACTTGGTTTAGGCAGAAAAATTTTGAGAGTTTTATCACATTTTGAATTTATCTACGTAACTGTCTAAACAGCTAAACCTGCAGATTGATTGATTTGATTGATTGATTGATTTTCTGGTCCCAAGGCTAAGGTTACTGAGTAAGACAATAATCATGATAAAAAGAATCCAAACAAAAACAGAGCAGTTTAAAAACAAATAGTTTAAAAAAAAAAAAAAGGAAAAAAAAGAAAAAAGAAAAAAAAAGGAAAAAAAAGGGCAAAACAAAACAAAAAAAAGTAGAAGTGTCCTGAAAAGAAATGTTCAAATTTAATATTAGAGAAGGGCAAAATCAACATGAAGACACCAACAAAATCTAGTGTAGCTTACTGCGATATAAATAATTTGTTAAACACGTGGGGAAAGCAAAAATATTTGTTCTTGACCTGCTTTTGTTGTTGTTAGAAAAAATCACTGATAAATTCAGAGCTTGCTTTTCTGAAACTCGTCTTTTAGAGAATCTGTCAAAATGCTTTTCATGTTTGTCACTGACTCCTTTCACCTCCTCCCCACCTCAGGACATAGTCCTAAGTAAGAGCTAGCTAATAGCTAATAAATCTAATAGCTAATATGTAATAAATGCTATACGCTAAAAACTCTGATCCAGAATATAGTGTTTTTTATTTGGGATCATGTTTTGAGATACCCTCGGTGAATTCTTTTCAGTTTCTCCTTCACGTATGTTTAGGCAATGTTTTCTGACTTTTATTTCAGCATCAAATTCCTCTCTCCCCCGCCTTCCTTTCCCTATCCCGCTCCTGCCTGTGGAGCGTGGCCGGCTCGCAGAGCCAGTCTTGGAGCTCCCCCTGCTGTGGGATCCACTAAGATTTGCTCGGCTTGGTCAAATACAGCTAATACTACTAATAATATAGCCTTGTCAAACAGCTCTTTCTTTGAAATTTTGCCTCTCTTTTACATACCTGCAAGCTGAGTCAGATCAAGAAATTTGTTCCCAGCCACCTAATGAATAATTGATATCGATGATTATCTAAAAGATACAGGTGTTACTTGCAGCCATTGCAAGATTTCAGTGAAGATTTCAAGAAATTGTTTTACTAGGCTGAATTAATACTTTATTTTTTACAATATGCCAATGTTGTGTCCTGATAATTTAAAACAAAATGTTAGGTAGTACCAACACAATTTTTCCTTGCAAGTTACTTCATAGTAGCATGGGTCCCTATTAGTCTTGTCACGACACCTACTCCAGTCTGTATTTTAAATAGTGACAGGAAGATTTCTCTTTGAGAAACAAATTTTGAGACATCCAACTACCCCTGGTGCTTAACCTAAGCACCTGGTAATAGACATGATCTGTGAGAAAAGAAAATATTTTTTTACTCAAGATCAAGATGCAAGACAATTCTAATTATTTTCTGTTTCAAAATCACGCTGATTTATATGCCAAATATTTGACTTCTTTTCTTTCCCTGATAATATATTTTCTGAAAATATTTGTATTTGAGTTGATGCTTTACATACTTCCATAGTGTATTTGTGAGAGGCAATCAAGAAGCAAAGAAATTAAATTTTATGCTCCTCTTTCAGCAGCCTTTCCGGGAAGAATATTGATGGAAAAATCAATTCTTTATTCATCTGGTGGACATTTTCTGGTATTAATAGAATAATAGGTATTGCTAAATGCCCTGATGAGCTCTCTTCCCTTTCAGGGTTTACCAGAATTACTAAACTTCCTGTTTTGTAAAAAAAATCTTTACAATCTTTTTAACCCATCAGACTGAGAAATCAAGGACTGTACCAAGGCAAAGAAAAAGCTAAGCTGAAAAGTTTTATCTCTGAAGGGAAGGAGTAGGCTGGGTAATGCAATATCCTTGGTAATGCATGGAGTTGAAAGGTTGAAACTCTGATCCTGACTGTTTTTCAGGAAGAATTTTACAACAGTAAGTCTTACAGGTTTCTTAACTGATGCAGAGGAGCAAAGATTTATGCCCTTATAAAGGAGAAAGAAGGATTAAATATTGAAATAAAACTATTCAGCTTTATTTTGTAAAAAAATAGTTTAGCCTTTTTGAAGTATTGTTTGAGGATTCCCTGAATTTTCCTGTAATTTCAGGATTATGTAATGTCAGGAACAGGGAGACACCTGTGCTCTGAACTCAAGAAATGTACTGGGATAAGCAGAAGGTGCTGGCTACCTTTGGGTCTAATATATATTAACAAAGACACACATTATGCAAAAATATTTAACTTTTCAGATGCCCTGAGAACTCTCACCCATCTTTATTAAAAAGCTTATATTCAAGCTGAAACATTTTGATTGAGGAAGACAAATACTTATTTCAAATGATTGTACATGAATCCTGACAAAGACAGCATTTGAGTATAAAGTATAGAAACTAGAAAATAATCAGTGTAAATTAGTTGTGAAGCTGATCAGAAATTAATCGTAAGGTGAAAGGATGCAAAGAGGAGTGGAGATCCATGAGAAGTAAAACTGTTTTTACTAGATTGTTAGGTGAATCATCTTAGCAATCCACTTTATACTGTATGAGATAAAAGCTGTCAGCCTATCATTATCAAGGAAATAAATGGATTTAATTAATGGTTTTGTTCTTTCATTAGTGTAGCAGGCAGAACAGAAATCAACTTGTGAAAAGAACCCAAAAATTAGAAAAGTGTGAAAAATAATATGTACTGATTAAATACTGAGGGAGTTTAACCAATTTTTCTTCTCCAGAAAAGAATTGAAAAGTAGTTCAGTAACAGCACAGTCACATGGATAAGAACACAATACTTTAGTAAGGGAAGATACATATTACTAAAAAAATTAAAAATTGAATGACTGATAGGTGAAGGTAGAAAATCAACTTTAGAAACAATATATACATTTTAAATACAATAGATATTTCCTAAATTAATTTACCAACATTTGCAGAGATTCTTCAACAGCATGTTTTAGAGATATGTTCTGTTTCAAACAGGATTAATTTAGTGTGATTTAACAATCTTCTTTATTCAGTGAGTTAGATTAGGTGATCACAGTAGTCAGTTTTAAACTCAGAATTTCTCATGCATTTTGTGTTGCTTAAAGTACAGCCTGTATGTTAGTTGCTATCTTTTTTTCCACAGATTGTGGTACACATGAGTAATGCCAAGGCAACTGTGAGATCTCACAATAGTTATCTAAAGTTAAAAAAAATCATTCAGGCATTACTCTGACTATGCATTCATTATGAGGAGTGAAAACCTTTGTCAAGGCAAGGTAGAAAAACACAAATCATCACAACATCTATTAAATATATATGAAATTATTTAAGTGCTGATTTTCTTGTGTGTTGATAGTCCCCAATACATTGGTAAACTTTAAGGATCTTACTTTGGAAAATAAAAACAAGAAGAAAAAGCTATGCTAGTAACACAGTGCTGTTGATAAATCTAAGAAAAAATAGTCCTGAAAGATTTGATGACCTGAAAACATTCAAAAGGGTTCTGCTACACTAGTAAGATACACTTTCTTCAGTATGGATGCAGTTTTTGTGCTAAGGAAATGGCTACTTTTCCCACTTCCCAAAAAACTCCCTTAACAAAATATTAGAGTGCCTGTAATCATCCCCAAGGCCCTTTGAGTCACACTAAGTGTTAGGACTCTATCTGTGCATCCCTCTGAGTTGTAGCAATCCATCAGCTGAAGTGTGGCAGAGTTAAAAAATGTCAATGCTTCAAGATATGCTGCATTAAGGAAGCCCTGTTGTTCTTTTGTAATATGTGCTCATATCACTGTTCTCTAACTCTGACACATTTTGTGATTTACTGCATTAGAAATGAAGCATAGTTTTACATTATAAGAACAAATTCTGCTATCATAAAAGACTAAATCATCTATTGATGTGTTTTCAGTGGGAGTTTTTTTCACCTAGAAGCAGATAATTTGGCTCAATGTCGTAGTTCACAGTATACTCAGATTTATTCTTATTCTTTTCAACTTCCCAACATCACCTCCTGGTAGGACTGGAATATGTAAGAAAGAAAAAGAAAAGAAAGCTTTGTTACTTGGATCTGATTGTATTATTTCCTGCTGTGACAATCTATGGCTTGTGATGAAAGGCTGTTAACACTGTTAACTTTAAGGAGAAAAAATAAATCTTCCTTTAATTGAAGAGGAAAAGTAGCAAGTAAATAAAATTTGGGCTTGGGCATGTTTATTTTGTCATTAGCAGGTTATTTTCATCTTCTGTGACTGAGAAAAATATTGCCAGAAAAGCCAAAAATGCTTTTTGCAGAATTATAAGCTAATGGTTTTGGAACTATATGAAAATATTACTTCCAGTCACAGATATTTTCATTTATAGAATAAATTAGAGATATAACTGATAAAAGTATTTAATATAAGTAATCTGGTATTGTACTTACTAATTTTAATATGTTGATTTTGTTGTGTTAGGCAAACTAAATTATGGGCTCAAAAATGCTTTGTGATTATACTGTTCTTTAAAACAATATTATTTTTCATATGGATATACTTACAGAAATAATAATTTCTTTGGCCTTTTGTTTTAAGGATTTTAAGAAAACCCTCAAGCTTATAGTTTGCTTATTTCTCTCTGTAAATTAACTTTGTTGCAAAGTAAAGGAGATTAAAATACCTTTCTAATTGTATATACAGGGTCTTATAATGGAAGGACCTACAAAATCTTAAGTGTAAATACACTTTAAAGCAACTGTAATGTGTTTAACTCATCTTAGGTATTTTAGAAGGAAATATATAATTGCAAAATATAATCAACCTGCACTATATTCAGTTAGTATAAAAATATTTCAAAACATATGTGTGAATATCCAAGTCATTCATTATCAGGTTTGTCAGTGGAGTTAATTATACAAAATCATGTGTAAAGGGAACTCATTTTGTAAAGTACTCTTGGCCATCCGAACACACCAATGGATTTATTGCTGCCACCACTGGAGGAGATCACACAGTGTGCCAGGAGATCCAGTAGGGAAAATAAGGTTGAGAAGATCATCTCCATTAAACTCTGCTTGAGAAATTAATTTCGTTCCAGATATGTGGAAGAAATCCTAAATTAACTTGCCATTACAAACTTTTGCCAAACTTGAAATTATCAGAATAAATAATACTGGTTTTAAAGCATTAAGTATAAGTACTGTGACTCTGTTGGCAGCAGTGGACTAGTGTAGGACCCTTCTTGACTGCAACATTTTCTTGTTTGGGATGCTCTACTTTGTTAGCGAAGGTATCCTCACCTGCAGGTACAAAATACCTGAGCACAATATGTGCACATCCATAAATGAGATCTGTTTTCTACTTAATTATTAATAATAGATGCAGTGCTTTTGTTCATTTTTAAACAGAGAAAATGAAAAGGTTTTGCAGGACAGTTTTGGGACAGTTTTTTTCCTCATAGTTAAAAACTGTTCTTTTCAATCTCCCTAATCAGCAGCAGGATGCTGTTCTGGGTTGCACATTGAGCAGTTGAAGCAAATTGGTTGTGAGGTTTCACATGTTGGAAGGGCTGTGAGGGACAGGATTGGACCAGTTCCTGAGAGGGAGAGGGAGCAAGGTGGAAAGAGCAGACATAACTGCTTGGTGCACCCACAGCCCTGGCAGCATGTCTGTCTGCTATTTCCTAATGGCATTGAAAAGTTTGAAAGCAACATTTACTGTCTGGTTGCAATTCCTGCTCTTTCTGCTGGAGCCAGAAATGGATGCAGTTATTGTTGCAGTCGGGAATAGTTAGGCTATGATTCCTCTAGGGGCTGAGTAATGATATCCATTTCTGCATCCTTTTCTGCATTTATTTTTTTACTCTGTGGCTTTGTGTTAATGACTAAATGGAACCTGGGCTCATGTTTTCTTCTGCTTTTGTTTTTTAAAATGTTTGGGAACTGGCTTTGTTTCCTAAAAAAATGCTGTGAGATAATGGTGTGCAGGTGTATTCCTCTGGCTCTAGGAAAATGGAGCTCAACATCTGCAGATGAGGTTGCTTCACCTCTTGTTCAGGTGCTCAGAGAAATAGGAGTGGGCTTTTGGGAAACAAGGAACTTGTAGGACATCCGTCATAAGAATACAGTTTACTTTGATCCAGCTTTACTGTTTAAATTTGGACTTAGATTTGTTATTGTTGCAAGTAATTGACTACTAAATCTTGCCTGTACAGGTAAAAAAAATATTTCTACCTGTAGTTGCATCCCACTGTAATCACTCTAAGTGAGTTGTTCCACTGGGCCACAGGTAGCAGTGGTAAAGAATATTTTTCTTCAGAGCATCCTCTTTAGCTCATCTTCAGAGTATCTTTATTTCTGTGTGTGTGGCTGAGCAGGATCAATAGTCTGCATTCTACAGCTCATAATAGGAGTATAACACTTACAAATATCCTATTATTTATTGGACATATCTACAGAATATATCTATAGGATATATTTATATTTATGGCAAAGTAAAATTTTTGTGGAAAAACAGTTTGTAATTTGCAGTTTTGCCAACAGGACTTTGAAATTTTTTATATTATTGGAATGGTGTTCTACTTTATGCAAGTCTTTGATGTTATTTTTTCATATGTTAGCAATCATGGAAGCCTTTTCATATTTGTCCTTAATGCTGAGGCATGTGAATAAGGAGAGGGGGAGGGAAGAGAATGCAAGAGAAGGGTGTTGTTTCCTTGGCAACAGGCACTCTGCTGCTCAGGGCACACGTGGCATCTGTCTTAAAGACTGTTTAGCATAGCGTGCAGGAAAACATGAAAAAAAGCCCGAAATTTCTGTGGCAAGAGAAGGATTTTCTCAATCAGTCCCAAATAACTCCAGACACTTCCAAAAAGTCTCAGCTGATTTGGTTGTGAATTTGAATGAAAGTTAATAGGAAATAAACATTTATGTTTATTACTCAAAAAAAAAAAAAATCCAGGAAAAGCATCTTAGAAATGAGTGAATTCTAGTAATCACTGATCCTGTTATTGCAAACTTATAATGGCCAGCTTTAAGTTGGAAATAATATTTGGGAGATGGGACCCTCACAGATGTCAGAAGGCTAGCTACGCAAATTACAGCTTTTGAGGCAATCTGGCATCACTGGCACTGGGAATGCTGAAAGCAATTTGGAAGTTATCTTTTGTGGTTGTTCTGGTAAGGAGCACATTATGCTTTTAATTTTCTGCAATGTAAAGGTAACCTGAGAGTCAGTGTAAAAAGAAGAATGTATGATAAACTTATGTAATTTTGAATCTATATTCTGGTCTGAATTTTCGCAATTTGTGATTCACAGAACTCTGCTAAGACTCTGTTCTGACTTTGCTATTCTTCCATTAGACATAAATTCAGAGGAATGAAATTTATGTTCATCAAGTTCTTGCAAATTAAGCTGAATGTCCTTTTCTCTGAAACTTTACTTTTAGAAAAAAATGTTTTCAAGTAGTTGTATCAATACAATGGTTTTAAAGTGAAACTTGCATTTTTCATGTGTGTATTCAGTCATTTCTGGAATTGCAGTAGTTATGTAAGAAAAAATAAATGGCAGATGTGGTAGATGTAGGTAGTGTGTGCATACTGCAAAAATAGCTAACACCAATGAAAATAAAATAAATGTCCCTTTCACAGAAAATTTTATTATCTTATCAAGTACTTTCAAAGACAGCCTGCTTGATTTTGCAGTTTGGAAGCACTGTTTTTTTCAAAGTGTTTAGAAGGGCAGAGGACTGAAGCAAATCATATTTGGTTTATTGGTGAGAACTTGGAAAGAAAAGGCAGCACTGAAAGAGATATGATTCAACCTAGATACAAAAAAAGTAATTTTTTTGGGATGAGGGTAGTGGAACAATGTAACAGGTTTCCCAGAGAGGTGGTGGATGTTCGTTTTCTGGAAACATGTAAGATAAAGCTGGACAGGCCTCTAAGTAACCTGATCTGGTTGAAGATGTCCCTGCTGATGACTGAGGGAGTTGCACTGGATGGCCTTTAAGGGTCCCTTCCAACCCAAACCATTCTACTCCCTATTCTGTGATTCTGTGATACACATGTACATCCAGACAGAGGTGGTTCAGACAAAACATGTCGTTTCAGGATCATGGCTCTTCCCAGCACTAACATTTTCAAGATTTAACTTCTTGGAGTTCTGTTTCTTTCCACTTGCTCTGCTGGATGCAGGCAAGAGCTAGATAGAATTTATAGGTGTACAAAAGACGGACGCAGCAGCAGGAGTAGAGCAGCTCAGTGTTTCATTGGACGTTTGGAAGTATCTTTTGAAGCACTGAGGGAGAAATAGATTGATGTGCTATTTGTAACCAATAACCCGTAGAAATTTTATGGCAACTCCAATGAGAGTGAAGAAATACTAAAAATTTGACTGTCTTCCAACAACTTGCCACATTTCTTTCTTCAGAGCATCACTGAGTTTTGCCCTGTTTTTAGCAAGGATCTCTAGAGCTCCTTTCAATGCCACTATTCGGAGTTCTATGTACATGTATTAAAGTAGACACAGTATATGAAGGGTTAAATAAAACCTATATTGAATGCAGGTGATTGCTAGCTCCTGAATTTTTCTGAAGAAATTTAGGATGGAGAAAATATGTGATCTGTTGCATTTTTAGCACACATTTTAGACTGGAATTAACATATATGGGTATTGAGGTTAGATCTGCAGAAAGGTTAAAAGCTTTACCAAAATGTAGTGAAGGATATTTCAGATCATAGATCCAAAGTGTATTTGTCTTCTAAGTGCTTTAACATCAAGAGAAATGAGACATTACATGACATGAATTTGTATGGCTGCCCTAATTATCGACACTTGATAGAAAAAAACTCTGTATAACTTTCAGTAAAGGATTTTATTTCAAAGACCATAATTCCCATTCTTACATAATAAAGGGCCAGCTTTTAGAAATAAAACATACAAATTAAAGGACAAGAAAGTAAAGCAATTTGCCCCAGATTATGCAAGCTCACTGGGTACAAACAAGAAACAAACAGATTTCCTGGCTTACAGTCACGGACTTCACATTTCAGAAGAGCAAATGCATATCTAATTACTTTCAAAAAAGATTTCAAATGAAGTATTGGGGAATCAGAAAATGTCAGTGTAAAGGTACTTTCTTCAGCTCACCCTCTCAGTGTAAGTGCTGTTTTGAAAGCTTTAATTGCATGGACACTGTGCTTTACATGATACCCTCTCTGATGAAAGAGGGAAGTATTGTTATTTATTTTATTTAGAAACTACAGCATCTGATTCTCTCCTAGGGCAAGTTTTATCCCTCATGATGGTGTAATACAATGAAATATTCTGTTATAACCAGGGAAGATGGATTATTACATTCAGTAATTACATTACAAGATTTCTTCATGACATAAGAACTATCTAAATACACCTGTAAAGGGGCGTCTCTAAGTAAAAGCTGTTGAAATTTTTACAGTAACCATGCTAGACATTTTTTGTCCAAGGATTTTTTTTATCCCATTTTAAGAAAATTGCTTAGTATTTTGTATTAGTTTAAAGTGTTTGCATGTTGCAAATAAGAACGAAGAAGAAAGCATAATTAAAATTAATTTAGTGTAGACCAGATAATCTCTAGGGAGTGTGATTTTGATATGTTTTGCTACCCAGAGGTCAGTTTACAGATTTTTTTTTACAGCACTAACTTATCAACTTGTGGATGCCAAACAATGTGTGTTGAATTCAGTATTTATAGATATAAATTTGCATCTCCTTATATTTAATGTGTGATGCATGCAGTTGTAGCATTCACCAATTATTACCTCAATCTACAGAACAGAAATTTACTATAATATATCTATGACTATTATCTTATGTATCTAAGCAATGTGTTTACAAGACATTTATTATGGAAAAAATTTAATATTCTTGGTAAATAAGAAGTTAAATTAACTGTATTTTGCTAGTAAATAGCACTGTTCTGAGATATCCAAAAGGACAAGGATCAATGTCAGTTTGAATTAATTAGACACAAGTAGAACAGCAAATGTATTTTTTTTTGCCAGTCAGTATTGCTACATTACTGACTTCTGCTCTAAGCAACTTAACAACTTGTAAGGCTATATGAATTTTGCATTTTATGCATCTGTAGTTAAAATGTTAAATAATTCAAAGCAAATGAAAACAAAACCTGGACAATTTGGTAAGCCCTGGATTTAAGGAACTGTTCTACTAATGTTTTTTTATACTTGCCCAGAAAAAAATTATAGTGATGCCATAGAGCTTATAAGAAGAATTTATTGTGCTTCATTTATATTCATGCTTATCCTAAAAGAATGCTCATCAGTTTTTATATTAATGACTTTTCATAATGCAGTACCCTACATAGTGCAGGTGTTTCTGGAGTCTCTAACAATTTGAAATAAAGGTGTGTATAAATGAGAATTAGAATCACAGAATCATAGAATGGTTTGGATTGGAAGGGACCTTAAAAGTCATCTAGTTCCAAACTCTGTGCCATGATTAGGCATGTTACCAGCTAGATCAGGTTGTTCAGGGCCTCATCTAACCTGACCTGGACACTTCCAGGGTTAGGGCATCCACAGCCTCTCTGGGCAACATGCTCCAGTGCTTCAGCAATCTCTGAGTAGAGAATTTCTTGCTAACATCTAATCTAAACATGTCTTCTTTCAATGTAAAACCACTATCCCTTGTCCTGTCACCATCTGACTATAGATTATCTCTGCTTTTTTAAGACTCCTTCAGGTAATGGAGAAGTTGACCAGCCACAGATAGGAGTATTTACTGCAGAACTAGTGTTCTAGCCATGTGGCCTTGGCTTTTGAAGAGTTTTTCTGGTAACTTTTGCTGAGCAGAGAACTGGTTTCTAGATTACTAGTTCTTAGATTTGGTCTGGTGCTAGATAGCATGAATCATGGAATTGTTGGTTCAGCTAGGAGTTGTGGGAAGCAGTCATTCTGCAACTGTCTTTTATTTCTTAAGTGTTTCCAGCATTGCATTCACCTACTTGTCCTTTCTTAACATATTTCTGGAAAGTGCTGTCTCACTGGTTATGGGCAGTACAACAGGTTCTCGTGTAAAACTTCCTTATCCTGCCTCTGTAAATATTATTGAGAAAAGCATACAGACATTATCCAAAAAACGTACTAATTGGAAAATATGGTGTCTGTGGATGAGGATGTACTAGCGTAATCTTATCTTCCGTATCTTCTGATGTATAGAAGAACCTTTTCGTGTTCTTTCCCTTCAACAAATATAATGCTGTTTCTGTTATCTTGATTGTATGTCTGCAATATCATTGGCCATTTTTCCTAACTTTTGAGAGTAACACAGGATTGTCATTGCCATGGCAACTTTTGAAATCCTTAAAATATGGTATATCCCATGTAGGGATGAAGTCCAGCAAAATATATCAGAAATTTCATATTGGTTGCGTCTTACTGCTAGAATAGTCCTATAATTATGCACAAAGTAATAGCTCTTTTTTTTTTTAAGATTATCTATGAGATTAGGTTATCAGCTATGTAAATTTATTTTCAGAGGTATGTTTTCATTGAAATGTTTGAAGACTACTGGAATTACGACTACCACACCCACTCTTTAAATATATGGAAAGTTGTGAAGAGGGGAATTGCAGTGGTGAAGAAGGCAGAGCAGCAGCAGATAGAAGACAATTTAATACTACAAATTCTCTAAGCTCCTTTAATTAATCTCTTTGAAACATATTTTCTTCTCTAGTCATCATGATTTTCAATTATGTGATTTAGAAGCCTACATAATGCTCAAGTGGAAGCACATTAAGTAAGATATGACCATAATTAAGGCTCAGATAAATAAGTGTGTAAATTATGTATTCATAGGTGAAACCTCTTCACTGCTTTATCTTACCTGGTAGGCATGGGAAATAGGCTTTACTAAAACTCCTAATGTACTAAAAGCCTGAGATGTTGCAGCAAGCAGGATTATCAGATGCAGCCAGAACTGCAACTCTGTCACTCCACACAGTCACACAGGACCCCTGTGGGACCTGAAGGGACCTGAAAGAAGTGATTTTACACAAAACTAAGCACAGAGAAGTATACAAATGACAGCAAGTGTTTGGGAGGAGGAAAGAAAACAGTAGTGGGTGGTATGAATACTGTTGTAGACAGTAAATAACATCTTCTTTTCCTAATGAATACTCGTGCAACATTAGCTCATACATGCCTCTTCTGTTGTCAGTTCTTCTGTTTGCTAGTGTTATGCTGTCGTAAACTAAAAGCAGAAGCATGCAAAGATGACTTTCTCTACCTAATGTCTGCCATCAGCATTTGAGAAACATTATTTTCAGAGTGGACATCTTTGGTCTTTACTAAGAAGAACAAATGAAAGAGTAGAAGGAGAGCTAATGCCCTGTGTGTTGTAGCAGTGCCATATAGCAGTCAGTTTTCAAATACTCATTATCCAAGCATTTTTATTCTGCAGTCTAGTGAGAAGCAAATTATACTTCTTCATTTGGTTTCTACAAAAAAGGCTGAGAGGATTTGAATGTATTTGGGGGGAGGAACTAAAATTGCTCCAGATTTCTTCTTGTCTTTGTAATTCTTCCTCCAGCTGTGGCTTTAATTAGTTCTGCAACAGCACCACTGAGAATCTATCCTTCAATGCCAACATTTGAACATTATAAATGTACATGCTTTTGCATGTAAAGAAAATAGATTTACAAAATGGAACTTCTTTCTAAAGTTGTATGTAATTTTGGTCTTTGCGATGATTTCAGCTGCAATATTTAAACTATCAGAGAATTTCATCTAAATGATAACAGAAGCTCATCCTTTCCATCCTCCATCTGCAGTTATATGCAATATCCACATACAAATACTGACTGCCAAGTACTTCTTGGATGTGTCCTTCTCATATGGAATTAGGGGGCATGCCTGACTGACAAAATTAATAATGGTAGACAAAGGTTATGAAAAAAACACTTTTAATGTCCTTTAATACTAATTAAGTGTAGCAATATTTCATTGTTGTTAATAGTATTATACTCTGGTTTTGTTCCTATGTGTCACTTCCATGACATTCTTTCAATGACACCCCATTATGGAAGAATCTAGCCCAGAATCCACAAGTAAAATCTACAATAAGAAAAGTTTGCATACATTTCAAAATCGTCCCAGCTATTTAAAAAATAAATATCAGTTGGATTAGATTAAAAAGAGCTCAAAAAGTGAGTATCAATTTACACATCTAAGAGGTACCACTAGGACACTGATAATTCTGTCTGCTTCTTAAGAAGTCTCTAATTCCTTTTCCTGAGTTTCAAAACTGTTTAATAACATGTTACTCAATGAAACAGGAAATGTTTAACAATACTTATGTGTTCTAAGAAGGCATTTTTAGCCTAACTGTAGAGAATAATTTGCAGAGCACATGGGCTGCACAAAAATTATGGCAATAAGGAATCTCTTAGTTTTAAATATAGAAAATAAAATTCTGTCCTGCTGTGTGGAGGGCATGGAGCGATGCCTACAGCTGATGTATGCATAGTGTCACATCAAGGAAAGGGAAAGGTATAAAGAGTGTCTTGGCCTTCTCATTTCTATTCTCTTTTTATAAAACTGTGTTATTATTAGTAGTAACTACAGGGTTAGAATCATTGAATCATAAAATCACTTCACTTGACAAGCTTCTCTCTAAGCTATTTCATCCAATCTTCTACAGACCACAGGGTTAACAATGAAGTTTGATCAAATTTCCCAGGGGCTTCATCATTGAAGCTCTGAGCATTTAAGAGAGTGGAGATTGCATGAAAGTCTGGGGCAGCTGGTTTCTGTTCTTACTCATCGTAATGTGAAGGTTATTCTTTTCTAGTGTTTCCTTGTAGTATTCTAAATACTACTTTTTGCAAACTGCGACTGTTTTTATTTTAATCTCCATGAATGTCTGGGAAGAGTTCAGCTTTACCTCTCTGTATCTTTCCTGTAGGTAGTTGAGTACAGTAATTATATCTCTCTCACCTTATCCCTGGTATCCAGACCCTGTTCACTTACCATTCCTCACCACGGGTCTCAGCAAGACATTCCTCCATTCAACCCTCACCAGTTTCCTGCTGTCAAAGGAAAAGTTCTGTGATGGCTCCATTAATAGTCTGAAGTGCCTGAGATAAAAGCCCATCTAGGAGACGATCTAATAAGCCCCACTCAGGAAGTTGGCACATTAACTTGGGCTAATAAGCCCCACTGAGAAAGGGAACACATTAACTTGGGCTTGATTCTGTCCAATACAATTACATAACACAGCTTTCCAGTTTTTCCTTCACCTGGGTCTGCTGGCAGAAGCTTTGGCACTGCCCAGTACCCAGCAGGGTATGAATTGCTGCTGTAGTCAAACAAGCAAACCTACAACTCTTTGTCAGAAGCTGGCATCCTTTGAAGGTCTGGCTATTTGAAAATTGTGAATGTTCTAGCTTTATACATAACAGTTATAGCCTTCTTAGCTAAATTAAAGCTAAACCAGTTACCCTAACCCCTTTGTTGGTTGTATGACATATAAAATCTTCTTCCCTTTTCAAGAACTGCTTTGCAACTCTTTTATCACTGAAGCAAGCATGAGGAAAGAGGGAGATAGATTGTGCTATTTTAGGATAGCATAGAGGGATGTGCATCATATTTTGATCCTCTGGGTCTGAAGAAGTATTTAAATCTATTTGCACTGCTTAGCTAAGTTAGCTGTACTCTACATCAGTACAACATACTGCCTTAATGTGTTAAAACAGAAAAAAACCTTCCTTAAAACGAAGATATTTTTTGCTGCTGCTGTTTTTTCTTTTGGCCTTAATATGAAAATATTCCTTGTGGCATTTTTCACAGGTATTTTCTTATAATCTTATTTCTGCTATCCCCTAAGGGCAAAAGAATAAATGTAATGAGAGCAAAAGAGTTGTCTTAAAAACCTGTTTTGACAAACAGTGAAAATGTAAGTCAACCTACAGATGTAAAATATGGAAGTGTCAGTTGTCAGGTTCTCCTGACTATAAATATTTTTAGCCTTCATGTACTGAGAAATTTGGTTAATAATATTCATCCCTTCAGCCACTTTAGGTATTTTTTACCCTGTTTCTGCTGAATGCTGTACCTGTTTCAGAAAACATTTCAACTCTTGTTTTTTTTCCCTGAGAGTTATGTCCAATATAAACTTCAGTTTTGTAAGAGCTCTAATCTAAGTCTAACAAAAGGCTTTTTGTCACACTCTTCTTGTAGGATTTTGAAATTAATTTCCATTTCTAAATCATTAGGCAAAACTGTTAAATATAGAAAAAACCCAGTGTTTTTAATAAGATGTAGTATCAGCATTTGTAGGAATGTATCATACACACACAATTGCTATCATGACTGTAACTTTTATTTAAGTTATTTAAGTAACTTTTCACCTCTGGTATTCTCCCCATTTTGCCCCAGTCATTGATTGACATTTAGATTGCGTTGTGTTTGTGCATTAATTGTGTCTGGTTGGCAATACCCAGGGGAGGTAGTTCAGAAATCTGGAGAGTCCAGGTGTTAGGCCTGTCAGCAACACCAGGGGGTGAGTGTGGTATTCGCTGAGGGAAAGAGAATCAAAAACACTGCAGGAAAATGATGAACAGGAAAACATAGGGAGAAGTGTTTTACAGTAGCAATGACTTCTAATGTGTGTCAAATTCACCTTGTATTCCTCATGAGACTCTTCACTGTCACTTCTGGACTGAGATTTAAGAAATTTGTTAATCATATTTTCACAGTACTTCTGCTGAAAGTCTAATAGCTTGTAAATTCAGTAGTACTGAATAATAGGGATTTTTTTTTTTCTTTGATTTTAAGTTTTCACTTGTGGAGAGCTTTATTTATCCTGGAGTTTCTCTGCATATGTAACTGGGATAACAGCATGCATGTCTTTAGGCTACTGAAGATGATAAACAAAACACAAATTCTTTACTGTTTGTTGTTAGCAAAATTTGGATTAATTACTAGAGAAAAACATTGTACTGAGCACTAGTAAGAATTCTGGTAGTCTACTCATATTTGAAATGCAGAGCATTTTTGTATCCTCTTACATGGTTCTTCCTATAACTGAAGTAATTTTTATAATCCTTTTCTTTTTCCAGTTTGTGGCATGAATACTTTTGATGGAATTAAACAGCAAAGAAACTTTAGTGATCTTAAAATACCTTCAATAATTCACTTTTAGTTTATCTAAAGTTTGATCTATCTGTATGTACGACTGAAAAACTGCTTTTTCTATGAGGATATGAGAACTCAAAGTTTGCTCGCATGTTTTGATATTAGTAAATACAGCTCTATTCAATAATACTAATGTAAAACTAATTTTAAATTCAGCTGCATGAAAATATATACTGGAAGCTAATTAACTGGTAATTGAAATAAAAATTTCTATTATACTGTCCATAAAAAGATATAAATATTTTGTACAGAAGCTGTCAAAAATAAGTTTTGCATTAAATTTTAAGTATGTTAAGAAAAAAAATTCTTGAAAAGATTCAGAAAGATTTTTGGATATCCAAAGAAAGACTGTGTTGTATATATATATTTATGTGCTAACTTCATATTATTTGTGCAATAACATAGCAAAGTTGCATTATTACCTAAGGAGAAACAGTATTTTTTTCTAGGGCTTCTGTAAGTATCTTTACACGCTACTGATATAAGTAGAAATTGTAAGCTTCCATGTTCTAATGATTTTTTTCTTAATGTTCTGTTTTCTAGGTAAGTACTCTGTCTTTTTCTGCCTAACATTCCTCTCTGCCTTCTCCAAGTTCAGTGAAAGAGGTAAAAATCAAGACAACAAAAATGAAGGTCTCTTTGGTAAGAATTTACTTTGGTTTACATGCTCATCTACTTTTTTCTTTTTTAATTGAAGCAGTGTACCCACTACACAGGATTAGTTTGTGTAGAGTTGAATGGTGAGAGAACCTATTTAGAGGAAATGTTAATGAAATGCTGGTCCTGCCAGAATGCCCAGGTGAACTCCAGGCAGCACTTCCTCCTCTCCAGGGTCTAAGGTCACACTATGAGCTTTTCTATTTCTTATAAGGCATAAGTACATATCTGGAGAGTTTTCATGGCAGAAATCTCTATGTTTGAAAGTTATTTGGCTCATATCAAAAGATGGAAGAAACTGCCCTTTTGGAAAAGGTGTTACACAAGGTATCTGAAGCAGTAATGAGGCTCTCACTAAAGTACAATTTGATCTTGCTTCCTTGAAGGGAGCCAAGGCAATTACGAGGCAATAGCAAAAAGTGAAAAATAGGGGAAAATGCCTGTAACTGTGGTTCTCTTTAGTTTGTCTCACAACCATTTGATGAAGCACTAGAACAGATGACCTACTGAACTTCTCCAAAATATGGTTGTCTGTGCTGAATTGAAGCTATTTATGACATTACTGATAGCTTCCATTGTAGTTTCTGTTACAGGAATGCAGAGTGCACCCTTAGCAAGGCTAGGGCTGAAAACTTTTATTTAGAAGGCCAAGGAGAGGAAAAAAAGAAACAGCAGAGGAGGAGACTGAGTATAACTACAAGGAAAGTGACACAAGTAAATGTTTTTACAGCAGAAACATGACTCTCGCACACCAGTGCTTTTCAGGGCCTACCAAAGGTATTTGAAGTGGTGATGTCCTCTGGACTCATTCTGCAAATCAGAATTTTGAAAGCTTAGTGATGCTAAGGGGATTCCAGGAGTCCTGGACATGGCCATGGAAGGCTGACATGCTAGCAGAGATGAATCTCATCTGCCTGGCCTTTGTAGTACCAGTGTCAGACTGGTAAATGCTCTAGGACTCGTACTGGCTTAGGAATTGATACATGTTCCACTGCAAAACTCAAGATCTTGTGCTTGCTAGATACTAAAGCTTTTCTGATGCATCTGAAAAATAAGTATTAATTTTAATCTTGTATGAATTTAGTTTGCCTAATTATATACTGCCTACAATAAATTCCACTATATTTGTGTTCACACACATACAGATATACAAGCACACATAAGTATATCTGAAATTGTGGTCAAAAGTTAAATAAATTATTTTTGAGACAGATTGGAAAATGAAAATTAAAACAGCTCAAAAAAAATTACCTGATTCAAAGGCTAAAAAGGACAAGACTAAACAGTACTTACTGCAATTTTTGAAATTATGGGTAAAGACCTCCATCTTGATTAAAAGTTAAAAGAATAGAAGCAATATTTTAGTATTTCCCTCATTTAAAAGAATGTCTAATTCAGCTTTTCAACACCTAAAGAGGTGCAGACATAGAGGAATATTGCCTTAAAAGGTCACAGGTTACTGAAAATAGGAGATTTGAATGTCTATTTTAAATGTAAACTTTTGTCTATGTACATAACTAAATTATTTAATCTAGCTGTAAAAATCAGATATTCCTTTAATTAAAAGAAAATTAAATAAGTTTAGAGGACCAACAAAAACAACAAATCAAAAGTCATACATGCTGGGTTTTTTCACATTTTACGTGTTATTTAGTGACTTCTTAGTGAGTCTACATAATGACTCTATACTGAGACCTTTAAAACTTCTGTATTTGTTTTGAGACTATCACAAGAAAAATAATGGCTAAGATGATAAAGACATATTTGTAAAGCTTTTCATAACAGGTATTATTGTTCACATGTATAGGAGATATCATACTTCAGACAAAAAATGGTTTGGTAAGGACTGTTACTGCATCAACCTGCAGAGTGCAATATGAGGGTTTTAGCATAGCAAGCGATTAACTGAATAGGGAAATTAGAACATTCACTAAGACTTCATTATAAGGAGTTTAAAATTTCATGCAAATTGTTTCTAGATTTTGGTGCTCAAGCTACTAAAATAGTATATCTTCTTCTGAGTTGTCATGGAATAGAAACTGTCTTTCAAAGTGACTTCTTTCTTTTTTTGTTTTTTTTTTTTTTTTTTTTTTGGTAAGAAACTCTTTTCTCTGCAGTTCTGGTAAGAAAAAAAAAGCAAAACCATTTAAAGAAACAAATCCTGGTAAGCTTTCAACACTATGTTCCACTATATTTTCCTTCAGACTAATGGATCACTTGTAAAGGGAGAGGTTAAATATATTTTTTTGTGTGTAGATAAATATTCATAAAACACACCTGTGATTATGTACCCATTCCATACAAGTTTAAGATTCTTGTAATTTAAAGCGCCCTTTGAGGGAAAGGAGTAAATTCTGCAGTATGGTAAAAGTCATCCATGACACGTGGGCCTGGCAACCTCTTATTTTCTGGTGCTAGCAGATTGCATAATGCTGTATGCTTCCTGACAGAAAATTAGGTTGAATTTGACTTCTTGTGAGTTTGTTGACAAGGAGCCTGTTGAGAACTGCCTAATGTGATCTCTGTATTGCCATCCTCAAGACGCAAATAATAGAACCATCCAGAAAGGGTGCCCTAAGAGGAAAGGAATTGGGGTTTGGAAGGTAGAATGAGTTTCTTTTGTGCCATGCAAAATAAAGAGACAGACATATTTCAAGCAAGATCTTTTATTTATTTCTACAGAGGCCGTTCAACTGTGCAAATTGTACTATTTAGGTAATACTTTGTGTATACACATAATATCTTACAGTATCTCATGCATGCACAAGTGATGGTGTTGACAAATGTTGCAAACATAATTGCATTCTCATAAACACAGCAAGCTGAAGTAGAATGCAACCTTGCTTTGGAGTTGTTTCTAATTTTTAATTTTTTAACCCAGTATTTTTGGGTTTAAATATTGGCATTTTACATTCTAGCCACTTCTGCTGATGTTTTCCTAACATGTTTTGTCAAACCAATTTAATATGCAGCTGTTCTCTCTGCTAGAGGAAAACTGTATGTAAATCATGTATTTAGTAGCAGAATCTTATTGACTTTAAAGCTTGAGGGTTTTTGTTTTTTTTATGAAATCTTTGTTGTTTAGCATACAGTGGGCTTTTATTGGGTTTTGAATACATTTTCTTTGTCGTCCCCATACTTGTTGCATTATAGTACAGACACAGAAATAAGCACTGAGAATGTGTTCTTCAAAAGACCAAATAATGTATCTTCTAACAGGCTGTTACATGAATTAAAGCTGTGAAGTCATAAGGACAGGAGAAGTAATTTGTCGTTTTGGACCAAATGGGCTAATAAAAGAGGAGTAATTGTGGGTAATCCGTGATATAGATGACATCAGAAATGGAAATGCACCTGGTTTGTACAGGTTGTTGCAGCTAAGATAAGCTCAAAATGTTTGTTCGTATCTCAGTTTGAGGCTTGTACTCTCACATGTTTAAGATAACATCAGATAACTATAAGGTTATTGCATACTTTCATATTTGAAATGCATGCAAAATTATTGACATAATACAGTTTGCTCAGACTCCCGCAAAATCCTAATACAAATAAGTCAGTATTTGGTACAGTGACCCTCTTGCATATAGAAAATGCAAGGCATCCAGAGGGAAATTACACGACCTGTGTTTTTCTGTTTAGTTTTGGGTTTGTGACTGATCTGAGGGTAGTAATCCTTTGGTAAATTTTTCTAAGTTGCTCACCTTTTTGGGGCCAGAAGAATAGCCTGTTTCCTGACTCTTCTACAAGTTTTGTGCTTTTACTTTCCTTCATTTTGGACCTGGAACAAATAAACACAGTCCAGCATACCAGTCTGCCCCTGTCATCAGAGATGCACAGGAAACTTTCAACATTGTTGGGTGGACATGGGCTTTATTGTCTTTCTCTCTGCTCTTTCACTCAGCACAACCTGCCTTGTTTTATGAGCATTATTCTATTCCCCATTTTCTCCCCTATTCCAGATATCCTTTGGGCTCTGTTTGTTGTTCCCGACTTTGTCGTTCACTGGTGGCGTGCAGAAAACAAAACAGAAAATTGTCCTGTGTTTACAAATACTTTAGTCTTCTAAAAAGAAAACAATATTTTGAGATCTTATTTATGTGTTGTACACATAAATTGTACACCACTATACAATATCATGATGCTATCCTGAAAAATTTTACTCTTTCTTCTTCTATATCTTAGCCTTTTTTGCTTCAAGAATTTGGCATGAAAATGACTTGTCAGACAGAAACCATTGTGAGTCTGGTGGTTTTTAGTTGCTGGGCTTCTCAACAGAAAATTCCATCATATTCTGAAACTTATTTGGATGAGACCATGTCTTGTTCTGAAATGGAACTATGCTGTACAGTGACTACATCCAGAGTACAAATCACTCTGTGCTCATGCAGTTCCGAGGTCTGATTTTACATTATGGTTACATCCAAAAGCCTCCACTGCAACGGACTCTGTAACATGGTTTGTTCCAAAGGAGGTTTCTCTTTGTACTGTGTTCCTTCCTCAGCCTTAAAATCAGTTCCCTGTGATTCATGACAGTTCCATTTTGGCGTTTTTCAAACTGCTCTGCTTACAACACTTCTTTCTGCAGTATTCTTTTCCAAATGGCTGCTTCCTCAACTGGAAACACACAAAGGCTTTGAGCACAATAATGGCTAAACCTCCCTAGAGGACTATTCGCAGCAACATCAACTGAAATCAGTTACTAAAGTACCTTCAAAACTCCACTGAAGTCAAGGTATTAATTAATTGGTAACATCTGCAAAATTTTAATTTTATCCATACTTTATTGTTTCAAAAGAGCAACACTATAGAGAGTCTTCTCTGTGATTTCTGGGGGAAAAAAAAAGGTGACCAAGTTTGTCTGAATTGATAAAAATACTCTAAGTTCACACAGAGAGTTCTGTCCTGCTGTGAATCACAGAGTCTATTTTTGAGTGTCTCTTCCATCAAAATGAAGGCTTGCTCTATCTACATACCCACATTCAAGTAAGACTCAGAGTCAATCTTGGAGACAGAGCAGTTCTCAATATGTTCTAACAAGCAACATGATGTTCAGCTGTGTCAAACATATGAAGTTAAGGGGATCATATGAAAAATTTAAGAGTGGCATTAGAGTCTGATTGATTATGCTGGCACCATCCTGAGGGGGTAAAAATCTGTCAGTTGTCCACAATTGAATCTAAACTGACACTTAGATAAAACAAAAGGGGTTGTGATCTTTATGACTTGCCCAACTACAGCTCTGAAAATAACTTGCCTACTTTTCTCCCAGGGCTTCCTAGGCAATGTTCCTGAAATTTTTTCCCTGGCATTTTACCTGCTGCAGTTATACCTAAGATGGCATGATGTGTCATCTGGTGCTGGTCTCAGGTTTAACTTCAAGCCAAGGAAAACATTAAAGTGTTGACAAGGGGTCACCTTAACATTTGTATTTATAACATACTAATTAACATCAACACTACAGAGCAGATTTATTTCATTTTCTCCACTAGTTTAAGTCTCTGATAAAGCAGGAGTAGGTAGCCTTTAACTGGTAATCTTTAGCAGTTCAAATGAGAAGTTTAAGTGGACTTCAAATTTAAGATCATAGAAGAAAAACAGCCTTTAGTACAAAGCTTCAAGAGCTTTGTGATGGTGGTTACTTATTTTACTGTAAATTATTATGCATGAACAATTATTTGCAATACAAAATTGAGGTTATGGCTTGATTTTAATTTTTCTCCTCACTTTTATATTGATCTTCAATACATGCTCATCAATTTTGGAAGGACCATGAAGTAATATTTGCAAATATATAGTGACCATATTGTTCTCCTTAACTCTTGCTCTGCATCTCACCCCAGGAAGCAGTATGACTCACTTCATACAATGAGGCTATTTTGTAAAGAAATATTTTCTATGAGGTGATGGTGGCTTGCATTTTATCAAGATACAAATCAGAACTTATCCATAATAGACATAGAATACAAACAAGCATATCCATTATACTGGAAGAGAAGATGACTAAATACTAATTGTTTTAAACACTTTAGAAAGTGGAAAGGAAACCTTTAACCAGCACTTCCAGAAAGAGAAATAAAACTCTTCTTTTATTATAAAAAAAGCAAATCATAATAGCATACTTATGCAGCAATGCAGAAGCTGTGTCCCTGTGTGTGAAAGCAGATTCTCTGTTCCTTTCAGTTGCAAATCAGCATGCTGTCTTCTCTGCAGTTCCTGAAGTTTATTTGTACCAGAGATCAGGAATTGGGATGATGGTATCAAGGAAAAGAGTCTAATACTCAACATGGTTGGTGCAGCACAAAGTAGTGTTACAGCTATCGTAGTGAATAAGCTAAGGTGCAGTACTTTTAAGATCTCTGTGCAAAGAAGGGGATTTGTTTTTTGTATACAGACTTTGGTTTATGCGGTATTTTCATAGCTGTGTAGATTCTCACCTTTTCAATTTGCTTCATCTTCCACAACATGCTTAAAATTCCATACCAAAAGAAAAGCATTAAGAAACGTATGTCTTGCAAACTTTGACATCCTAGTTTTATAAAGGATTAAATTATCCTTATTCAGTAAAGTTAATTT
Source organism: Trochalopteron elliotii (assembly GCA_024734555.1). Classification (NCBI taxonomy): domain Eukaryota; kingdom Metazoa; phylum Chordata; class Aves; order Passeriformes; family Leiothrichidae; genus Trochalopteron; species Trochalopteron elliotii. The sequence goes on from JANPWX010021771.1 coordinate 1,024,293, forward strand.
TGACTGTGCATTCATGGACTGATAGTCTTCAGATGTTTAATTGTGATCTTTTACAAAGGACCATAGCCTTATATATTCAATGAGACTGACAGGACAATTTCTTAGTTTATCTTTACTGTTTTTTGTGGAGAATCCCCTTACTTTTGTTTTTTTTTTCCCTTTTAAAAAGCAACTCTGTCCAACAGGCTATGGAACATTGTGAGTCCTGACTGGTAAAAAAATTTATTCCCTTGTTAATTTTTCTGAAGTGTTCAACAGTATAATATCATTTATTTTTACATTTATTTTTACAATAACCTGAACATCTAAAATGGTAGCAAACTCTTCTATTGTCAGACACAGGAAGATCAATGGCAAAAATATATGGTATTTATTTTGGGTATTAAATTTGCAAACCAAGAATCTGATTTTTTTATGGCATCTTTTTGGTCATATCACTCACCAAAACCAATTACAAATTAATGTTCAGCATTTCCCCAAGAGGGGCAAAAAGGATCCCATGATACATCTGGTTAAAGGCAGACATCAATATTGTAGACATTGCATTTGGGGCTGTTGCACTAGGCACTTTTAATGGAAAGAATACCAGTGTTCGTAGGGAATAATTTCGTTTGTTCTAGAAGTTTGAATACTCGTCTTAGCAAAACATTACTTCTTTCTTTGCTCTTTCAGTTAATAACTGGAATCAATTCTCCAGGGGCTCAAATGAGCACCCTGATCCACACAACAAGAGCAGGAGGGAAGCTGGAGGCAGCTCAGTTATGTGTGTGTACACAGACACTTTTATCCAGGCTCAGCTCTGACAGGTTGTGGCAGAGTCAAAACTGTTGTGAGACACTCAGGATCTTAAGAGTTATTGTATTTTCAAACATGGGGATATTTAAGTGTTTAAGATATTTAAGTGTTGATTTCTAAACAAACCCTTAACTCTTTAAAGTGATAGATCCTATTAAACAATGCTGTAAACAAGGTACTGTGAAAATTTCTCAGAGCATGAAGAGCTCAGCTTGTTAGAACGTATAGCAAGCTACATCCCATAATTATGCTGGATCACCCTGTTTTTAGGGCAAAAGTTCCTCCTTTTTCCTAGACAATACAGAATTAAGACTCCTTTGCCTTCAGGAAAGGATTTTTTCCTGCAGTTACATTCGGTTGAAGGCACGTCCTTCTGCTCTTTCTCTCATGTGTGATTTCTGTGGGATGTGACAGCCATATGGACAATATCACTGTGAGTTTTGTTTTATTTTGTTTTATTCTATAGGAAGGTTTTAGACAGCCTGGTTATATTATTCTGGGAAGAAATAAAAAATACTATTAGATCTATACTATGAATTTTAAAATGCCATGGAATGTGGAGGTGAATTTTTGCCAAGTAGAGATATCTACAACTTACAATTTTCTTGTGGGAATCAGAAAGCCTTCATAATATCAGTGTTAAAGAGGACAGCACAGTTCTTCATTTTATTAATGGAATTGTTAATAAAAAAAAGAAAGTTGTCATAAATTTCTTTATAAACTGACAGTTTCTTATGGAAATATTTAATCTTAAATAGACAAATTTGTAGTTAGTATGCCATAGAAATAATGCATATTATCAGCACCTAACATTTCTAAAATGCATTTTTTTTGCCTGTTCATTAAACAGCACTGGGAATACTAACTTGATATTCTAAACATAGTAGTAGCAGCCAATGTTCAAGGAAGATGTTCATTTGGTGAGATGAATAAACAGAATTGTTCTGCTGTGGAACTACTGCAGTATGTCATTAATGTCTTTTAATGAGTAACATTATATACAGTGACACTATCTATGCTTGCAGATTGAATTTAATAAGAACTCCTGATTTTTTAATTGCTTCTATTCATCAGCATTTTATGTCCTTAAATAATTTTTTTTTCTGTGAAAAGAATATGATTTCCTTGCAATGAGATAGCTGAAATTCAATTTTTCAAACCTTTTTGGTTTTATTGTTAAGATGCATGCCAAGTAAAGGGCAGGCTTCTGGGCCAGTGTTGCATGGGGTGCTGGGCTGAATGAACCCCCTGCAGCTATTCTAATGGATTAATGATATGTGAGGTAGAGAATAGAAGGTCTTCATTGAAGATTCGGTGCGTTATTTAATGAGATAAAGGGAAGCAAAACTGTGTAGGAGCCAATTGAAAAAAAAGGGTCTTCAAGGGCAGCAACATGTAGCCCTGCATTTCAATAGCAAAAGTGTTAAAAGAACATATGTTCAAACCAGATCCATTTTTGTAAGACAAATTTAAACATTAAAAATTGAAGCCAAGTATATGCCATTGTTGAATATTTGTCTTACTCCTTTGAACCTCCAGTCTGTATTTGATATAGACTATATAAAACCATTTTTGTTATCCCCATATGTAGCAGGCTCACAATATGTCTGTTCAGTCTGTGCAGTGCTGTAGAGCAAGAGCTGGTTCTAATTCACTACTTTATTGTATGACCCGTATGTTATGAATTTTTGCTTGTGTATTTGTTTTGGCTGGCACTGTGTAGGACATATAGCATAATTTCTCAGATTACTACCAATTAGCACTTAATGAAAAACCCATGCAAATAGTTTTGGACAATTCAAGCGATAGTCTTCATCTAAAGTAAATTAGCAGTACATTTTTTAGAAAATTCATTCTCTAAAAAGTGGGAGAGACAATCAAATATTCATCAGTCAAGAAGATAAGTGTTGAAATAACACCTTTATTCCCGTATTTCTTTTGCTTTTCCATTTAGAGTTAAATGATTGCACATATTCAGCAGTCTGGGAATGTTCAACAACAATATTGTAAATATTTATTTAGACAAAGATATGTGCATATGAAGGGAAAATCTTCAAAGCAGTTATGGGAAGGGGAACTTTGTCCAGTCTATTTATCCATAAATGAAGGTTCTTAATTATAATTGTATTCTGGACAGGCCATATCTTCCTCAGAAAAATTTGTCACATGTTGCCAAACCATTTTCATGTCATCTGTCAATTTTTTGCCAGTCATATTTCAGGGAAAAAATTCTTGTCACAAGGAAAGAGGTCTAGTCAGTAGATGGAAACTAACACTATATAGATGAAGAAAAATCTTTTCATGTATTTGGACTGCGAACGTGAGGAATGCTTGGCTTTTCCTTAAGATGTTCTCTAGTCTGGTGAAGCCCATGACATTGGCTGAGGCCATCTAGTCAAAACTCTGCAATTTTACAGTAGTAATAGGAGTAATAGGAGTCAAAATCTTATAACTTCTCTCATACAGCAAGAGAAGATTTTGCTAATTATTCTTTAATATCAAACTATTTCCTGGTGTCCAACACAAACCAAACTAACTTTTAAAAATTTTGCAAACATTGTTCAAATTTGATACGGAAAATATACCATATGCCAAATGGATGTAATTCCTTAAAAGACACAAGGTTAGTGTTCCACATTTCACTGAGATGGGCATACGAATAAAGGATAATAGAAATGTAGTTTTTTGTTAAATTAAAATTCAAAAAAATGTTAAAAAGCTTTTCATAAGGCAAGTAAATACAAAGATGTGTGATTAATACGTGAATTTTCGTATTCTGTTATGGGCACAAACTATGATTAAGTTTAATTTCATTTTTTTCAAGTGCTTTGAGATATTTGAATTAAACTGTGTGGCAATCCAAATGTCAATATCCATCCACACAATAAAATCTCAGATGGATTAGTTTTACATCAACTTAAGTATTTCAGATTGAAAAACTGAAGATATTTATTTCACATAAATGTTGGTTTTAGAGAATATTTGAGTATTGTAACATACAATTACCACATTGTCATGGAAAAAATTAGATTGCTCTTAAGATATCAAGATTAAGGGGTTTTAATTTTTCTGCCAGAATTCTATAAAAGTCAGTCCAATCTCAAAATACCTTGCTATATCCCAATGCTAAACTGTTCCATTGAAATTTCCCTTGAGACTAATTTTAATATGGTCTAATTACCTGCACACTCATTATGTTGGAAACATGTTGTCAAAGTTCACTTTTTCTGGCTGCATACTTTACAAAAGTGTTAAAGCTGAAGATGTGTTCAATGTATTGTTTTCAAAAACTCATCCTTCACTGAGGAACAAAAGAGCTCTCAGGCAAAAGACAAGTTCCATGGAACATATCTGGTATCAGTGTGACTTCAAAATTATAATAGTTTCATACTTTGAGTCTACCCAAATAAGATAAAAATAATCATGTCCAATGTTCAGGTTTACAGAAAGTGTTTTGCAGTTGACGTGATATTCCATCCCACATGTGACCACAGACCATGAGATGGGAAGATACTATTTGCTGCAAGTTTCCCAGTAAATTTTCATGGTCTCCAAAGACAGATGGCTGGGAGGAAGATTGAAGCCTCCCAGCTCTTCCAGTCCAGTGCTGCTGAGGGCAACCTCGGGGCAAGGGTGCAGGCATCAGCATTGCAATGGAGAATTTACTGACTCAGTATGGCTCCTGAAGTGCTGTTGTACTCACTTTAATTCCTTCTTTGGTGAGGAATCTTCAGTGCATAAATTAAATCAATTTTGTATCTGGAACAAATATTTCCAGTTGTGCGTATGTACCCGTTATGAAATGAAAAGAAACTATTCCACTTCATTAACAGGGAAGAAACTGTTCCATATATAAAAATGCTGGTTTACAACCAACTTTAGCTGCACTTAAATAAACCCCAATATAAACAAACAAACAAGAATCCTACCAAACAAGAACCCAACAAAAAAGCCACAACTGAGGAAAAATCCTCTGATTTTCCTTTGATCTGATTTTTCTTAAATGATTTTTAGATTTGCTTGCTTTCCTTACCTTTTTCTTCTTTCTTTTTCTTTCTTAACTGAAGAGCTAATGGGCAGGATATTTAAGTTGCTTGCTTTTTAGCTTGGGTTTTTTTTCTTCATAATAAGTATATTTGCATGTTGGAGAATGGCTACTTGAGGCTTAGGTTAGATATATTTATTTATTTAGCTTTCTGTTGCACAAAGCTGAAGTAGTTTCTGAAGGATTTTTTTAACTGTTGGTATTTTTATATCCTAAATGGAAGCAGATGTAGCCTTATACTAATGCCACATTTAAAAGACTAGTGCAGATTTTCTGCTCACATCGGTCACATTTTGATCTTTCCGAGAGAGTGGACTCCTCTTTCCTTAGAGTGTGTGTTAATGCAATAGAAAGTTTATCTGGATTGAATTCAATCTTGTAATAGCTGTGCATTCAAAATTATACTCCAGTTATACAGACAAAAGAGTTTCAGGACACAAATAGAATTAAGAACAGCCTGTTAAAAGTCTTATGTGTTGCATTTATCTCTTTGTATTAGATACAAGGAAGGCATGCAGTATAGATGGCTTTCCATCTTTTGCTTGTTTTTTTCATCATCTAACAAAATCCTGTGAGGACTTTGACACCTGCCAAGGGTCCATAAGAAATTGTTTCTGCTTCCAGCAAGGCACTGGGGGTTGGCAGCACCTGGAGCAGCTGCATTGTGGTTCCAGGCCAGAGCACCCCTCTTATGAGTCTGAACTTTTGAACTCCTGATTCCACCTCATTTTAGTGGTTCCAAGGCAAGGCATCCTGCTTCCCATTCTGTTGGACACCTCTGTTACTTGTCTGCTCTCACTGAGGTATACTGGGGACATTCTATTCATTTGCTTCTTTTTCCTTCTCTAGTGAACTGCAGCCTGGGAAAGGTAAATGTTGTCTGGAGCCAGGCAAAGGGTATTCTCCTTTTGGGAGCAGTCGAGCATCCATTTTTCTCACAAGGTGCCTTATCTTTCTTTCTGTCCTGTTTCCTGTTAGGTTTACACCTTTGCAGCCTCATTGAATTTAATGCTAGGAATTCAAGAGGATTAATACCTGGCAGATAGATTGAGGTGCTTATAATACTTACATATGATACACACAAAATACCCCCAGTTTTCCAGTATTCCGTATAGTTTTTTTTCTGTGCTGAGCATAAATGTCTTCCTATCCCTGAGATTCTCATGCTATAGTGTAAAATGCACTTCATAATTTCATTGTGTGTGAAAGTAGCGCTGTAGGACTACTTTTTTTTTTTTTTTTTTTTGTAGTTGGGACCTCTAAGAGCATTGCACAGGGACTGAGATAGTGGAGGCCAAGTAGGTGTAGTTTCATAAATAAAGGCAATTTATCAGATAATTTTGAGTTGTTTAATTGTATAAAATGTCTTACAGATGTGAGAAAACACTTTATATGTTGCAATTTTTCTGACAGAGTAGGTTCTTAGGGTTATTCACATTTTGTTACTTTGTATTAGTGAAGAATGCTTTGCTATGCAATAAGAAACATACCTCAGAATATAAAACTTCATAAAATATATAATAAATTTTATGATCTTCATTTCATCTTTGTAGAGATAAAATTCTGAAATAATTTTTAGAGCAAATCTAATAAGTCTGAGTTCACACTGTGAATTTTAAAAATTATTTGACCTTTTCAAGCCTACCAGGGGGTAGCTCCACCTTCTCCCTTTGTGATCTTTTGATATATGCAAAAGCAACTCTTCTGGCCCACCTGCTGCTTCAAAGTTAATTCAGTCTGTGGCTTTCTCGGATATTAGTCTTAATTGATTAAACTATGCTTACGGTCTGTCTCCCCCAAAAAACAAAGCAAAAGAAAAGCATAAACAAAAAACACAACAAAACCAACAAAATTATTAGGGTTAGTGCCGACAGGTGAGGGAATCTGTTCCTGAGTGACTTTCTGCTTTATCTGCTTAATCAGTAATTGGTTGGAGTATGACTGAGTGGAAATAAACAGCCAACTTCCTGCATCCATGAGGGTGACAGATGCAGCTGAGATGAGGAGCATTTGCCTTCCAGGCACAGGATTGCTTTGCTCCTTTGGAGCAGCATACTTCAATGGCGTTTATTATGTTCATGTTCATGTACATGTACATTTTGTTTCCAGTTTTCCCAGGAATGCATCCTTTGGGCTGTTAGTCTTGTGCTGCTTCTGTTGGGATAGAATGAGTTTACCACCTAGCTGTGATCACCTGGCTCTGGGGAAAGTGGCTAGATTCCAGAATACTTGCACTCACGGATCACCTTATGCTATTAACAAGCCAATTGATATTAAACAGCAAAGGAGATGGTATGAGACTTTATTATTCTTCAGCAAAGTGTTTGCATTGTCTACAGCTTTAAACCTTCTGTGCTTGTGTGTAGAGAGAAGGGGAGAGGGAGTGTGCTATAAAAGCCATTTCACTGTTTGTGTGTTGAGTATCGAATCATGGAGGAGAAGTGTAATAAAAAAAGAGAAAAGGTACAATGCCAGGTAGCAGAAAAAAATCTATCATCAGAGAGTGATATTTGTGCTGTATGTATGTGCAGTTACCAATAATTAGAAAGTTTTTCAGGGATGAAAGGTAACTTAATTTTTAAATATGGGTAATGCTATTGTCTTTAAATTTCAGGCAAAAAATATACTAGGAATTTGACTAATGACAAATTATTTCTTAATCCAATTTGTCAGATATTATGTGCAATATGTACAACATTAGATATTTTCTATCTTTTTCTCTAGAATATATTTGTTACATAATTTAGCAAAATAACTGGAACAGCCTTTTGCAGAATTTCCATCCAGTTTTATCAAACTGTGACATGAAGAGAAACTTTCTTTATTAATGGAATTGAAAGAATTACTGAAACTTCTTTTGTGAAAAAATTGCTCTCCCTTGATTTTTTTCCACTGGAAAAAAAAAAAAAAAGGATGTAAAGTTCCATTTCTCAGATCAGAGAAATGGTGATATCTGATTAGTGTGTTAGTAGAGCCTTTTTTGAGTAAAAAAAAATGAGATTCTAATGAAAAAAGTTTTCATAAGAAAAATGGAACTTTTATACCAACTGCCTTACTGAAAGTAATTTTAGGATTTTTGTAGTCAAAAATCCTTCATTTCTTTATATATTTCACAGTATATTTTATTGAAATTACCAGGTTATATGTAGATTTTAAACAGAAAATACAAATTTTGACTAGGAGAATGAAAAATCTACTGGAAAACTTCAATGAAAACCTTTCTCCAGTTGAAAAAAAAACCCTGCTTGTCCATAATATTTCTGATGTTAATTAAAAAAAAATAGTTAAAAAGGTAACCAAACTAATAAGAAAATTTTGAGTACTTTTAAAATGTAGTGCTTAGAAAACACCATGATTTTGCTACAAACTCTGATTTCCTCTTATTTTTTTATGGTTTGAAAAATCAGTGTAATACATAATTTTTCCCAAGATTTTATTTCCTTGTCCTAAGTAGTATCAGGCTGTGCTAAAGCTCGAGGTTTTATTTTGGTATTAGAAGGGTGTATTTCTCTGGTCTGTAAATGATTCCCCACCATGTAGACTTCCATGTTTGCTGAGTACATATCAATATAACTTTGTCAGAGCTGCTGATATACTGGGGAGAAAAAACAAGGCAACAGTGAAATACAAATGATCTTGTACAAATGCACAACTTGATTTTGCAACCAGGGATTCTTTTTCTGTCTGTGGGCCAGAGAAATTTCCTCAGTTGCACTACACTGAGAGTGGGAAATGTATTCCAGTCTCATATGTCTTTAAAGAATGTGGAGGCTGGTGCTAGCATCTGCTGAATATATGAAATATCGGTCAGTCTCCATCTCCATGGCCTTTCTAAGGTGTCACAATAATCTGGAGGCTACTGCACTACTGCCTTTCAGAAAGATGATGCTCTCTTGTTTAATAACTGGTGTAGTTAAGATTTTAACCTTTATTATAGTTGATGTAATACTTTGGTCTCCATTTTTGTAAGAGGTTGATGCATCATGTGGCTATCCATTCTTTACCTTCCTTTTGTAACAGCTCAAACACAAATCAGTTTAAGAACAAAATAATACCAGTAATTGAAGATGTTCCACAGTTTCAGGTCTTTTTACTTGTTGTTTCACCTTCTTTAGAAAACTCATAAACAACAATGCAGGATTGTACTTCTTACAGTTGGGACTACTTGCTGACTTTTTCAGGGAGAAGAGGTTCTATGTACAAGTTAATTTGAAATATACACAAAATGCATATGGGTCACAATTTTTCAGTACCCTTGTTTGAGGCAGGACTTGTAAAAATTGTAGGTGAGGAATTTCTAAGCAAAATATAATTATTAGTTTTGTCATGCCAAGTATTATTAAGGAGCTTGTAAGGGAGTAGAACTCAAACTATTTAAAAGGATTAAGGCAAATGAGAGTATTTATATAGTGGAAATGAAAATATTTATTTAACTTTGAAGCCAGAACTTGAAGTAGACCATGCAACATTTACGATGACTGGGTCCCTGAGAATGCTTCTACCTCCAAACACACCAAATTAGTCTTTCTGAGTGAGGATTTGCAACAAGAGTTTTCATGGGTATTAGAAAAAAAGTGCAGAGTGTGCAGAGAAGAACTTTTATGGGTATTGTTTGCCATTAGGTTGCACTTGTTTGTTCTCGCTTTCAGTGAGTGTATGACATACAAGGGTTTTTCTCAAAGATACACTCTATTGCTTGACATGCAATGTGTCTCCTAGCTGACTTTGCTTTTGTCATCAATGCAAAATATCATCAAGGCTTGGGGAAGTAATTGCATCTTTCATAACCAGAGACTCAGGAGGTGAGAGGTAGACATATTGAGGTTGTGGAGTTAGAACTGTGGATTATTTTGACAAGTGAGGGTCTCTTTTTAGAGAAAAAACACAATCACATGTATGTGCACATATAAACCTTCTACATAGACACACACACTAGTATATGCATTTTGAAATTATGTAACTCTTGTTTTCATGGCTGTTACTTAAGCTAAGACAAGTGTTTCTGTTTTTCAGTAGTGCTAGCTGGATGTTTCCCAATGTGTCTTGAAAATTAATACTTTTTACAGAAATGTATAATGCCAAATTCCTTGAAGATTTTCAAACTGATAATTCCATATTGTCTTTAGAACATGTGTCAAAAGTTTGCTTCAAAAGAGATTTTTGATTTTAGATTTTTATATCATCAGGCTGCCACACGCTAATCTAATAAAAGAAAAAAAAATCCCAGACAAATAAGAGAAATATTTCAGGTTTCTACAACCAGATACATTTCAATTAACCTATATGCAAGCCTTTTAAAATTTTGTGTCATTTGAAATTTCTGCATTAGTATTATGTTCTGGAATAGGATGAAATTTCAGAATTGCAATACTACCAGTTAAAGCAAAAAGATTGTTCCTGATATTGTTCTGCCCCTGAGTACAAATAGGGGGTTTTGTCAAATCACCAAGCCAGTTGCCATTTTTTAATGATATCCATTAAATGCCTAAATTCCAATGGCACAGTGGTTAGGACTTAGCCTAATGGCAATGTTTTAGTTACATCTTTGTGTCCATAGAAACATAATGAAACAATCAGTGAGCCACAATATATGGTGAACCATGTTGCAAAGCTCATCCTGTTCCAAGAAGGAAGACCTGTTTTCACTACTGAAAAAGAAAAAAACCCAAATCAATACCCCAGAGTGAAATTATATCCAAAAGGTGGGGAGAAAATGTTTTTCTTTGAAATGCAATATATCATGCACACTCTTAATGCAGTGCTTTGGTGGCCTGGTAGAGCTGGAAGTGACAACTTGATGAGCACTTGGCTAGTCAGACATTGATATAAAACTCGAGTATTAAACCCTATCATCAGTGCTTCTTAATCTGTAGCACAAGCAGACACAAACCAGGGAGCTGAATTGCTGTTTAATTTATTTCTGTTCTGTTCTCATTTGGTGTGAGTGACTTCATTTCACCAGGAGGTCTTGCATTGCAACATTTTAGTACTCTATTTTGTCTGAAATGCTCTCTAAAAACTGGTTTTTATTTTGGTGCAATTCTGAAGTGTGTTGCTCCATCATATGAAAGCTGTGTCATATTCTTTCAATTTTCCCTGTTTTAACTCTCCATAGGGTAGATTATTTTTGAAATTAAACTTCTGGAGCATTTGAAAGAGATGGTGCTTTAACAGATTATCCTGTGATCAAAAAGGTGTAGCGGCAAACTTAGAAAGATTCTCAACTGACTTACAGTGCTATTCCTCATGGTAAAATTCTCATTTCTTTTTCTACCTCATCGTCTATTGGATGGTGTTAGCCTGGTTTAGGAGCCATCAGAACAAAGGTAGAATCAGTCCAGCAAAGAAATGATGGCAGTGTTTGTTTTCAGGAATTACAATGACTCCCAGAGTATCAAAGTAGTTTAGAAATAAATAGATAGATTTTTGGGTTGTAACAATGAGTACTGGAGAGATATTATTGAAGTGTGCATGGCCCGTTGCATTTAGAATGTAGTTTGCTAATCAGTAATTAAATATTCCATGGTCAACTGCAGTGTTTGGGGGTGAGGGGAAAAGAGAAAGACCAACTGCACAATTTTTCTTTATGTTAATTTAGCTTGAAAGTAGGGTCTGATTTCAAACTTTCTCTTCACTGAAAGCAATGTTCTGAAGCCAAGTACTGATGCTTCACCTTGCTTAACTAACACTGTATTGCAGGCAAATACACCAGTGGCTGATGGTGGATTTAGGCACAGGGAGATGTACCAGAAAAAGTTCTGAAATTTGAACATTGTCATTCTACCAGTGAGAATGTCAAATGCTGTTTCTGTCCTAAGAGAGAAGCAGCTCTGTCACTAACAACCAATTTTAGACTATTAACAGCAGAACTTCATAGTAACTTTAACTGAACACATTTAAGAAATTACCTAAATACCTGGACAATTCTTTATTTTCATACAGTGAGATAGATCAAGAGAAATAATGAGGATAAACAAAGCACCATCCTTAAAGGTTGAGGGAAGAGCTTTCTGAAGTACAGCAGTCATCCTGATGGCTGAGGTACAGGGCTGTGCTGCCTCATTTCATGTATCTTTGGTAACAACTCTTGCCTTTTGCAGTCAGAAGAAAAAAGTTCCTCACCTACAGTCTCAACTAGTGCAATTTGAGAGCTTGGACAGACATACAGAAAGTAAAATCAGATAACTCAAACTCTCAGTCAGTGCTCTCGGCCAGCTGTTCTGAACATAACAATTAAACAGATGTTTGATCTACTTGTGAATCCATTTCTGAACCACAGCCATGTCTGGATTTGGCCCTGGGTATTAATTTACTGTCCAGTTTAGTGAGGCAGCAGTACCTACTACTATTTCTATCTTTTAGATGATGTAATATATTGTCTGTCAGAATTTAAACCTCAAACATTTAGCCTGTGGCTTGTCATAGCCTAAAAAGTTGCACAACAGTCTGGCTTTGAAGAAGAATGAACATTTTTTAAGTGTAGCTGCATATTTGAGCCTTAGTCTTCTTGATGAGAAGGTTAGTTAATGATTTATCACCTAGCAGAAAATTAAACTGAAAAGAAGCCCTGACAGGCTTTTTGGACTAGGGTGAATTATGATCAACCAATGCAATGCTCTTTAGCAGGATAACTGTTCTAGTATTGAGGAAAACTATAGGAAAGTTTATGCTACTATTCCCTGAGAGGCTTGTAAGGAAAGCAGTTATGGTGGTTTGGATTAAATGTATATAAACTGAGTATCCCTCTATAAATTTCTATGTATTTTCAGAAAATAGCTAACATTTAATGTCAAGTAGGGTGAATTAAATGAACTTTTGTGGAGATCTTGATTTAAGAGTGAAACAGGAAGAAATTTGATGACAATCTGAGGAAGAGTCAAAAGACTTAGTGTCATAGCTGAGATCAAATCCAGATGAATTTCAGTGTAGACAAGTACAAAGTGTTTAGAAAGAAGAAACAGACTGTGTGAATGGGTGGGCAGCTGTGCAGACAGGTATTAGGAGAGGACTTGTAGATTGTGGTGAATAACAAACATGGTGGTGATTCTCCATATCAAATATACCAACAGAAACAAGCTGGGAAAGCAACTCAGTGGGCTGAATATTTAACAGAACAATGGATTTAAATAAAAACTGATAAATATGAGGTTAAGATATGTGGTAAAAAAAAAAAAAAAGCTCCCTGAAAACATTATGTCAGCATTGTTTAGTGGCCAAAAAAGAAAATTATATCTGTAGTTATAATGGAAAATGTAAGGAACAGAAAGGGAAACTTTATGCCATTATTTATAGTCATGTTATGGCCAAGTTTTGGATATTAGCTGCTCTGATTTCTCTTGATTTCAGAAAAAAAAAAGCAGTTGAAAAAGCTACAGAAAAAGATAGCAAACATGATGAATAGCAGGAACATCTAAGAAGCTGAACAAAGACTAGGGATTTTCATCTTAGAAAAGAAGGACAAATGGAAAGTTTGAGAAAGATTATGAAGAATATGGCTGGATAACAGCTGCTCAGTATCTTCTTTAGAGCAATGACAAAGGACTGGTCAGGAGCAGAGCAGTCCTATAACAGAGCAAGGAATACACCTTTTCATGAAATGTGTAGTTAAGCTATGGAATTTTTCACCAAAGGATGTTGTTTTCATTGAATTTACATGGATCAAATAAGCAATTTGTATTTATATTTATATGTTTATTTATTTATTTCCCATAAGAGGATATTACTGCAAATTACTTTCAAGCCACAATCGTCAGAATCAATTTAATACTTTTAAAAAATCTATTTAGTCACTTCTATTCCTTCACTATGAAGAAATATTTTAGAATATTAAAACTTGTTTAATGAACAGTGAGAATAAACAGGAACACATGGAAACATGGAAGTTTAACCTTTCTATTTATAATCTACAAAAAGTAATGCAAAACCATAATTCAAGAAGCAGCAATGGAAGCATGCCTATTTCCTAATATACTTGTAACGAGGTCTCCTAACAGCAGTGTGGTAATTAGCCAGTGTGCACTAAGACAATGCCATTAACACCCCTCATCAGCCTCACCCCTCATTTTTTTCAAATGTGTGAGGCAGAACGTGGCTGATAATGGGCTGTACAGAAAGTGTTTGCAGGAGAATGGAATAAACGAGCAGTCAAAGTTATCACTGGGCTGAGCTGCTGACTGAGCTTTGTTTATTGCGATGGGCTATAGGAATGTGCAAAGGGAAGTTTGGATATGGCATCAATGGGCAACACTAAGCATATTGAGTGACAGCAGTTATCAGTCAACATGAAGCCTTCTGTCTGATGGGGGAGCTGTTGTGTGCCCGCCATGGGGATTCTGCATGTGGTCTGGAACACTTACTACTTTTACTAACATGCTGTGGTGAGTTGACCACAGCTGGATGCCAGGTGCCCACCAAGCACCCACCTCAGAAGAACAGTGGGCACAGAAAATAAGATGGAAAACCTTGTAGGTCAAAATAAAAGCAGTTTAATGAAATAAAAACAAAGGCTATGTGGAAACAAAAGAAAAAATATCTTTTGTTCTCTGTTTCCCACCATTAGACAATGTTCAGCCACTTCTTGGAATGTGGGGCTTCAGTACACATAGAGGTTTCTTCAGGAGACAAATATGAAGAGTAAATGAGGAGTAAAACCTTTTCTTTGTCCTTTCTCTTAGCTTTTGCTGCAATGCAAATCCTATATGTTATGGAATATCCCTTTGGTCATCTGTGCCCCCTTTCTTGATTTTGCTCATCTCCAGCCCACTGATGCAAGGATGACATGTTGGGAGTGCCAGCACTTCCCAGCAGTCCCAAAACACAGGTGTGCTATCCACACCTTCTTAGGTACCACTGCAAAGCACAGCATTGTGAGGGCTACTGTGGGGAAAATTAGCTCTGTCTCATCCAGACCCCATGCTCACACACCCCTGAAGTTCACCTTGGTGTTGTGGAAAAGATAATAGTTCTTTTTCAGCTACTAACATTCCTTTGGGCATATGAGTCATTTAAGGGAGTGGTGGAGATGCATTAAGTTACTTTAATGTAACTGAAAAATTTTCAAAGAAATTCCAAAAGAAGTTAATTTCTAGATATTTCTACTAATTAGATCAGGGCACTTCAGAAACTAGCCCAGTCTAGTATAGATTTAAATTTTCTAGATGAGTAATTTGGCCAAAGTTGATGCAAGCTTTCAATAATTGGTTGAGAGCTGAATAGTAGGTTTGAATTTGTCCCTTTATCTCCCTGTATACAAAAACCCAGCTAAGATTTTTTTTTTTCACACGTTCCAATACTGAGTTTTATAGCTGTAGCTTCCTTCACGTGGAAAAGATCTTTGTATGATATGGTTCCTTTTTTTCTTTTTTTCTCCTACTGTTAATACTGCTAGTCTGTTTTATAATTCCTCTGGCAAATATCCATCATACCTTTGATCTCAAATCATGCATTTATGACTTGTATTCACTGCTAAGAATCAAGCATGTTAGGAAGTTGTTCACTGAACTTTATATGCATCCTGATAAATTATAAGATGTATGTTTTTTGTGAATAAGTAATACAATTTTATATTTTCCTTAACCTGTCCATACATTTCAATAAAAGCAACATCAAATAGTTAGTAGAAAAGCTTATCGGATATATCAGCTAACAAATACCTTCTAAGAAGTAAATGAGAACCAGAAATGAATGTTCGCAAATAGATGAGGAAATTTTCTTTTTTTTTTTTTTTTTAATTTAGTAATGGCAATGCACATTTAAATAGCTTTATGACTGAGAAAAATCACCAAAACCAAGAAAAATTAAAGCAAATGCTTGCATTCTGGAGCAAGTTCCTGACTTGATAATGTTGCATATCACCCATTAACATTAGAGGAGTTGCATAGATGCAAAACAGAAGTTTGGTCTCTACACATATTTGCTTTTCACATGTCCTCCTTTGAATTTGCAAATGACTGCTTCCAGAGCCAAATGTGCTTGGTGTCTTAGGTAGAAATATTAAGACAATATGAAGATTTCAGTTATTTACTGTTTGAGAAAAATGATTAGTTTGAGTTAGTTGCCTAGGAATGAGAGATTCATCTTTCTCTAATGGCTGCTAAGGACTGGTAGTACTGCTAAATTCTTGCTTTTTATAACTATATTTTTAAGGAAAGATATTGATACGTGTCTCATGCTATTTCAGTCCTACTTTCTGATTCTGCTATGCCTTTCTCAGTTATGGAGATCTAGATAATGAACTTCGCTCATTTGAGTTTCCTGTCACTTGTTTCTTGCTGGAGTTCTTTGTGATCTGCTTTATATTGCTTTGACAATCTAAAGTATTCCTAAAATGGAAATTAATTTTCTTTGGTGTTCCTTACAGCTAAGATTATGCTAAGTTGCCTTCCAAAAAAACAAAAACAAAAAACAAAGCCACAAAAAAGCCCCATTCCAAATCCTCAATCACTTCTGATCAGTCTGCCCTCTTCTACTGGTAGATTTTTTCTCTCTCTTTCATCAGTAAACTATTGCAGGTGGCTGTTCAGTGATATAATAATGCGAAGAAAGAGAGTTCTTTATGCTTTGCTGGTTCATTAAACAACTCCAAATTTTCTCCAGGATTTTTCCACACAACAAATATAGTCCTCTGTATTACAGCAATAGCTCACACACATCTTGCATTTGCATCTGCTCTAGTGCTGTTGTGATTAAGCCCTATAACAATCTCAAGATAGAATATGGCATAATGACTTTAGTGTCTCTTCAAACATTTTAATAAAATGCTTTTTCTTGTCACTTAAACATCACTCAGATGACACTACCATTCTCATACTTGTTAACAGTGTTTCCTAAAATGTTGCTGTTATTAGAGAGGATCATTAATACGTTTTTTTGGGCTGGGAAAGCAATCATATCCGTTTATTTTCTGCTTATGAGATATTGCAGAAATAGATCATTCTGAATTGCTCTCAGTTTAATCAGAAAAGTTTGGGAACCCAGAGATTTTCCATTGAATTTCAAGGTGTACATAAAAATGCTTTATACAAGCCCATATTTTCCTGGGGAAAAAAAAAAAAGTGAAAACAAATTTCAACTTTAATAAATTTAGATAAATTTTTCCTTCTGATAGTAATTAATCGATTGGTCCATTGGAATTATTTGAATATAGGAACCTGTATGTGGCTGGAATGTTCTTGGTTCACAGCTAGCAATCCTTCACTTTGGAAGTTCCTAGGTATTACAGTGACTCATAATAAGCAGTGATAAGAAATACCGTTGTTGAACTTTGAGATAAGCTATTGTTTTACTCATGAGAAAGTAAATGCATGGGCTAGACATTCTTATTACTGATTATTGCTGAAATGTGTGATATGGCAGCTCTCTGAAATAAAGCATCTACTGAAGTAATGTTACTTATCAAAGGGAAGCTAGATCTGAACTGCTGAAAAGAGCATTTTCAAGGTTGTATGGAATAGCATTCAGCTTCACAAAATAAAATTATTAGGAATGTGGATTCTTTATCACAAAATAGAATCTCCCAAAGGAGATATAAAACAGAAGGCAATACCAAGACTGTCACTAAACATGCTTTCCTCAAAATGACAGCTGTAATGGGACACAGTGTGCTGATTTATCACAGCAGAATATGCTGTCTCTATGAGAAAAAGCAAACTTTATGACAGTTCATCTGAGATAGGTCCATGGTAATTCTCTAACACTGTACTAGTCTCTCCCATGATGCTGTGGCAGTTTAGAACTTGAACAAAGCCAGATACTTCCCTGGCCAATTCCCCTCCCTTCCCACACCTGGCAAAGAACCAAAAAATCCAAAGCCCCATTCCCTATCCCTCATTTGCAAGGTATGACGGAACCAGGTGTACTGAAAATTTAAAAATGGGTGATAAACTGGCAAACAAGATGATTGGTTGGAAAATGGGGAAGATAATCCTCCAACCATTGCATAACGAGTTGTGTGAAAAAGGAGTTTACCGTAAGAAGTGTACACTGTGTTTGACTTCCTGTGTGGCAAGATAAGTGTAGAATACATACTTTGCAATCCAGTATTCCACAGTGAAGGAAAAAGTTTAAAAGTATTGGTTAAAAATTAAAACAAGCCTTGATAGTCATAATGCCAAATTAGATTTCTATCATTTTTGTGTGGTCCTTAAGTAATTTTTTTCACAAAAAAATAAAGTGTTTTTAAGATTAGAAGCTTGAAGAAAAGAAACTGTGCAAGCAAAAGAAATTAAATTAATACAGCTACATCCTAACAATAATCAGCTGGATTGTAATTTAACTCCCAACTCCCAACCCAGTCATTTAAAAGCAAAGCATCTTTGTTAATAATCACCCAAACTTCTTTTGTATCAAAAAGAGAAGGGCACCTCTAAAGTTTTGTCCAAAACTGACCTGAAATTAATCACATTTTCAAGATGCCTTTCTTTGTTCATAGCTGTACACAGACTAGTGAAAATATTTCTAATTAGACTAACTTCTAAATGACTGAAAGTAAGTGAGGCAAATTCTTTTCAAGCTGAAACAGTAGCTTTTTTTCATCCTTCATCATTTGTGATAGGAACAAGTAAAGGTATCTAGTACAGTTTCTTGAGTTACCAGAAAAAATGTAGAACACCAGATGAAAAGTCAACATTTTCTTAAATTCTATAGAAGAATATGTCATAATATACATTTTATGAAATGGAGGCTTGCTGCCTTTGCTCTGTGTGTCTATAGTGACTGCTGCAAAAAGGGTCCATTTTGAGATTGAAATGATGCTGTGAGACTACTCAAGCTCCTGAGATCCTATTTACTAAAAGAGGAAAGTGTGGAGAACCCAGAATTATCCTTAAAGATAGAAGTTCCATTTTTTAAGAATGAAAAATGGTTATCCATAGTTAAGAGTTGCTGGTTTAAATGCACATGTGAAATATGGATTGCTGCCAATACATGTGTAAGTTTTTGAAGAATTGAACAGCTTTTTATCTGACTTTACCAATGCAGGAAAATTGATTCAAATGTCTTCTTGGTTATTACTCTGATGTTCACTTGAACTTTTTCATTCAGTCTTTTAACTTCAAAATAATTTAGCAATAGCACAAAATGCAACACTAAATAATTAATGACTTTTAAATATTCAGTATTTTAATTCAGACTCCACTTGGTTGATAAATAGCTTTGGATTTAAAGAATGAAATAAGGGTAAGACTATATGTATTCCAAAACAAGCAAAGCACATCCAGGAGGCATTTTGATTTGTGGGGCAAAAGGAAAGTGACTAACATGACAAATGTCAGCAGTTCGTGTCACGTGAGTGACAGGAGTATTGGGTTAACCTTATGAAGTTCAGTAGGGAGGAATGCATGGTGCTGGGTCACAGTAACCCAGGCAGTTCTGCTGAAAAGCACCTGGAGATTTTGATGGACATCTGGTTGAATTTGAGCTAATAGCAGACTTTTACCATGAGCAAAACAAGCTGCATACTGGGATACATTAGATCTGTGGCCAGTAGATCAATGAAAGCAGTTATTTTCATCATAAATTGTGAGTTACTGAAATACTTCCCTGTAGTTCTGGGGCTCCAATTAAGAGGGATTTGGAGAAGCCCTCAGAGATCCAGTAAGGGAGTTTGCAGGGAGGATGAAAGAGATGTTCATCTTTACTCAAGCAGAAAAGAGGACCTAAGGAGCAATCTAGTAGTCTGAAGCTATTAGTAACAGGCTAATAACAACTAGTGAAGGATGCAAACAGTGTGAAGGATGCAAACAATGTGAAGTTGCAAACAGTGACATAGAAATCTGTTCCTCATAGTGAGCAGTGTTCTAAGCAGGGCAAGGGTCACAAATTGACTTTGGGGCTTTGTATCTGGTTTTGAAATATATTGGTTTTTTGGGTATTTTCCAGCTGTGAGGGTAGTGCAGTGTTCCATCTGATACCTGGAGATGCTGTCAGATCTTCAGCTTTGGAAATTTCTCAGACTCAAGTAGATGAAATCTGTGATTTTCAGTATTGGTGATAACCTGCTTTTCAGCAGGAGACTGTGAGAGATGAATTTCTGAGACCCCTCCACCTAGTGTGTGACTGTGGTTCCTTGCTGCAATATTGAGTGCTGTACAGCAAAAGCTTTTTTCTTCACAATGGGAATTGATTGATGAGGGGCAAAAATTGCTTTCTTTCTGTAAATAGATACTGAATAGAGAAAAATTGAGATCAAAATTTCGCTCCTTATTTTATGTACATGATTGAATGCCTTAAAGACTTATAGTAAACTTCTTAACTTGTTTACAAAAAGCTTTCTTTACCTTCATCTGTGTTTATGGATTCAGCACATTAGCAAAGTTAACTCAGGTAACCAGAATATGAAGAAAGTATAAATGCTATGACTTTTTCTTCTTCTGCCTTCAATTTCCTTAACAAAAGGTCAATCTTAAATTTCTATAATTTCCCATTTTATTTAATACATAGCTATCCCTCTCTTAATTGTTTTATCTGTCCATACTTTCCCCTCTGCATCATCTTAGTGGATGATGTGGACTTCAGTGGGTAGAAGGTGTATGAGGTCTTTTCCTTAAAAATCGTAGCAAACTGCACAATGTACAAGGAGGACAAAGGTATTTTTCATAGTCATAGACATTTTCATTTAGCCTGATTTTTCTTTAGGAACAGGTATTGAAAATATTGGTAATTGTGTACATACATGTTCTAATTCTCAGTGTGCTCTTTTAACACAAGTCCTCTTTGCATCTTAGCTGCTTGAGATGAAGACAGATGAATGCTTTTTAAGTAATATAAAGTAGCAGAAAAATACAAATACTAACTGGATTAATAATATTGATTGGACAAACAGTCAGGACTGGATTAAAAGAAAAGGGCTAGTAGAAAACAAGGGTTCTTTGTATTTCCCTGCAACTAACTGATAAGAGACCTCAAAGGACAGCAAAGAGTTTGGCTAACACAATTCTCTTGAATATTTTTGAATCCAGGCTTTTTGAGGCAGTGCCAACACATGTGAGTTTATTGTAGACTTGGAAAAGGGGATTCTCCATTTTGCCCACTAAATTTCCCAACACAGTCACCAGAAGAGTACAGAATTACCACTTTCTTTGTTCTGTCATATGATAGGCAGTTTTGTAACAAATACAGCAATTACATAAAACTAAGTGTTCAGTGTAATATGTGAGTGTTATATAGTTGCTCTTATTAAGTGAAAAGTGGTCTACTGCACAGCAGGCTATATAATCCCAAGGCTCTGAAACAAAGCCAGACAAAACATTTTGAATTAAAAAGCCAGAAATTACACTTTCAACGTCAAGTGGCTGCAATGTTCTGTTCCCTTCACAGAAGCCAATTGCTAACATTCTGAGATACTGTATCAATCTTCACTCTTAAGTGTTTATTGAATTGGAATCCTGGAAAACAAAGCAATTTTTTTTCTTGTTCTGGTTTGATTTTTTTAAATTAAATGTTTTGCATTGGGTCTTCATGAATATGTAATTAAATTGTTAAATGTAATTATCATGAGTGGAGGCAATTATTAAAAAAATAATATGTATTATTGGATTTACACACAAAGCTTTTGCTGACAGGGACTGTGATATTTTTGTTAAAATAGAAGGCTTAATATCAGTCATAGTTACCAGACCACAGCAGATGAATCACATAGAAAAGCACAGGTACCCTTTGAATTTGAAAAGCCAGGATACTCTTTCTACTCTCCTAACAGCTGTTCTTGAAAACAGTTTCACTAAATTATAAATTATCTTTTAAATAAAATGATCTTATTTAAAAGATAATTTTTAAAGGTGATTACACAATTAGTTTATCTCATTTAAATACTAGACATATTATGTACTTCAAAAGTTATTGTTGCCCTCAAAGCAAGATGAACCTCCCTGTGAAGAATATGTTGCTTTTTTGCAGGATGCTGTAAGAAAAACTAGCAAGTTTTGCAGCATTAATACTTAATTGGCAGTATTTCATTTTGTCTTTCACTTTGAAGTTAGCTGAAAAGCATTATTCTTGTCAAATAATAGCTATACCAACATTGCTGTGCAATAATTGTGGACAAAATGGAACTTTAGGGAGGAAAACTCATCAGAGTTCATGAGATTGACTCCATTCAGTAGTGTCTTTAGCTGACAAGTGACTAGATGATGACAATACAAGGTGAGCCAGGCAACCTACACCTATTCTGGTGGTGACATTGTCTCCCTGATGTCAGATGGGCAGGATAATCTTTGACACTGCCAAAATACTAACATTAATGAAAAAATGTTAGGTTTGGGATTTTTACCAGAAAAAGACAGGGATTGCACAGTGTGAACAGACACAGCAAATTTATCTCAGTCTTGGAAAAGCAACTCTACAGAGAGAAGAAAACTCATATTTTATGAAAATCTCATTTTTTTAACTTGTATCTAATTTAACAGGTATGTTTCAACTGATTCTTAAAGCAAATCCATTCAGAAAAGTTTACAGTTGAAAATACTTTAAATATCTGGGGTTCAAATGAAGAGAAATATTGACAAAATAAGAAAATGAAGAGAAACATTAACAATCATCAAAGTCTGTATTGCAAAACAGATAGTATTATTAAGTGTTACTAAATGAAGTATATTGACTTAAAATTTGATCAGAAATGGTAAAATGTCTTGAAGATTTCTTACCAGCATAATAGACATGAATCAATGTACTGTACAGCTGCATTTTCTGGTTTCAGCCATGATTGTCTGCTGACTCGGCTTCATCTCTTGCAGTTAAGTGTCAATTTACAGAAATATCATTGAACTAATTTCCAAAATGTCTTTATTCATTCAACTAAATATTATCTGTTCTCCAGAACTGCCAAGCTGATAAAAATGTTTTGGTGTACTGACAACCAATTTTGCAAAGCAGCATAGTACTTATCATTTTTTTCAATTGTAACCTTGCAATACAATATATAATCACAGCTACAATTTGAGAATATTGAGCAACAGAAGTGCTGACTTACACCTTGCAAATGGAGGAAAAAAATAGACAAAAAAATCCTGTTATGAAACCAAATTGATAATCACTGCTAAGAACTTTCAGATCTCTATTTTCATTTTACTTGTGCTCTTAAAAAGTACTAGTAATTTTGTTCCAAATTTCCATTTTAAGCATGAATTAATTTTCTGTACTAGTTAATGCAACTATAAAAGCCTAGCCCAAATTCCCAAGATATGCAGCCAAAATCACATAAAATATTTTAAGTCTGAAGGAAAAGCTTAGATTTTTGTATGGGCTTTCACTAAGACTTTGTTACAAGGAGAAAATAATTTTTGGCTGAAAATCGTTAAAATACATAATTCTTCTCTCACCAAAACATGTATATGGCAATGAAGCAGTTTCTCCAATGAATTGGAAAGAAAAAAAAGAGGCAAAAATATTTTAGACTAGAAATTACCTCCTCCCTTCCCCAGAAACTTATTTGAATTTGAAACCAAAGGTTTCTTCAGTCATATTTCCTCTGTCATCTCTGTGCTTCTTATAAAACCTCTTATTCCTTCCTTGTCTGCTAACTCCAACCTGACTACAGTTCTTCTGGTAGATTTCCGTCTTTCCTTATTTTCTCGGAGTACCACATCATTCTGTGTGAAAAACCTTTTCTTCTCTTTTCCTGTGGCTTTAATTAAATCTTCTGCATACTCAAACTTTCAGCTGGATGCACCTGACTTCAGGACTGGTACCTTGCTCTTCTCTTGGGCCTTGGCTGCTCATGAAACAAATTGCTGTTCCACTTTTGAACAAAGGGTTTTGTCTGCTTCTACACGCACACACACACACATTCTCTATAAATATATGTGTGAATCTAAGAAACAAGTATATTTATTTAAAAGTCACATCTTGCTGTACAAATAATTAAAGGACAACATAGTGCAAGAGAATCTAATCTGAGTAACCTTTATAACCTTTTACAAAGGTTATAATCTTTTTACACCTTTTTACACCTAAATAACCTTTTTACAAAGGTTATCCAAAGGTATCATCACTGCATTTGTCTGTTTGGGGAATGTCTGCTGCTAATTTTTTTCCGTGTGTTCTTATTGATAGTTTTTCATATTTTCTTTCTGGAAGGAATAAAAAAAAATCTGTTTGGATCTTTGTTCTACTTCTGTTCCAACTTTCTAGTCTAGTTCTTTGGGGTAGAAAACTTTACATAAATCTATTATTCACATGTTCATGTGAAAGGAAATAATCATGGATGAACAGCTGTATCTGAATTCTCTACAGGCAGTCTTGCAATCTCATATCATGGTAAATGGCCATAATTCTTTTGCTATTTTTATTGTCAAAAGAACCATTTTAAAATTTTGTAGGATAGAAGGAAATCAGCATTTTCTTTCAGATCTGTCAGGATCTGAGAGGAAAAGAAGTTTTCACTGTCTCCATTTCAGAATCTGTGTCTAAAATTTTTTTTTGTTGTTGTTAGAATTAATCTTCACTTTCTATTAATTTTCTAGTAGCAGACAGAATGGAGGGTTATTAGTAGTGAACAGGTTTGGGGTTTAGATTGATTTTTTCATGATAAGTGAAATTCTTTGGGGTTGGTTGGGATTTTTTAAAGTATATATGAAGACTTAGCTCTGGCTGTTGAGATAATGGGCTGCCTTGGTGGAGCTGGAAGGTGGCAGTGTGCCCCTTCCCCCTGGGCCAGGGCTGCTGCGGACAGCAGGGGGTCAGTGACAAAGTGCTGCCCCTGAGCAAGGCACCAGCGATCTCTGAGCCATGTCGTAACTTGAAAATGTATGGTTTTTTTTCTTTTCATACACCCAGGATTTGATCCTTTTTTAATGAGCACGAGCTGTTACTGGTGGACTTATTCCCAAGCTGCTGAATTAAATTCTAATTTATGATGCATGCTGGGCATGCATTTTGGTATGGGGATTGTGTATTGGAGATGGCCCCAATATTCCTCACAATTTCAAATATTGAAATATTCATATATATTGAATGTATGAATATATACAAGCAAGTTAAGTACAGATGGTTGCTGTTTTCTTCTTTTATATGAAAAAATATATTTCAACCCCAGTTACTTAGAAGAGAGGCATAAGTCAGCCTTGCTGCTGCAATCATCTTTAAATTGGTTTATTTGTCACTACTCCTACCTTACAGTCACATTGTGTTGAGACTGAATAATATGTTAAGGACTTTGAATTTTACACAGCTCACATTTTTAAACACCAGGAGTTATGCTTCCCACAAAAAACGTTGTCTAGCCCCGTTTTCTGAGGGTTTTAAGCCATTAAGAGTCCAAGGAAGGAACTTGCTCCAGTTTAGGACAACCCTCTGAAGATGTGATTTTTGCATGTGTGAGATGTCAGAGTTACTGCAGCCAAGGGCAGCTGGTCAGAACAGTCACTGTAGCTAAAGATCAGCTGATAATAAAGATCAGACACATCTGGTGACAGCTAGCTGAGCAAACCCCTCCAAAGGAGGAAAATGACCTGGTTATGGATGTGTTACTATTTTAGAAGTAATTGTTCTGAGAGTAACGTTTTTTACTTTATTGAACACCAGAGGGCATGAAAGAGTGTTTCTACAGCGGGAGAAATGCTTTGCCAGCCTGTTAAAGCACTTCTGAAATCCCGTCGCTTTCACGATGTCAAAGCCTATCAAAAGTGGGATTGCTTCACAGCATCACAGAATCTCTCGGGCTGGAAGGCACCTCTGGAAATCCTTTAGTCCAACCCCCCTGCTCAAGCAGGGTCACCTGGGGCGGGTGGTCCTACACCATGTCACTTGTTATTTTTATGCCCCTGTATTTAGTTTTGATGTGTTCTCAACGTGAAGTGACCAAAACTATTACTCTATAATTTTGTATATATTTTTTTTATTTCTGTCAAGAATGTTTCAGTAAATTCTTATTAATGGATTTTCTTCAGTCACCTGCAGCAACAAATGTTCTAATATTACTTTCACATCCATTCAGTTTTTAGGGTAACTTGCAATGCTAAGCGTTCTCTCTTTCATCCTTTTCCTAAGTTAATTCTCATAATTTATTCTAGGAAATTTATGATGGTACTTTCAATATAAAATCTAAATAAGCTGTTCCCATCATCTAATATAGCAATTCTTGTGTTAGGACTGTGCAATTAAATGTCAGTAGAGCTAAAAGAATGAATTATAAATATAATTAACTTAATGTTCATATACTCAAGCAGAAATTGAATGGGAATAAAAAAATGAAAAAATATTAAAAACTAAATATAAGATTTTTTCCTACCTACAGTGTAATTCCTTGTTTCAAAATTTATTGCACTTACATTACTATAATTATGAATTATTATTATACATTAGAGGCATGTGTTAAGCAAGGTTCTGGTCCTAGTTCAGATACTGATATCCTTTTAGGTTAAAACATCTAAGTTTCTTCAATTTGCATTTTCACTGCATGAAAAAGCACTTATTTACAGATGGATAATTTTCATTTTAATAAACTGTTGAAACATACAAAATAGATTCCTCAAGTGTTCTCTTGAACGCTTTATTTAACAGTTCTCTTTAAATATAAAATAAGTAGAATGTTGATTAAGTCAGGTTGTTCCTTAAAGCCTTTGAAAATACCGGGGAAGTTTGAATTTCGGATCATATTTAGGTATGTAGGTAAGAGAGTTGTCTCCACTTTTTCCTTGCAGGCATCACTTTTGTATTTTTCTGTATTTTTGTCTGTCTTGTTGACCACTAATTCACTCTGCTCATTTTCACAGGGCATATTTTCTTGGAGACTAAAAGTAAACCACTGTTTGCTAATTCTCTAAAACGTGTGTCCTGGGCAGCCCTAATGCCTTTCTTCTAATTGTTCCTTTCTTCAGAATAGGACTTTGATGCATAAGACAAATGTCCCTCTTTAAGAACTTACTTATAAATGTTATTCATCATCTTTAAAAGACAGATGGATGTACCTATCTGAGCAGCAGAATTGATCCATGCTTTTTCACTGTCACACAAACAAACAGGGCTGAGTTGCCCAGACTTTAAGACTCAGATTTCCCAAGTCTTGCTGGCAGCTAATTCTGTCTTCTGCTGCTCAGGCATTGAAGTGGGATCTCTATTTCCACCTTCACGAAAGATCATTTAATATTATACATGATACAAACAGGATTTTTTCATATGTGTTAACAGCTAATTCAGTAAATTGAAGACTAGACTATAAACTAAGCTTATTTTTTTTGCATTTCAGCACCATCCAGAGCTGTCCCATTTTTTGCCCTTGTCCTAAGGCACTTCTGAAATTAGCTCTGATCTAAGTGACTCTGATGCCGCTTCTGTTGCAGTCACCTAGAAGTAGAGTGTGTTCCTGCCAAATAGTTCTTGAAATCCCACTAAAAGCATAGGATTTTAAGTGTTCAGGGCAAGAAATGACTATAATTCTCTGCCAGATCTTCGAGGAATCAAAGAAAAAAACCTGAAAGTCTTCCTAGGTAATTTGCTGAATATACATTTTGTTTATCTGTGAAATCCCCTTTCAATAAGCCAGCTCCAAACATGAGTCAAAGGTGCCTGGTAATCGTTTGCACAAGCTCTTCAATTTCATTTGTACTAAAATTAGGTTCCTCAGTAGTTCTAGAGACGCCATTTGTCCTTGAAGTTTATCAGCATCCTGTGAAAGAACAGATAAATAGAAAAGCTTTGATTTCAGCCGTGATTTAAAAAGCAATGACTACAGCACACATTTCTTATGCAATACATTTATTTTGGTAAATATAGATTTAATAAAAAATAAAATTTATTGGAAAATTACCAGGAATAACAGCATTTCTATAACACAGTTTATCCGGCTGCCATTAAAAAAAGTAGTTTCAAGTGTGTTTTTTACAGAATTCTGTAGTTTATACCTATGTAAGCTGAGGATCAGTGCACAGTGCTTATATAATGTCTATAGATAAACATAATAGTGTGTGCCAAAGATAATGTGCTTACACAGGCTGTGGGAGTTTTCAGCGAAACTCAGACAAAAACCATGCTCAGTAGAAGTTGTTTGTGCAAATTTCATAAAAACTCTGCTAGATATATTTCGATAGTTTTAACATTGCTGCATGGCTTAGCACCTTCATTATTAAAATAACTTTTTCCTGAGCTCAGGTCTCTCCTGGTTTTCATTCTGATATTCCCTTCTTGATGGTATCTGTCACCTATAGTAGGTAGTGTCTGTATGTATGACTAATGGAAGAGCTATCTGTTTAGGCTGATACATTTTTGACATCTCTCATCTTGCTCTCTAGTATTAGTACTTTAATCTGTAGGAAAGAATTTCACACTGTTTTAATCCTTCATGCACTTATCTATTCATGTGATTTGCTTCCAGCACAGGCACAGTCATTTTACTTTCTGAGCGAGTGCTTCATCAAATGACTCTGGTGACAATGACAAAAGCATCAAACTTCCTCTCACTTTCAAATAGTCATCACTATTTACAATAATTTCCACACAATAAATACGTGAGACAACACAAATAGTTAATGACTGATGAGACAAAACCCTTTATAACATGCACCTCAAGACAGGTCATACCTGTAAAATTAGCACTAGCAAAAAATACATTTTTATAAAAGTTACTGAAAAGGCAAAACTCAGATATTTTGTGGTGTTTTCAGAATTATTATATATTTCCTAATTACAAAATGAATGCATGTGTGTTGTGTGTGTATGCATACAAGTGTATGTATATGCAAGTGTGCTTGTGTGCATATTTGTATGTCCTCCTCCTAGACAATTTTTAACCCTTTAGTGCAATAGTTTTATAGGGATCTAGGACATAATTAAAATTATTAGAAGTTCACAATTTTAGTAGGGTAGATATGTAAGAAACCCTTTTAACAGAAGGGCTACAGGCTATGCTGATTCTTTATAAATCACAAAAAGTTCTTAGAGCATTCTTATGGATGCTGCAATCACAAGAGTAGTGTCACTACTACCAACCACTTCAGGAACCATTGTTCAATAAAAAAAGCCTCACAGAATTATTTTAGCCAGATTTTTTCACACACACAAGGACTGCAGGATTAAGCACTAAAGGTAAGAAGGGATGATAAGTAATAATAATCAGAAAGCATTTGTAGTGGAGATACTAATCTTGGATGGACTATTGAACTCAACAAAATATGGAGAGAATATGCCTTTTTCTTGATACTTCATCCTGAATGAAATAACTTGTGATTTATTTTGCATTGCACACTTTAATAGGGCCAAGCTGGTATCAAAAATAATACATATTCAGACTCCCTGAATTGTTAAAATAGATCAGAGTGATGGAAAAAATGAAAGACTGAAGGAAATCTGCTTGCCTTTTGAGGAGTTTGAAAGTTCAGGTTCTCAGTCTACAGCTCAGTCAGATTTGGGTAGGGTTTTTTGTTTAGGGTGACCCTATTTTTTCAGGTGAAAAAGGAATACTTCAAATTTCAGGATACTTATTACAGGGGAAAATATCTCTGTTATGAATTATAATATTCTGAACAAGAGTAATGTAAAAAGTGAAAGTTAGAAGAATTTTTTTAAAAACAAGCCTGAAGTTGTCTAAAAACTAGATGAAATGTAGAAAATAATTTTATTTAATTCTAGGCCTTACATATTTTTAGCTTTCCAGCATAAACTTTTATTTAGGTATCTCTATGTGAAACTAAACATTTATCATTCTACTGGATAAAATTAGAATATAAGTTTATCCTATATTCAAATTTTTCCCTCCTAATTCTTGTTTTGAAGGTTGTGTTTCATTTGCCATGATAGCAAGACAAAAAGGTTAAAAGCTGGGAAAATATCTAGTCCATAACAAAATTTACATGAATATTATTTAATTATTTATAATTTGAATTGTGCAAGATATATCTTTGAAATAGTGGGTAAATATTTGTTTCTAGCTATACTAAATTCAGTGGCATTTTATTTGGAGGTATCTAGCTAAACCATAAGACCGTGTTAGAAAACAGGGGGAATAACTCTGAGAGAAGCATCTGTAAAAGGCTGCATGCTAATGTAAACCATCCTGGCTTTTGTAATGACCTCAGTTTGTACTATTTCCAAGTTTCCAGTTGTTGATAAATAGTAATTTTTTAAACAACACGACAGAGTTTGTATCATAGGACCATAGAAACATAGAATGATTTGAATTAGAAGGGACCTTAAATATCATCTAGTTCAGCCCCCCCAGCCATGGCCAGGGGCACCTTCCACTAGACCAGGTTAGTCAGAGCTCCATCCAGTCTGGCTTTGAACGCTACCAGGGAAGTGGCATCCACAGCTTCTCTGGGCAACCTGTTCCACTGCTGCACCACCCTCACAGCAAAGAGCTTCCTCCTAATACCTAATCTAAACCTACTCCCTTTCAGTCTGAAGCCGTTCCCCCTTGTCCTGTCACTACATGCTCTTGTGAATGATGTCTTCCTAGTACCTTCCTTCAGGTAATTTAAGGTCACCCCAAAGCCTTCTCTTTTCCAGCCTGAGCAAACACAATTATCTGTCTTTCCTCACAGTAGATGAGTTCCACCTCTCTTATATCTCTGCACTTGCCCCAACAGGTCCATGTCCTTCCTGTGCTGGCTGACTGATTGATACTTCCAGAGTCCTCCTCTCTACCCTTTTAAAATATGATACAAAGTTTCCTCTTTTCCTGTCTCCTGGGACTTCACTTGACTGCCATAACTTTTCAAACATCATGGAGAGTGGCTTGACACTTACAGCTGTCATTTCCCACAGGGCTGTGGGTTGCATCTCACCAGATCCCATTAAATTATGTGCATTCAGATTCTTCAGGTGGTCACAGACCTGGTCTCTATTTACAGTGGGAGGGACTTTGCTCCCCCAGTCCCCATCCTACTGTCCATCCACCTGAGAAGTGTGGGAAGAGATGCTATCACTGAATCCCAAAGCAAAAATATTGCTAAGTACCTCAGTCTTTCCCTCATCCTTGTTATCAGTTTTACAGCCTTGTTCAACAGGGGCTGTTACTCCTCCTTTGACCTTTCTTTTCTGGTTAACATACCCACAGCAGCCCTTCTTGGTATTCTTTGTGTTCCTTGCCAAGTTCTGCTCCAGCTTTGCCTTGGTCTTCTGACCCATCCCTAAATAATTGTCCTTCTCTATACTCTTCCTGTGTCACCCATCCTAACTTCAACTGTCTATGCAGTTCCCTTTTTTGTTCCATCTTTTAGTTTGACCAGTCGATCCAACTCAGCCATGTTGTTGCTATTGTCACAATTGGAACTGTAACATCCTTTTTCTCAAAGTACAACACTGCATGCAATAGAAGCACACAGAGGATACAGGGTTTGGGAGGGCTGCCCAGAGAAGGAGCATGACTCTGCAGGAGCCACAAAGGGAGGATGGAGGAAAGCCCTCAGCTTAAAAGTATCCTCATAGTTTTTTTATTCTGCTTCCTACATCTACCTTCATCTGTCAAAATAGGAAAGTATTCCACGTCTGTGAGGGTATTTATGCTTATGAACAGACCTAGTTACTTACAGGAGGTTTTACGCTTACCTGACTTCAACCAACCAAAATAAAATCTAGTGGGTTTATGTGCTATTACTTTAAGTTTCAAATTTTTAATTATGCTAAGTATTATTTTGCTATTTATTTATATGAAACTTTTCTGTATAAAGTAGTAGTTGACATATATGGGAGAATAGTAAAAATGTTTCTAAAAATTCACCCTTTGTGGATCCTGTAAACCTGAAGCTATCATAGCACACTACAGGGGTACCACTGGTCAGCTAGGAGTGTGGGGCTGATAACACACTATCTGTCAAAAAATGTACAGCAAAAGTTGCGATCACAAAACTGCATAGAATTTCAAAGATATGGCACCATAATGTTTATTACAGCATTCCTTTCTATAAGAAGTCTGTATTATCACTGAATGCAATGATTCATTATACCTCTTTTATATAAAACTATGAAATTTTTTACTCATGCTATTGAGCTATTTTTTTCAAAAAAAACCACAGTTCTAAAAAAGCAGCAACTTAATGTCAAATAATTTTATGCTATTTCAGTGTTTCTAGAAATACCTTGTTTTGGTCTGAAAGAAAAGGGAAATGACTGGAAGAGTCTAGCTACTTCTCTGTAAAAGTCAAGGTGTATTACAGACTTATTTGGTCTTTTATTTCTTTGAATCTCTATAAGCATTGTGACATGTTTTGGTACAGTGATTTACTGCATGCCACTACACAGTGACAATAAGTGGTTTTGATATCAAGGTATAAATTTAGTCTTTAGTAATCTTGTAAGAAGCTTATTTCTGTGACCTTATTGTGGTTGCCTTCATTAGAAGATTTAGTGCCACAGTGAAGGAAATGCACCAAGGAGGAAAGAGAGCTCACAATAAGTGTCCTCAGATTATTTGGTTCAGTTTTCATTATTAAAAGAAATAAAAAGGTAAATGTTGTTGCTGCATTAATGTGTTGTACAAAATCATTTTTAGGAACAGAATGTGAAAAGGAAAAATACCTGGCAATATTAAGATACTTAGGATACAATTATAAAAACACAGCCTATCCTGGCTTTATTTGCCAGAAGAGAAATACTGATCTTGGCAGCACTCACATTCAGTATTATTCAGGCATGCCTAAAGTGATCTATTAATCAGTCAGACTTTAATGATATCATGATTTTGAAGGACTATAGCTTATGATACTCAGAAGGCACATTACTAACCACTGTTGGAATGATTTCAATACCATTCCTTTGAAAATTAGTTGCTACATTATTTTAATTTAATTATACAGTCTATACTTTTAACTGCTCAAATTAAAAAAATATTGTTTTGGCCTTCTTGAGACTTTCACATATGAATCTCACATATTGAAAACTTATGATATGAAAATATTGTCAATTGATGCTGTAGCACATTAGTCAGTGTAAAAGGAGAAAAATGGTTCCTCCAAGGAGAAAAATATAAGCAGTTACAGTACTTTTACAACTTTTCTGAAGAGTGTGCTTAGTCATAGTACACTTTACCATGAAAACATTTTATCAGATAATTGATGGATAGTCCTACTGTATCCCTAGAAATCCATTCTTCTAAGTCTCTGAACTTTTCTGGTAAAGCTCTGAGTAATTCTAAGTTTTTATCTTTAACCTTGCTCTGGTTACTCAGTTTCTTATGATCACATTTCTTAGGAATAAAATTATCTGAATTTATTTTGTTTCAAGATCACTGTAAGGGGAGAATACTCTGCCTACCAGCGTTGAGAGATCATAGTCACATTGAGAGCCACTTTCTTTTAGCGCTGCTAAAGATAGGCTGAAACAGTTGTATGCAAAAGTTGAGGCTTGAATAAAAAATAAATAACAAAACAAAAAGGGCAAACCCAGCCAGCCAAACAAACAACAAAAAGACACTGAACTGGAGTGACCTCAGGTAGGAAAGATCTGAGTTCAATTCTCAACGTCACTGGTGGTAATTCAGTGCAGGAGTAATGTCATCGAGAAAAGCTGCAAAGAGGCCTGAAAATTATCTATCAGACTGAGACGTACTTTCTTAGAGTGGCTGATCTCTTGTAGATCATTAAGCCCTCTCAGGAAAGCTGCTTAATGTTATAAATTGATTCTCTTAAGAAACTGTGAGGACGGAAGACACACTTGAAAAGAGTTAAGAATTAAACAAAGAGGCAATTGAGGGATTTGTGATCATGTTTCCAGCAGCAGTTTTACTCCCTGTTTACTAGCTCCTTGCTGTGCTGGGGGTACACATTGAGAGATGCAGCAGATTTTAATTTGGGATTTTTTTTGGGTTCATTTAGGTTTTTTTCCTCTCCGTACACATAGCTGCCTGATGTTAGTTGGAAGAGGTTGTTCAAATATAACCTATTTTAAAAATACTCTCAACAGGCTGCTAAGATATTTGAGGGGTTTTGTCTGGGCAGCAGTGAATAATCAGAGCATTGGCTATTTCTGGTCTCCCTTAGCTCCATAGTTCTGTGCTCTTTAGTGGCTGCTGTAGCTATCTAAAGGTTTACCATAAGAGTTCTCACTTGAATAATGCGATAAGAGCCCTGAATATAGGAGATGTTTATGTGAAGGGCAAGCCTCACGCAGCAGGAAATCCGAGTTATCCCTTTAGCCTGTGCTCCCAGCCAGCCACATCCCTGCCAAAGCATACCATAGGAAAAGGAGGTACCCTTACACAGTTACGAGCGTTTCATGATTAGTGTGGGGCACTTCCAGCTCTACTGTCCTGTGTCCCCTCAGGGATATACTTATTAAACAGTTTTGGAACTAGCTTTTCCCATGGCCTTTCTGTGGGATCCCTTTGGAGCCTATATGCCTCGTCCATCTCCAAGGAATAAGATGAGATTTCGCTTTTTGAAGTCATACAGGTACCTCTTCTGATGGCTTACAGTGCAGTTGACAGTGGTAGTAGTTACAACTGTGGATCTTTTTTGTTCTTCTAGAGGATTACAGTCTATAAAAAAATTGGAAATTGCTTGTATTAATTGTGATTTGCTTGGGCTTGTAAAGGTTTTGCTGAACGTGGTATATCAGAAAAACAGGTATTGTTTCTGTATAAGAAAAAATACTGTGAGCAAGTGATCATGGAAGTGTATGAAAGTGCACTTTTCAAGTAAATGATAACTTTGAATATTTTTGGCACACCAAGTTGGTAGAAAAGGTAGATTAATTTTTATGTCAGTGTTCTTATGAAAATAATAATTCTAACTGTTCTCAGTACTTATTAAAAGTTAGCATATTTAATTAAAAATATAACACACAGATGTGGAGTATCAAGCCTGAATTAATATTTATGGTTGTGAGGCTTTTGCCAGAAAATAATTTCTGTTAATTATTTTTGTGTTAAACATTTTTGAAAGTAAGTATAGCAAATGAGAAAAACACACAAATTGAATTTTTTTCATAAACTTGTTCAAAAATAGCAGCAGCAATGCTTGATGTCTATTATTTGTCACATTGCTTTTGGCAATTGAATCAATATTTGTTCTTCAACTTCCTTACATTTATTTATAGCAGATTGATGTATATTTTCAGTAAAATTTCTTGCGATCCTCCCATTTGTATATAATTAATTGAAAAACTTACTATATGTCATAATAATATCTTTTTAATCAATGCAACATTCAAATTGATTTGTACACATGGACAATACAAAATGAGGATAAATGCTTTATGTAGGATTATTAACAGCAAACATTGTGTAGGTGAATATTGTACTGACTAGGTGAACTGTCCAACTTCTCTCACTATTTTCTTTTGTAAAAGCAAGTCTGTTCATATAGAGGGAGCTAGGTTTATGACAAAAAGAATAACAACAGTTTAAAATATTAGAATAGAAAATAAAAATATGGTATCTGTTCAAAATTAGATCATAGAGTTCAGTTGAGATTCCCTTAAGAAATCTTATTGTAAGGGACTATTTACTTAAAGTAAGCTGCTTATATTTCTTTTACAAATTTATACTGATATATCTATTTCTATTTCTATTTCTATTTCTATTTCTATTTCTATTTCTATTTCTATTTCTATTTATTTCTATCTATCTATCTGAATGCTTTAAAGGCAAAAAGAAACATGTTTCAGGTAAAATGTTAATATAGTATCTGATTATTTTTATTATTATGTACATACTACACATTTTCTAATTTTTCAATATAGCAAAGTGCAAGCATTCTTAAAAGTTGTTAATTAAACTGAAAAAAAGAGGAACCTTTATCAGAAGTCCAGAAGTGTGAATGAATTTTTTGTTACCCTAGAGCATTACATGTTTGTTTTTCAGGAGCTTTTAAGAGCTGGGATGAGGTTGAGGATAATTTTTTTAAACGATCATCGTAATTGTATTACTGAATCTGAGTCGTATTTTTTGCTACTGTTTAATTTAACTGTAAGTCTCCAAAGGGAAGAAATAAAAATCCTTAATATATATATATTGCCGTGTCACTGCCATGGCTCCATTCACACTGTAGGTTATATTTAGAAAACTACTACAAAATTTTACGGTGCTCAGTGCCTATGTAATTTAATAACCTTGTTTATGTCAGCTGACAGTTCTGCTCACGTTACTCAACCATTTGATGTCAAGGGATTTTGCTTTCTAAAACTCTGTATCTGATAGTGCTGTCTACGCATTCTGTGACGAACATTGTTCAGCAAACCATTTAAATCGTGAAGTTTGTCATAATTTAAAATTTTATTTTCTTATATTTTGGGAAAAAACAGAATATTGCTTTTGTGAGATAATCTATTGATTAAATAGACCATCATGTTTTAATTTACATACTTAATTTCTGGGAGATTCTGTGATATATTGATTCCCTCTTACAGGCAAATTAAGAACGCCACCTTATAGCAAAATAGTGAATTGAGTTTCTTTACTCATCAGGAAGTGCTTTCAGAAGGTAACAGAAGACCCAGGGTGATGCAAGTTTTCCCAGAGCAAGGGAAAAATATGCCTTGAAAAAA
Source organism: Trochalopteron elliotii (assembly GCA_024734555.1). Taxonomy (NCBI): domain Eukaryota; kingdom Metazoa; phylum Chordata; class Aves; order Passeriformes; family Leiothrichidae; genus Trochalopteron; species Trochalopteron elliotii. The sequence goes on from JANPWX010021771.1 coordinate 1,060,543, forward strand.
TGCAATTTTTCTAGGAAGATATAGGATGCAATGCAGTCACTTAGAGCTCTTCTTACTCCACCTGTCTCATCAAATAAACCATGTGTTAAAACTTCAGCAAATTGAACGGAACAAAATCCAAAGAAGTAGACTAAAAGAGCTGGTGGATCTACTTCTGATTCAGTCTACACCAGAAATGCAAATATTCACAGCATTAGATGTAGAACCAAGGACAGAAGTGGATACTTCACAGAGAGAAGACTCAGGAGACTGCCAAAATATTTCACAATTTATACAACTTCTTGCAGGCTGGAGGAGGAGGGTTGTTTAGTTTTGTGGGGATGGGTACCCACTCTGTTCTTGGGATGATGAACATTCTTCTACTGCAATACAAAAAAAAGTGTATATCTTTACTTTGTACTCAGAACACACAGATAAGTTCACCTCTTTTCCTTTTAGTTTCCCCTCTCCTTTTTTTTTCTTTCATTTTAAAACCTTGAGTCTCTCTAAATTGAAGCACACCTCCCTTACTGAAATGCAAATAGGGATACTGTTTTCCTTCTGCTTTTAGATTTACACAGGAAAATAGCACTAGATGTGACTGTGAAAACTATGCCCTAATAGCATCACAGTGATGCTTTAGAGCCTCCTGAAACCTCTGAAGAATGAATAGAGATAGAAGCTTTGGGAGCTTTTTTCATGATCTCTAAATCTTGTCACACATGGATGAAAAAGAACTAAAGCCCCTATCAAAATTGCCTGCACGTAACTGAGATGTATGAATAAGAACATGCTATCTGACACTCAGTCCTGCTAGATGCTAAACACAGCTCCCACTGGCAGGTCCTCAGGACCACTTAGAAGAATTCTCCAGAGGCATCAGGATCTGCCTGGCTGGTCATTAAGTCTTTTTCCACCATATGTGAGTTATTTCACCATTTGTGAAAAGCACAGTGACTATCTGCTGAGTGAAACCTTTCTGTGGAGACAATTTTGTAGAGATGGTAAAGTTCAAAGTAAAATGTGTGTTATGAAGAAATGGCATGGTCAATAACATGCATTAAATTGAATAATCAAATAATTACTAAATTTGCTTGCTTAATTATTGCATTGTTAGAACTACATCTTCATGAAGTTAGCTGGGGAGATAGGCTTCCTGGAACAGTAATCATGACACTTACACCTTCGTCTGGAAAAAAAAGAGAGGTTCTTTGTTGGGTGGTGTGATTTTCTTTTGTTCTGCTTTCTTTCTGTTTTTCTTCTTTGGCTGCCATCTGGCATATTTCCCTGGACTAGAGGAACAGTCATGTGGCTGAAGCTACTGCCAACACCACTTCTGCAGCTAGCTGCTCACGGCATTCGTACATAAGGAGGCAGATTCCTTCGTGCCAGATAATTGTACTCCAAGTCACTAAACTCCTGGGAACTGGGCAGGGAAGTGGTATATCTCCCTTAAACAGCAGTTTTCAGGAATCCCTTCTGTAAGGGGATTTCTTAATTATGTCAAAGTTGTCTTAGTGACAAGAGTGTAATATTAGAACTTTTTGTTATTACAAGCTTGTTGATGATATGGAAATAGAAACCAGATTAAAGTTCATTATTTTATTTATTAGGCTTTACAGACCCAGCTCACTGGAAATATCTTGGTTCTGTTTGACCAACTATTCAACATTTTCTAGGAAATAAAATATTTGAATGCATAAGCGTGAACTTTTCTAGTGAACACAATGAATCACACATTTGATTTCATATTTAGCTTTTCATATTCTGTAATTCATAGAATCCCATGTCACCCCTAAAGGGATGTTTTGAACCTCACTTAGACTTATTTTAGAAAAATTTACATGCCAAAATATCATCTATTCAATTCAGACATTTGACAATGTTGGCTTGAGGTCTCGGGAAAAGTGGCAAAATAGCAAGGCACATTGCAAGTCAGATTAAGTAGCAATAAGAGAGCAGGTGCAAGTGAATCACATTTTTCTCTTTGTGTTGGTGCAGACTTACCTCCTTGTCAAAACTGCCTACAGAGTCCCTGACAGTGAATACAATGGAGTCTCAATGCCATTTCCTAACAGCTCAGAAAATCAAGCTCCAGTCCTTAGGTCCCAAAAGCAAGAAAAAACTGCAGAGCAGTAACATGTTCATAAGTTTCCGCTTTTGATTAAAATTTATTTGACATAGCTGATCATGACACAGATATTTTGAGTGAATCTATCACAGTGGGACAGGTTGCATCTGTCAGTGTTTCTTACTGCTGCTTCAGATTAGAGTTACCTGAGTGCTTATTCTGTGTGATTTTGTGGTTCTTGATGCAGCCTTGGAAGTGATTTAATTAGTGTAAAATAAACAGAAAACAGAAGTATATCTGTACGTATTTTATTAACAAATTTTTTTGGATTTGTGCTTAAGTATGTTCTGGCAGCCAAAGCCAGATCTATGAATAACCACAGTAAACATTCCTTCATACACAGTGAGGTAAACTATGGTGACTAGTGTTGCTACAGTTTACAATAAATAAATTGTAAATTGGGCTTTGCTGTTTGTGGCTAAAATGTCCCCACACAAAGCCAGCCTTCGAGACGGGGCTAGGCACAGACACTAGCATCTCTTGGGATGCAGAAAAAGATTGCACTAACCATAAACACCAGGAAATGCTCAGTTTGATTTACAAATTGTAGATGTCCATGAATATTTATGTAAATGTCAGAAGTAACTGGCTTGTAATTCCCTGATGTATCACAAATTCTGGGAGCACTATAAATAGACCTATCATCCAATCTGATACTGAATACATCAGGAGCAAGCTGACGCAAGTTCAGCATGTACCATGTCCAAATGTTGTAATTAATTTCTAGATACCTCGTTAAATAAGAAAAGTAGTACAAAGGTAACATATTAATGTTTATTTTATGGCATTCTAGAATTAGTTTTTTTTCCATTGTGGATCTGAATAGATTTTTTTAAAGGGAAAACTGACATTTCCTATTGGAACTAGTAAATCTAATTTATTTCTGTGCCCTAAAAACCTAATAATCTCCAGGTCATTTTGTGTTTCAGTTTTCTCTATGAGAGACATTTGTGAGTGTTAATTGAAAACTCCTGTAATATGCTGAAAGGTAATTTAATGCTTTAAAGCACCTTTCTTCATGGGCCAATAAAGGAAAATCAGAGTGAAAAAAAAAGAGGTTCCTGCCCACCTGGAGGGGTCTGGCACAAATACCAGTCTGGTGCCCTTAGCAGTAGGGGCAGTTATACTGCAGCACATGGGTGGTCCATGCGAGCTAATCCAGCTCTTGGTCTCTGCAAGCAGTCAGCACAAATATTTGAATAGAAACAGTAAGAAACTTGGTGGTTATAGTATAATCTTCCTTGAGGGATAATCTCTTCAACATCAACATCTTCAGTAGTTCCCTGTGTATGAGTATGCCAGAAGTCTCCTCACTGCGTGTATAACTTAGCCTAAAAAGTCTGAGTATTTTACTTATTCACACTGAATGTTGATCGTTATAAAATAAAAAAAACACTGAATTTTTCTCTTTTGCAGTATTTTTTTCCACTCACTTCCACAGATGAACCCTATGCAATGTAAAAGATTTTTTTCATTCTGGTGTCTAATTTTCCCTATAGTGAAGTACTGTGACCCAAGGATTTGTTGTTTTATATATTTGTAGGCCACTCTTTTTCATCAGCTTTCTAACTAAATTTTTCACATGGAAAAATTTTGTGTCCTTATAATTCATGTTGCCAGTCTCTTAACACCTCTTCCTATCACAATGCTCTTTCTAATGCAGAATGACCAGAAGCAAACACAGAGCTTCGGATGAGGACAAATCGTCTAGAATTATAATATTACTATTCTCACGGAAAAAAAATCCCTTATGAAACTTCTATTATTCCCCTCTTTCTTATTTCTGATATAGATTAACAGACTTGCTGACTAACTTGTTTTAAGTGGTGAGCAATAACCTCCCATTCCTGGTGGTGTCTGTACTGGCCAGGCTAGATATTCTGTGTTCTTAACCCTGTTGGGCAGTCTTACCTCCATTACTGTGTAGTTTTTTCTTTATCTCTACTCATTCTCTTTTCTCAGAGAAGTTTACAGGGATATTGTGTAAAGGCAACAAGAATCATTTCAGTAGGTAGAATTTCAATCTCACTGTAAATTTTGCATTTTTAAAAGAAAAAAAAAAAACCAACCTTGCAGAAAATAATTTTACATAATTTTGTATGGGAAGAACATTTATATTTTAAGATAAGGACATATAAAATGTTATTCTGGTTTTCTATTTTTTTTTCGTAGTATCTCTTCTTCAGGATTTCTGACTTGTTAGAAGGTTAGGAAGTACTTCAGGAAATATGTTATAATGCATGCAGCTGAAGAAATGGGGGATTTTAGCAGTAGGAGGAGACAGATGTTTCCCATCAACCTACCCCTACACTTGATCATTATATACATGTGTAATAAATAAACAGTCTGCACACATACAAACACATGCATGTGTGTGTGTATCCTACGCTGAAGTCTACAAACTATCAGAACTTTTCCAGGAAGAAGGTGAATACATAGCACTTACTTTATTGTTTGTCCACATGAATTTGGTTTTCCTTTATTTGTTTTACCTTTGCATCATTTCCAGTCAATACTTGGCTCTTCAGAGACTTAGCTTTCACAGGCTTTGGTACAAATTTCTGTTGCAGTTGTAAAAGCAAATGACACAGTTGAACAAACACCGGGATCAGATAAACTCTTGTTAACGCTAGCTGAAGTTGTTTAGCTAATAAAGAAACCTGAAATGGAAAAAAACCCAAACTATTTAAAGGGGATATAATTGTCTTCAGGATGAGGGGGGGTCTCACTTTTTTTTTTTTTGGTTAAAACAGATGTAGGTGAAACAAAGGGACAAATATAACAAACAAATAAATTTATAACTCCAGCTGAAGTTACATGTGCATTAGTTAAATGCTGTCAGTTACCCTGTGAATCCAGTCAGGGAAGTGCACTGCAGGGAAGTGGTCATTGCAGATGAGCAGAATCTGCTGCTCGGACAGCTCTGGTGGAAGGCAAAAGCATCATGTGGCACTATGAAACATGCATTTTTTTACCTTACTTCTTATGTACTAATAGTGTGCATGCATTCCTCAATTTACTTGGTTTTCCTACGTATGTGAAATGTACTTAAACTTCTAGGTAACCACCCAATTGCATAATTTTTCTTTACTTCTTTCTCTTCCTTGTGACATAAAAAAGAAATGTAAATATGGCATGCAAACATTGAATTGGAAACTCAGAGAAACCGGTTATTTTAAGCAACAGAGTTTATCTGGTTTATATCATGCACTGGAGGCCAAGTCAGGTGTTTCAACATCATTTGCAAACCATTGAACCAGGGACTGAACAATCAGAAAACTGATATTTAATAAACTGGGTTATGCCTCTAAAACAGTGGAAGTAAAATCTACCAAGTTAAGTTTCTACTGGTGGCAAAAGAGAAAATGAAATTTCTTTTAAGCATCGTATAAGAAAAACACTTCAATGAACTTGCCATGCAGTATCTAGAAGTGGTGGGGTTCTCAGAAGTGCCATTAGCACCTGAGGATCAGGAAGAAATTTACACTAGTCTAGCATGTGTGGTTAATCTTGTGAACCTTCTGAAAGAAGACATTGATTTGTGAAGAAATGTTTGCGTTTCAAATAGAGGGGAGAAAAGGAGGGGGAAAAAAAAGCAGAGAAGCAAAAAAGATAAAAAGGGAATGTAGTTTCTTTAGATTGATCCTAGCATCCCAGATGATTGCCTTAATGAGGTAGTCATGCAGTCTTAATGAGCGTGTAAGTGGCAAATGGTGTTTGTTCCATGTCTCCTCCTGGCCACGGTCTTCATTTAAGCTCTCTCCCACATGACACAGTAAAGTGTATATTGGAACATGGAACATGACATATTTGAGGCTTATCTCCTTTTGGCATAAACATATATGTGGCACTGTTTCACAATAAACTTTGCCTGGCATCATAGGAGACGAAAGGAGCTCTAGACAGAGTGGTTCTACAATACAAATACAAGCACACATTAATGCCAAAATAGGGTTTATTTTTACAGATAAGAATAAAATTATTTAACACAGGTGGTATATTATTTTTTAGGTGCAGCCAATAGCAAAATGTAGTGTTATGTCATTAAAAATCTTTTTAGTGATACTGACAAAATTTTGTCCTCCCATACAGAGGAACAGATGTATCTGTAATACACAAAAGATTTAAGTTTTCCTATCACAGTTCTTCATGCTTGACTACCCCTATTAGACTACAATTAAAATGTAAAGTTGTATTTATACTGTACATAATTTTCAGTCTGGATTACTAAGTACACCATATATTGACCTAAAAATTCAAATAATATTTAAATATAGTTATGTAGTAATACAGGTAGTGTTTGTTAAACATCTAATCACAAAATAATATGACTGCCTTATAAATGCTGAAAGTCACAAACTGTAAGTTTTTGTAAAAATCTGATGTAAAACCTCTTTTTAGGTAGCTTGATGCTAACAAATAATTGCTAGCTGCTCTGATTTTAGTGAGTACAGTGTGAGGCCCTTGATTTTTCCATGGTTGAATCAGCAGAGTGAATAAACAACCCAGAAATCTCTTCAGCTGGTGAACTGTGACTAGATGGCACGACATGGCAAGGAAGCTATAGCCAGGTGGGGGTCAGGCTCTACTCCCAGGCAACCAGAAACAGGACAGAAGACACAGTCTTAAGCTGTGCCAGGGGAATTTTAGGCTAGACATTAGAAAAAAAAAATCTTTACAGAAAGTGTGGTTGAGAGGCATTGGAATGGGCTGCCCAGGGAGGTGGTGGAGTCACCATCCCTGGAGGTGTTTAAAAAAACTGAATGTGGCACGCTGTGCCATGGTTTAGTTGACAAGGTGGTTTTAGGTCATAGGCTGGGCGTCATGACCTCCAAGGTCTTTTCCAACCTAGTTAATTCTGTGATTTTGTGATAGGGAAATGTCAGTAACACTAATCTCTCCTGCTCCCTGGAATGTAGTATGAGGGGCCAAAATACTCTTCTGGAAAGGTCTTTGCTTCAGGGCTCAGGTGGTCTGCAGTAGCATTCAAACTAAGAAGGGTTAGCAGCCTTTCTACTGCATTAAAATAGATTGATCACAGTTTTCTACAGGACTATATTGTTTTCTGCTTGCACATATTACTGTACAGTCAACTCCAACTGTTTTTAGTTGTATCTTAGAGAATCGCAAGAGGTTTTTTAAAAAGACTTTCTTTTTTCCTTTGTCCTCAAGCAACTAAATCTTAAAGGGTTTATCAAAACCAGAAAACCCAGGAGTTTTCTTAAGATGCAGTTGAGATTCATCTAAAACCTGGACTTTATAAACTTGAAGGAAAATACTTAGTCTGTGAGACTGGAAATATTATTTCAGAAGGTAGCAAGGCAGAATAGTGTGACTTTGACATCCACACGCTGAAAAATATAGTTATCTAAAATTCTAGTTTTCACTGCACAGAGTGCATGTGTGACCCAGAGTGGTCATTGTGATGCCCTGCTTTTCCTTCTGGGGTTCAAAGTAGAGAGCCATTGGCAGCAGTGTAAGGAATTCACCCAGACTAATGTTGTCATGCAAAACTCACCAGCTTCTTCTTCCCTGACATTCTTTCAAGATGCAGATTTCCCAGCTGTCTAAATGCAACTGTTTTAGGAAGTAGGGAAAGGAGCAGACAGTCCTGGAAAAGCTGTGCTTGCTCTTTCCACTAAGAGAAAGATTTGCTGGATTTGTATTTTCTTCACCCTTTCAATGAAAAAATTGGTCTTTGGCCAAGAAGATATTTTATAATTTGGACCATTTATTTTGAATTAATATGTTGTTCTGATTATGTTTTACAGTAGCTAATGTAAGTTTAAATGAAGAAGGATAAAAAGGAGTTCAGAGGATGAGGTGAAAATTATTTATTGCAGTGTATAACTATCTAATTGATCTGCAGTTCATCACATTCTTAACTTTGATAAAGAGAAATAGATGGATTATAGTAACAATTTATTGTAAATATTTTCTCACATGATGCTTTTAAATTGTTTAGATAACATTTCCTTTTGGTGCAATATATTTATTTAATCCTGGAACATTTAATTCACCATTAAATGTCATACACTCTGTTACTATAAAAGGATAAAACTGCTTCCAAGTACATATTGTTTCAGTAAGACATGAGCTTGTTCATGCCAGGTCTTTGGGTTTACAAAGTCACTTCAAAATAGCTGCTTTACAAGTTATGGTAATGTAAAACAATGTAAAACTCTTTGTTGTAACTACACTATAAAGTGTTCCTGGGCATCTGCACTTGAAATCATACAGTGCTTATCCTAACTTTGGGCAGCAGCATTATTTTTTGCATTTACACTGTATCTTCTAGGAAAGTTAAGTATGAATATAGTGTTAGAAAGACATTGTGGTTCTACATCCTTGAGGAATGGGATTTTTTTACTTCAATTTTTTTTCATCTTTAGTTAATCTGTATTTAGTATTTTTACATATAACCTAAATATTTTTTTTAATAATAGTTGTTATCCTATTGATTAATTGAAGTAATTGCAGAATTTCCGCCATGTTTTGGGAATTTATTTCTGGCTAACAAATTGCCTGCTGTAGCTACCTTCTTTCTGTTTCTTGTGTCACTGAGAATATGTACTAACACAATGATTTCATTTACAGAAACAAAATTACTTCATTTGCAGGTAGATTAACACCTATAATTTTATATATATATATATATATATATATATATATATATATATATACATATATATATATATATATATATATATATATCTCAATCTGTAAAAAAAATTTTTTTCATCCATAACAGGAATATAGAGAAATTGTCTTTATTTTCTGTATTTGTAATAATCTGGTGATTTCCTTAGGCTTTGTCAGCACAACTTTAAGTTAAAATTTGAATTAATCTGATATTATTTTTCATCCACAAATGTCAGGTTTTACCATAGCATTGTAGTACCTGTGAACTCAGAGTTGCAACTTAAGAAATATTTAACTGCAGAAAATTCAGAGGAGTTACAGAATTAACTTCTATAGATTTGATATACAGGTTTTATTTGGCAGCATGACAGGAAAGTATAGAGCAAAGAGTGGAAAGGAGAAAAGAACTATTAAGGAGGAAATAGTATGCAATGAAAGAGACAGGGTATGACAGTAAGACCAGCAGCAAAAACTGCATCACACTGCTGCAGCTCCATTTTTTAATTTCTCTGTGTTGGAGGGCTGATTGTTTCCTAGCTGCCTAGAGCCTTTTGATCTGTAATGCCCATCTATAGCAAAACAATATTTGGAGCTCCTTAGAAACAGGAGATCCTGGAGGTGACAATCTGCCCTGGTGAGTTACCTTCACAGTAAGGTTACAGTAACCAGTAAGGTTACACCTTACTGAGATCAGAAGAACATGATATGGATTCCCCTTCCAGTAATATAAATTGACTGATTGTAAGTATTTGTCTAATAAATGATTAGTAATATGTGTAATGACCAGGCATATGTCAGAGCCATCCCAGGTTACCAGTAACTAGTAGAACCTGGGTGCAGATGTCAGTTAGAGTCACATAAAACCTTCATTACAGTTTTCAAGGCAAAATTTTATGGCAAACCCCTAATATAGAAAAACATGGCAGGCCAGAGGTTCTAGCACACAGAAAGTTCCTGTTTCCAGCCTCAAACCATCATAATAAAATTTTATATAATTTTTATCCATTCTGTATCTCTCACAGCCCCTGTAATTTCAGAGGCATTTATTTAATTTATTTTTGAAACCTACTCTACCGTGATGAATTTATTATCACTATGAAAAAGTTTGTTTGTGATTCTTGTTGGCAAATATTCAGAATTTGCCAGGTTGAAAATTGATACCTCTATCAATTAAATGTCACAAAAAATATTGCAAAAGCTTAAAGGCTCTCTAAAGAATTTTATAATTAAGGAAATACCATTTAAGCAATGCTGCTGGAAATTTAGTTTACAAACTTACTCGCTGTACTATCCAGGCCACCCAAGTGGCCTGCAGGCACTGAAATTTCCTACAATATCAGCTCGCACAACCAAAACAACATTCCCGCTCCACATGTGTCCATAAGACTGCACACTTTGGAGTAATAGACAGTAAACCAGTAGCACTTCAGCTCCTCCCTCTTAGAGCTGCTGTAAATTGAATTAGTCAATGCTGTAAAATTTAGTTTGTGTAAAACACCACCTTGAAATTTTACATTTAATCTTCAATCATTTGGAAATGGTACAAAAAGTCAGTGTTTGCTGATAAGGAACTCAAGAGTTTTTGTTGTTGTTCTTTTCCATTTTTTGTTCAAAACAAAACTTGCATTTTTTCTCGCTCAAAAACAACATTAAAAAGTTTGGAGGCCTAGTTAAAATAGACAGTACAGTGAAACTCTTAAGATGTTGATCAATGTTATTGTTATTAAACAAAAGCTACATGCACTATAGCAACAAACATACATTTTACCTGTAATTTGATATGCACTCATATTCATGAAGAACACTCTGTTGCTCATTGCATTTAGGGTCCACTGGTGTGTTGTACAAAAGTACAGGAAAAATAATTTCAGGATTGGGTCTTTCACATCTATTTCAATTGGCTCAATTTTGATATTTCCATGTTTTGTGAGAATTTTTTTTGTATATAAAATAACAAAAAAGTATAAAATAGTGGTCAGGGGAAAAAAAATCTGAGGCAATTCAGTTTCTTGCTACTTATACCAGCAATTTTACAGGGACAAATGTTTTCCAAGAGCTATAGGAAATTAAGTGAACTGAACTGAACCTGTCTCGCAGAGATGCTTGTTAGGAAAGTGACGTATCAGGATGAATAACCCAAGTTGATTAAAACCAAGGAAATATATGGACCACAAGAGATTTATGGAATCATTTAGCACAAAATTCAAAAGGATAATACTTGACTATAGATAGTCCAGTATAGTTGGATTTCTAACTTTTATATATATATAGAGAGAGAAGTGACTGTGGAACACATGAAAAAATACAGCCCTGAGATGTGAAGAGGTTCTCCAGTTGTTCATTCAAATACAAACCTGGTTACAAATGCTGCAGGTGCTTTGGTTCATTCTTCATTATTTATTTTGTATTTTGTTCTTGATAATTATATGTTTTGTTTTTTTAAACATAAGGGGTTGTTTTTTGGTGAGGCTTCTATCTTAGTCTTTCTGCAAACTGACTTTAAAAAAGAGTATCGTGATATATTATTGCTGTGTGCTTTTTTTCTCTAATGGTGTAAATAAGCCATCAGTTTGCTGAGTGGTTAGAGTTTGCTGAACTTATAATGCAAAATGAGGCAGGAAAGTATGATTAGCAATCATCAACTTCAATTTATAAATCAATTGTAACAGACTAAAAATCAGTGTGTGTACCTAAAATCTGTCATGTAAACTAAATATATTGAGCAGTTAAATACCACTTTGTGTACTTAATAGCCATGTTTGCTGTAGCAAGGCTTAGTTGTTCAGGAATAATGACCCATCAGCTGAACCTGAAAGAAATCCCAGACTGATTTCAGACATGAGTAAGGAAACAAACCACAGGTGCAGAAGTGGGATCTGAAGTCTAAATGAAGAAAAACAGGTCAACTATTATTGGAAATTATTACTTTAACATTACTTTTTTGTGTAGCAGTGATAGTATTAGTAGTACTTTCTTTGCAATATGTGTCATGTTTTCCACTTTAAGGAAAAAATATTACTTTTTTGACTGATATACCTACCAAGGGAAGAGCAACAGGTTCTGTCACTCCATTGTAGCTGCTCCACCTTTTCAAAAGGGCCTCTCTTAGAAGAGCTGAAGTGGGATAACTTTGAACATGGTGCTGTCTTGCATGTTCATATTTAAACCAGACATTCATGTCTACACAACAAACTGGAATTACTTAAGTTCTATCAGTTCCACATATCTGTGGATAAATCACTACAGGAGAGAAAGATTCAAGTTATTAATTTCATTAAATACTGCAAGAGACAAAAGATGAAATAAGTTTCATGTTCAGACTAAAACTAGACCAAACACAGGGTATATAAAGGATGAAAGGATGACTGTATTGTAGGATAGGCCCAAAGATTGTTTAGAAAAGTGATTTAACTATTCTGTTGTTCAATGGCTTGTCCTCATTAAGATTTTGTTTGTTGATAAGAGTTGAAGAGAACTTTTTGTCAGGGAAATTACTCATATTATTCCTAAGCTCCAGTGCATTTTTTTCTCTAATGCTCTGAAAACCCCTTAGCCATAAGGCGTTTACAGAGTTGAAGGAGGCCTATTTAAGATGGCCTTCCCCAAAACACAGAGCAAGGCCAAACCAGAAGAATTTGACAGAGCTTAAAAACAAAAATCTTTGACCCACAAAATAAGGTTTTTCATGTAGAATTTTTCCATCTATGAGGAATGCAATTAATCTCCGAAGCTACCTCAATCAATAAATCAATATCTTTTTTTTAAATCCATGGATTCTCATTACTGCAGTATACTTTATCCCCTGCACTGGCCATCATCATAGGAACCGTGTGAATCAAAATAGACAAGTTCTGCAACCTAGAATCATTTTTCTGAAGCAATGGAGGAAGGTCAAAAACAAGAGGAGCTTTGTTGCATCTCATCCCTCAGTGTGACATGCAAAGGACAAGACAGGAAACTGAAAGTTGTCATTTTGCTGGGCGCTAAAATTAATGGAATCACAGAGTCATTGTTATTTTCAGTTTTGTATTTTCTTTACCTTCTCATTGGTCACCTTCTATTCTATAGATGCTGTTTCTCTCTTTTTGCTCTCCACAGATCTGTTATTTGTTCCCTTTTCAGCATTTCTTTCTTCTTGAGTGCTCTTATGGTTTTTTTGTTTTGTTTTCCTGTAGGTTTGTTTTATTCTGGCACCGTCAAATCACTTTTTCGGAGACATGTTTTTCTGCAAATCTGACATCTCTATAAATGTCTTTCATTGATTAAGATCTTAGAACATTAACATATTTGAACTCTCACTTATTTTGGCACTACAGGTTTAATTGTCAGTATCTATGTAGTTGAAAACCTTGATTCAGATCTTAGAAGGACAGAATTTAGAACTTAGCAAATAAAACTTTGTTTTATTTTGAAAACAAAACCAGTCCTTCTCCAACATCCTTACTATTTTAGAACTTAAGAACTGATATTTAGTACAAATACCTACTGGCCTATATTTCAGAAATTTGTGGTCATCCCCATTAAGGCTGTGAATGAGTAGATCTGAAGGCACCTTGCATTCCTGAGAGCTCAGCCTCTTCCCTGAGACCTCTGAGCCTCCAGTGTTGTGCAGCCTGGCACATATCTGGGTCAGGCAACTCAGCCACAGATCCTACTGCTTCATTTGCTGGGACTGGGCATGCAGAGGGTCTATATTTAAAAAAAACCCCATGCATACCCTCAGACAAGAGGACATGAACCTTTCATGAACTGCAGAGCTGAAAAATGCAATCGTAGTTCTAGCAGTCATGGTTTTCAAATGGGCTTTTCTCATTTACTTGAGTTAAAATAATACTTTTCTGTTGCTCTAGGTAGTTGATAATTTATTAATTATTAGAAAATTTTTTGAGTCTTTATATTCCTTAGATGCCTTTCTGAGAAAGAATATTGCCAGAATTAGTGGTCACTGTAAGTGGTTCTATGTAAGCTTTGTTGGAATAAAGATTTCTGCACAGAGCTTTCTCTAAAATTGCGACTTCTTTGAGCCATCTGGCCAAGGGTCATAAAGAAAGTAAGCAACAGAGTGCTTGAAGGGAAAGCTGCTATACTAGAAGGAAAACACAGTGCAGATGCAAACCAGGAGAACTTGCAACACACTGTTTGGAGGACTTTGAAGAAAAGAGATGGGATAACTAAGTTCCAAATATTCATAACATTATTAAATTTGTCAACACTGTTATAAACAGTTTAAAGTAAACATTGAAGAAATCCTAGGTTTTCTCCTGCAGTCAGTGCAATATGTATTAGATTGAGAACTTTTTAGGCAAAGCAGCTTAGTAACTCATCCTTGTCTTTGCAAAAATGGCATCCTAACTGAGACTGGGTTTAAATACCAAGACTTTTTAAGTTGTAAAAGGCAAAAGTGAATAATTTATTTGTGTTCTTGTCCAGAGTAACAGAACACAATGGATAGAAGCAAAAGGGGAAAAAAGTCTCTGCCAGTTTCTCTCTTCTTAAATGTCACTTTATCTGGATGACGATCAGCTGGATTGACTTTGAAAGACTGACTCTATTTACACATACAAAATGGCTTATACAGCAAAAATAAGTTCCAGTGTTTTACAACTTCATATTCCAGAGACTGTAATGTGCATCTTGCTGTGATTTGTAAACCTGCCAGTGTAGTTGGAATGCTAGTTCAAGTTAAAATATAAGTTATGAAATATGTGTGTATGAGCATGTAAATTAAAAGAATATATTATTGCAGCCAACATTTAATGTTGGTAGTTGGCTTTAGCAATGTTTGTAATGTAAAATACAAAACAGTTTTCTGAATTTTTAATATAGTGAATTATTATAAAATAAAAAATTCCACTGTTAAAACATTTGTAGATTAATTTTTTACGAAATTTTCTATAAATTCATCTTCATGTAAGCTTTCACAAAGTCTTAGAGGGTTTTTTTTTCAGTACTTTCATTGGTAATCTCAGGTGATAATTAAAAAAATAATTCAGAAGCGTCTTTTCACCCGAGTCTGTTTTATATTTTAACCTTCCCTTAGACATGTAATGGAAACCAAACACACCACCCTTCAAAGTTACATGTAAAATGCTGACAGTAGTTCAAAAGGGTTTTTGAAGGTTTTGTGCAAACACACTGAAATACAGCCCATATGGTCTTAACCAATAGTGAGCACATTCTGTGAGACATGCTGCATACATCAAATTGCTTCAAATAAGATCTACTGCAATTTAGATTTATTTTCTCTACATTCATGGAATAGATCCTTATGGAAGCATTGTTCAGATATATACAAGACAAGGAAGTGAGCCAAGGTAGCCGTGGCTTCACTAAGGACAAAAAGGGCCTGACCAACCTCTGGGCCCCCCTGTGATGGAGTGACTGCAATGCTCAGAAAGTGAAGACCAACTGGTGTAATCTGCCTGGGCTTCTGAAAGCTTTAAGTACAGTTCCACATGGGATTATAACCTCCAAAGTGGAGATCTGGGGTTGGATTTTAAGGGTAAACTAAGGAAAGGATGAGATGGATGCAGCCAGAGAGCTGCAGTCATTGTCTCTGTGCCCAGATGGAGAAGCCAGTGATGAGTGGTGTCCCTCAGGGCTGTCTTGACGCTCAGGCTGTGCAGTGTCTTTGTCAGTGACAGAGGCAGTGGCACCCAGTGCACCCTCAGTACGTTTGCAGGTGACAGGAATCTGAGCAGTGCAGGTGACAGTACAGAAAGATGGGATGCATCCAAGGGCCGGGAAATGCTTGAGAACTGAGTTGATGAGAAGCTAAGGATGTTAAAAAACTCTGAGTGCAAGGTGTGGCACCACACTCAGAGCAGTCCCAGACATGAGAACTGGGAGAACTTATGGAGAGCAGCCCTGCCAAGAAGGGCTTGGTGATTCTCATGGCTGAAAAGCTGGACATGACCCAGCAATGTACCCTTGCAGCCCAGAGAGCCAAACGTGACCTGAGCTGCAGCCAAAACAGTGTGGGCAGCAGAGAGAGGAGCAGGATTCTGTCCCTCTGCTCTGCTCTGCTCTGATGAGACCCCTCCTGCAGTGCTGCATCCGGCTCTGGGGTCCCAGCAGAGGAAGGACTTGTTGGAGGTCCAGAGGAGGCCACAGAGATAATGAGCAGGCTGGAGTTCCTTTTCTGTGAAGAGAGGCTGAGAGTGTTGGGGTTGTTGAGCCTGGAGAGGAGAAGGCTCCAGGAATACCACATTTCAGCCTTCTAATGGTTAAAATGACTTAGGAAAAAGAGGGGAAAAGGCTTTTTACAGGGGCAGGTAATGATAGAACAAGGGGGAATGGTTTTAAGACTGAAAAAAAAGGAGATAGTTAGATTAGCTATTAGAAAGAAATTATTTGTTCAGATGGTAGTGAGGCACCAGAACAGGTTTCTCAGAGAAGTTTTGAATGCCCTTTCCTGGCTTTGTTGATGGCTAAGTTTGATGGGGCTCTGAGTAGCCTGGTCCAGTGGAAGATGTCCCTGCCAATGGCAGAAGGGTTGAAACTAGGTGATATTTAAGATCCCTTCTAACCCAAGACATTCTGTGTTTCTATGTTTTTTTTTCTTTTTTTTTTTTAAGGAAATATGTTGTAAAATTGATGAACACCATTTAATTTAAAAAAAAAACACCCTAAATAAACAAGGAGGAAGATTTGATGTCTTTAGTTAGAGATTCTCTCTTTCTGTATTTAACATAGCAGCATATATCTAGAAGGAAGTTAGCTGGATCGAATTCAATGTTAAAAATAGAGATAGCTTTGCTAATCAACTACTGAAGGAGACCATCAAGTAGATCAATCAAATAGATTGATTTTTTATATTAGAAGGCTGCCATTAGAGTGTGTAAAAGTAAAACGCTAGCTAGGTATCCAGTAAAAATGTACTAGTCTCAGAACTGCTGTCCTACAGGAAGTATGTTGAGGTCTACATATAAATATTCCTCTGTGGATATCCATAGAACAGGCTAAAGTGTGACATGTTTGATGACAACAAAGTCTCTCCTACTTATACAAGGGTAAAGAGGAAAGATACACATTGTCCATGGCAATGCACTAGCAATACTGAAATGTTTGCATCCAATGTAAGCAATTTATATTTCCACAAGAAGATGAAGTTTTTGGCTACTGTTATCTCTGGTGATATTTACAGCCAGTGTTGCTGAGGGTTTCTCTGGGATTTATAGTGCAACATGGTTTTCTTGTGCCTGATACATTGTTTAATGAGGGGAAATTCAAACATATAAATGTGGAATAAAGAGTTCAGATAGATCTAGCAAATAAATCCTAAACTGAGAAGAAATTTAGAATCAATGAATATCAAAACATACTGTATCTCTCCCTCCAGATGCTTGAATATTCAGGACAAGTAGGTCTTACATGAGTTTTCAGTGTTAGGCCTAACTGTTGTACTATGTACGTGAATATTCCTTTTGATCACTTTGCTTTTCCTTTTCTGGGAAGGAAGGGGGGAACAGGTCAGTGTGCAGGGTTGTTTGTTTTTTTTTTCTACACTAAATATGGATTGAGGCAGTGGCATCTTGGCATTGTTCATCTCACACAATCCAAATATGATAAGATGTGAGGCCAAATGTGGAAATATGTCAAGTTTACATTTCTATAAAAGGAAAAAAATTAAATCTATCTACATTCAGTTCAACTACTACAAGTAACAGAATAGAGAGGCAAAAAGTCTGCAATCCCCATGTTATATAAATTTATAGATTTTATCCTGGTACCATGGGATTTATCAAGTGTATGTTGAATTGCCCAGAACCTGGGTTTCTGACATAAAATAGGCAGGAAGCCATAGTCCACAAAGATAGACGGCTGAGAGGAGCAGTTCTGTCAGTCTTAAAATAGATGTCTGATTCATGGAAACAGACTACCCCAGGAAGTGCCTATCAGAGCTGTCTCTAGCAGGAGCCTGGCTGACCAGTTTAAATGAGCAACCAATCCTCTGGCAGCTCAAGGCTAGTGAGAAAACTCCTTTCTTAGTGTGCCTTGTTTAACTCTCAGTGAATAATTCATTACGAGTAATGTACTCTCAATGTAACCTTCATTTGTTCTCATAGAAACTCTCCAGTAACTTGCAACTTTTAAAAATACATAGTTTTTTTCCTGTTTAATTACAGTTTAAAGTTTGAAAGTTTTGCTAAAAATTGAACACATTTTGTACTTTTGAATGTTCATATAAAATGGAGTTTTTTATTATTATTATTTTTTCACCTCATACCAGCCAGATTAAATCTTTGGTGTTTTCCATACCTGAAAAACAGAAGTGAAACATGAGTAGCAAATTTTATACAAATTCAAGGGGATTTTTTGAAACAAAAATGTCATAGAAGTATACCTCCTCTTCAAGAAAGGCTTTGTAACATAATGAATAATTTAGATTTAATTTTAGTTCCTGACATTTTTCTGAAGGACTTAGAAGTGTGAATGATGTCATTCTACCAAACAAGAATCTTATCCATATCTGACTCATTCAGGTCATGGTCCCATACCTGTGGATGCCAAGTTTCCAGTGAAGGACATGAAGAAATCCACTCTACTGTTTTGTAGAGAACTCTTCTGTCTCACTAATATAGTTACCTCACCTCAGATTTGCTTTCAGGATGACTTTCTGAAAGTAAAAGTTGATTGTTTTCATAAAAGACAAAATATTACAGAAAACATTCATTTTAGAGTGTTGATATCTGTTTTAGGCAAGACAGAACTGAAAAAAAGCCCCAAAGACTTCACTATATAGGACCAGCTAACATACTTAAAATTTAAGTATTAATTTTCAAGTTGTACATACAAAAGTTTTGTTTGCTTGAAATGGTGGTCTGTCTGTACTTTTGAAATATATACATAGTCTTGGAATGGTGATATTCCTAGGAGTCTTCCAACCTTCTCTTCTTAATCTCACACTATCCCATTCTCCTGAACAAGATGATGATGAAAGAGAGCATGTCTTACAAAATATGATGATTCTCAGATAGTAGGCCTGACACTCAAGAATAACTTTGTTCAGAACCAGCCCTAATTATGAAGTCTTTGTAAAAGGAATGCAATTCTCCCTTGCCTTTCCTAGCAGACACTGTTTCATTAAAAAAAAAAAAAAAAAGAAAAAAAGAGAGAGGGAAAAAATATTAGTCTTTTTTTTTTTTAGCCTAAAAAAGCTGGCATATTACTCTTGGAAACCATAGCTACTGCTTAATTTGTTACTGAGTTTCATATGAACCACCAGTGTTTATTTTTTAAGCAACTATTTAGCTAAGAAATTGTAGTCCAAGTTTGAGCAAATAGATCAAAAACAGAACAGTCTGATGGAAACATTGATAGATTTTTCCTTTAACCCTGTAATTAGTGCTATATTACTGCAGTAAGCCCATTTAGATCTGACAAAAAGACTATGCTTTTATAATGCAACCCATATTTTTATATGTCTATGCATTTATATATATATATATCCATGGTTCAGTCTGGGGGGATTTTTTTGTTTATTAAAAAAAAAAAAAAAAAAAAAAAAAAAAAAAAAAAAAAAAAAAAAAAAGGCAGCCTGAGAAAACACATTAGGTAGCCTTAACTCAGCTGAAGTCCAAAGTCTTCCAGTGGGGTAGTGTTTAATTTTAGGCTATTCAGTGCCTAAATGCATACAATGTTAATGCAATATTAGCAGACATAATTTATTCCAACCTTAATGACAGATGTAACCATAGACCACAGCATAGCTGATGGCCCTCTTTGCATTTATAATGTAATGTTCATCAGAAAAAAGTATTCTCCTACTCCTAAAAATTAGCTCTTTTTATTTTTTGAGTCTCTAGCAATGAAGTTTGCACAGGTTCTATTTTTATTTCTGAAATGGAATCTATGTGGAGCAGCAATGGTCAGTCAGTACTGAGACTGCTAACCTCTAATTGCATAACTGATTTAATCAAATTAAAAGTAGGCAGGAATAAAGGCAGAAGGACATGTTTTCAGCCTGACATGTATCAAGACTGACTTTGCTTTGTAAGGGAGCATGACAGTGTAAGGTCTCCGTGTGACACATAACCTCCTTTGCTGCTCATGGTACAGCTCAGGCAGCAGCACCTGGCAGCTTCAAAGGAAACTGAGACTGAGCACCTTCAGACAAGGCATCATATTAGAACTGAGTATTCTTACAGAAGACCCTCTCTGCCATATGGTCTATGAGGAGTTTTGCACATTTCATTCTGTGTAAGTCCTTTGTAGAGCACACAGTAACTTTGTTTACACTGTAAGCACTGAGCTAATAAACCATATTTATTTATAAGTTGGGTAGCTCAATCCAGGCAGCTAGATGTAAGTGGATACAGAAAGGAAACACCAGTGACGTGCATCACGTTTCTGCTGTGCCCTTTGGTTTGCCTTTTTTCATAATTCTTATAAATTCTACATTTTAGTTATCTTTACATTTTTTAGTTCTCTCACTTACGCAGTTATGTGTAACTTTTTCCTCTTTGGTAAAGGACTCCAGTCAAAAGGGAATAACCATGCTGTTACCTAGGCATGAATGGCAAAGTTTAGTTTTCTGGAATTCTAACCCTACAAAAAATGTTTCTGAAATCAATTGCTATGTTAAGCAGTGGCAAAATCTGCAGCTGGGTCAAAATTTTGTTCCTCCAATTCTCTGACTTAATATTTGTTTTCAAAAGATACATCTCCTGATCCTACACCTGTGTTACTAGTTCTCAGACCCACTCATGCAAATAATATAAGAACATTTTGTTAATCTTTTCTGTCCTTCAGCTTGTTGTGCAGCACAGGACAATAAGAGGATAATCTAGTTTTGTGGATGAACTAGAATGAGCTGTGCAACTCAAGAGTTTCATTCACTAAACTAACTGGTGTGACGTTTAGTTTGTGAAAAAAGTATTTCCTACAGTAGAATGTGTGCTCTAGAAGATTGGAAAGGTTGATTTCAAGTTTAAATGTATATCCTTTATTTATTGAAAACTATATTTCATATAAATGTGGAAACTGGAAAGTATATGAGAAGAAAGCAAAGATACAAACTGTGAGCAAGACCAGATGCAACTAAGAAATAACAGGGATAGTCCTGAGTGAATGAGCCCAGCTCCAAGTTTTTAAAGATATTTTAGTTATCTTACTTGAAAAAAGACCCAGAGTGAAACTAAGATTGCATATCAAAAGGCAGCAGGTAGTTTTATATCTTTTATTTGGTTCTGTGTATTCCAAATGACACTCTTAAGAGCCAAGTTATTATTTATGTCTGAAGGCTTGAGGTTGTGAATCCATTTCTTCACCTTGCATAGAGCAGCAATAATAACTCGGCACCTACCACTTTTTTTTTTCATCAATTTGATGTCCAAGTGCTTTTCAAGCAGCTTTACATGGGTTATCCCTATTTTACGAACTAGGAAGACAAAACTTGGGATGTTTAAGCAAGTTTTTCCATAACGTCAACAAAGAGATGTTCCCAAGCATGGAACAGAACAGTCAGTCCTGTACCTCATTCCCTCAGCCATGCTTTTAGCTATTCATTTTAATATTCAATTCTTTGCACTGTAACACTGATTTAATTCAATTAGTTACTAATTTCAAGATGAGGAACTAAGATGTTAAGCGTGCTCAAACTGGGCAGAATCCAGCATACTTTTCATTTAATGGTGTTTTATGTCTGCATCTTTTTTCCTTAGACCTTACAAAAGACTGTAAAAAATAAAAGGATTCCAAAAAGGAAAAAAAAAATAGATTTATTAGGTTTGTTTTTTTTTTTTTAAATTACAGGATTACATGCACAAATCAGCTATTTAAACAATAGCCATTTCTCCATTTATTCTCTTAATTTTACTTCATTGTTTTTTCTCCTAATTCCTCAAATTATGAGAATTGAGAGTTTTTATTATTTGACCCCATGCAAAATACAAAAATAAATGCTACACTATCTTCTGTGGGCACACTGGACTAGCATGCTCCTATCTTTACATGAAACTTAGATAAATCTGCCTTTGATGTTAATTGTAGCACAACAGATTATATGTATGAATAAGAAGCTACTGTTAACTGCCAAAGTTGTTCTAATGGGCTCTCTAGAAACCTCTCTAGAAAAAGGTTGGCCTTTCTCATAACAAATATTACGAGGCTCCTTTGTTTTAGCATCAAGAAAGTCAACTGATGAATTTCAGATAAAACAAATGTTCCCTGGAGTACTGTAAATTCTCCTTCCTAGTGGTAGACTCCCTTTTTTTGTGGGAAGCCTGTGATTCTAAGGTTGCTCCCAGAAGACAGTCTCTGATTTGGCTGCCTCAAGTATGGTTGCTTAATATATATTTCATAATAGTTGAAGTTGGTAGGTACTTGGACAACATGAGTTTATTTCTAAAGAGCTGAGGGTGGAGACTAACAAAGAAAGCAGGTTCACAGTGGGTGTTGGTATTTGGTTACTGAGATGGAGAACTGTGACCCCATGAGAACTTGTTTTCTGAATTGCCATTGAAAAACAGTGACTCAAACATTTGAGTACCTGTAACTAGAGTGTATTTATACTGTATGGTTGTGCTTAGTGTCTACATATGTTAATATTTCTAGTTATATTTCTAGTAACTACAAGTAAGAGGCGGCGTCTTCTCTGATACACTATTGAAAACAGACCACCCTGAGATATTTACTTTGTGAAAATGCAGAAACAGTCTTTGAATATTCCATTCCAGTATGATATTGGAAAAAACTTAGTCAAAGCCTCTCTTCCACTTAATTTTGTTTTCCTACATAAAATTGGAATAATGTTTATATTTATAAATAATCAAGAAAAAGTAAAAAACCACCACAGCTTTAAAATGGCCAGGTATTCTGTAACAGTCGAGGATCTCTATTTTATCTGATTTTTTTTTTCATGACCTATTCCATCTGTTAAAGGAATAAAAAAGTTTCACAACATGGTGCCTGATTTATGTGCGCTTCTATAGACATGTGACCTGCACAGTGACAGACCCAACTGTTACTAAAGGTCCTATGACTGTATGATCCTTCGAGCTAAATTTACCACAGATGCCTTTTCCATTCATTGAAGTTAACTTCTGCGATTCCATAGGACCCCTACAAATGGTCATTTGCAAGTCTCTAAGTGATATTTAGGAGATAAGTCCCAGAAAACATGGAAAACATGAAGAACAGAATGCAGAGTGAGAAACATTATTAACATTCCTTCTGCTCTTGTGGAACATTTCATATGCAGATCACTGGCAAAAGCCTCCAGGGCAGTTGGGATCTTTCCTGGTGATATACAGTGTAGTTGGTATGCATTTTATTGTACTGTTATAAAATAAAGTGCAAAGATCGTAGAGAGGCTTACACACATTTCAGTTTGATTAATCTTTTGATCTTTTGATACATAATCTATTCATCATATCTTTGTTCTATTTGCCAAGTCTATATAAATTTTATAAATGCAATCTTCAGTACTTGTTTTCATTATTAACCTAGATGCACTACCATTCAAAATAATGTACTGCAACACTTGTAGAGACTGTAAAGGAATGGCTATTAAGCATATAAACACTTTTTAGCAATAAATTTCTTCTTTCAGTTTAAAATCAATTCTAACACAGTTCAGAGTATTTTCAAAAATTTATAAATTAAACATTGTAAAAAAAAAAATTGTATAATCCCTTATTTTGTTTGCTGCATTTCTCCCTCTTTTAATGCTGAAATTGCCAAATATATCAACACAGAAATTAACTCTCAAAGCTTTTTTGACATTTTTTTTGTCCAGAAATTATAAATGCAATTTTTTTTTTGTAATGCATAAACTGGTAAGCTAATTATTATAACAGGAAAAGATATATGCAGTACAGCAGAAAGGATGTCATGTTATAGTTCTTCAATTAAGGTATTTTGTCCTTCAGTGATTAATAACAATCACTATCTATGTGTGTTTGACTTTAACAGTCAACAAGGTATTTAATTTTTACTTAGCTTCCCCACAGTGTTCTGAATGTCTTTCAGACAGGGAATACTTTCTGGTTTGTGAAGTTAGACAATAGCACTTATTCACAGTATATAAGTAAGTGCTAGGAGTAAGAGAAAGGGAAGAATTACATTTCTGGGTAAGGGTTTTAGTTGATTTGGAATGAAAAAAATCTTTGTTCCTTTCTTTACTCCACAGAGACTAATTTATCTAGCATGTCTGTAAGTGGAATTTCTCTGCAAACTCAGAAATGTTACTGTAACTTACGTTCATCCTTTCCTTTCATTTATTTTCCAGAGGTATTGTTTCTTCCTTTTTTTTTCTTTTCTTCTGTTTTTTTTTTATTTAATGTTATTGACCTTTAAACCTGTTGTTATCAAACTGCAAGAAAGAGATAGGGACTCTTTTCAGCTGCTTTCATTCTCATGTGACCTGAAGGGAGAATAGGTTCAAAATAGACTAGTTCCTCCCAGGGCAATACAAGACAGAAGAGAAAAGCACTGTCATTTCCGAACAGCACAGTGCTAGAGTAAACTCAGCATGAAAAAGGAAGGAGTTGCAGCACGTTAGAATTCTTCCTCCACAGCCTGGATTTTTACACGAGACGGATTTCAAGGGTGTTAAAAAGCAGAGGATACAAAAAAAAAACCCAAAAACGCTTTGAAATGGAGTACTCTGAGAATGAGCTTTTTAAGGACAACTGATGTCTGACTGCTAGCAATACTGGAGGAATTTTTCAAAATGAGCATTGTTATGAAGCCAAGATCCCGATCTACCAGCTCCTTAAGGACTGCCGACGCAATGTGGTAATGTGGTTCATTTGTTTCTTTCAGGCTCTCCTTCCTATTGTGACACAGAGATATGTCCCAAGAAAGTCACAGGCATTAATTTTGATTTGATGGATTTTGCATGGTTATTGAAGATGTTCAGCTGTCGAGTTGCACAGTTATTAGTAAGAAACAAATTATGTAGCTTTTTGTTGTAAAATACAGTGTATATAATTTTTAAAAAGAGAACCCTTTTCCTACTTTTTGTAACACATTACATAGATTTTACCCATTCAGCAGTCAGGTTCGATCCTTACAGTTAGAGATGCCTTCTAAAAATCTTCAGTAGACTTGTTTCAGTAAGAGAAATCATAACAAAAAGCTTGCATTTCTGGAGGGCTGGAGAGCAAAATGAAGTTACAGTTCATGTGAGCTATTTTGGGATGCTTATATGTAGTTTTGCTACATAAATAGACTGACTGTTAGAGATGTGTCCTGGGAAGCAGCAGACTTTGTTGCAGCATGTGTAAGACTGTGCTGTGTTATGCTTCATGTATTTCCCCTGCTCTCTGAGGCTTAGAGAAATAGAAGTAGTCTGTGATATTAATCTGTCTGATTTTCTTGCAGATTTGTTTAGTTATTAATCAGGAAAGCTTTTTTTTTTAATATTTTTTTAATGTTATGCTTTTTAAGCATCACTTTATGCTTTTTAAAACTTGATAGGCACTGACAGGACTTATTTCTATTTAGTATGAGAAATAAAACTCCATTTACTTTCTTAATGTGTCCCACATTTTGTTCTTCTCTCTTAATAAAACCACCATAATTTTAATAAACACATAAGAGACTTAATTGTTCAGATCTATATTTTACAGGTATAAAAGATGTATTTTAAAATATAGCTTTTTTAATATATAAATTGCTTATGTGTTACTGGCGGGTAGGCTAGTAACTAAATACAGTTCTTTGTGAGGAAAGACATCCAGTTAATTGCATTATTAGCCTTATAAAACCCTTATGTTTCAAATAGTTTTGGCTCTGAGTTAAAGCCATATCAGTGTTACCGTTAAAGCAGCGGTTAGTAATTTCTTTCAGTTATCTTTTACTGAAACCATTTTGTAATAAAAGAAAATTAGACAAGTACACTACTCAATCTGAAGAGTAGTCCTAGTTGTTCTCAGGAAGTGCTAAGGCAGAGTTCTGCTGAAACAAATGCAGTAAGTAGTGTCTCTATGTCCTTATTAAAATGCAGTACCATGTTGGTAAACTAAATATTGCTAATGTGCAACACTCTGCAGGGTGTCTCCAAGGAAGTGAGCTAAAACATACATACCTTAGGTATTACGTACAACTGTGCAAATAAATCAGTACCTCTGATTAAGTCTGCTTTTTTTTTTTTCCTTATTTTTGGTTGTTGACTTACCTCCATTAATTCTCACAGGAAAAAAAAAAAGTAGTTTAAAAGAAAAAGGAAAATCTTTGTACCTGATAGTTTCAGGCTAATTTGAACACCAAGTATTCTGTCTGAAATACCTTCCTGCCTTCCTTTTGTTGCTGTTGCCTTTAGTTCTAGCGCTGCTAATCTGATATCTGAGAATACCTGTTCTGCTGGTTGTAAACTGGGAGTCCTCTGCTACCCTGCTGTTTGGGAACACGACCTGAGCTCGGAGGTGGCTCTCAGGGAGACACTTGAAGGCTGCTGGAGAGGGTACATGCTGTTCTCTGGCGGTGTGGAGCAGAGCCAGGCAGGCCCTGTCCCAACCAGAGGGAAAACGGGAGTGCAAAGATAAAAGAGAAAGGGAGGGAGCTGCTGGCTGCCCACACCGAGCTCAGCTCCTGGCTGCCTCCGGCGAGGTGGCAGCTGGAACCAGCCCACCCCACCCTCACTGCCCAGACAGCAACCTTCAAGGTGGGCCTGAGCAGGACCAAACTGCCTGCTTGGCTTCACTTTGTGTGTGTTATTGCCCGTGGGTCAGCACCTTCCTGCAGTTCTCTAGGAGAGAATAGCAGCACTATAGTCTTGCCACAATATTAATGCTTAGGGACAAATTAAATCAGGGTTAAATCAGAAGCACTGGTAGGTATTCATACCAGAAGACAGGAAGAGCATAATTCTCCTTTCTGAATCCGTTGACATAGTGATCCCAGTCTATGTAAGAAGAGCAGGAGTGCCTCAGAGGAAGGAGAAGATGGGTCTCAAGAACACAAGGACCTGAATGACAGGACTGTTTTAAAGTATGGATACCCCTCTCACAAGGGTTGGAGAAAAAATGACCTCAGGACTTCCTCTACCATTTCTCATGTGGATAAAGTTCCTATGAAGATCAGAAACCGGGCTGCCAACACACAGAGACCATTGAAACTGCAGAAGAGATGTAAAGATAAGACAGAAAAACCTCTGCTCTTGGTGCCCTGAAATCAGACTCCTTCTTTGTCCAAAAGATACAGTCAGTTCAGTGTAAAAGCAATTGTGTGGTAAAAGCATGATTGTTTTTTCAGTATCAATATTAGAAAGCAATCCATGGGTATCTCCAGTGGTGGTGCTATGATGGGTACCCCAGCTGACTTTGAGCAGATGCAGGTGAGCCCAGATTGTGCTTATATGTCCCCTTTAAAGCTGCTTGGGTTTGGGGTGGCTGCTGTTTGGTGTGATGGTAGGGTCTGTAGGCAAACCTTCTCTTTCCAGTGTGCCTTGGAAAATTTATCCTGATGTTATGGTGACTGAAGTAAAAGCAGATGGCTGGTATTTATACAGAACAAGAAAGTGACTTATCTAAGGGTTATTACCTGTTACATTAATGCTGCTCAATTCTCCCACTCATTCCCCAGTTCAGGGTGTGATTGTGAAGTATGGTTTTATGTCATAAATCTTCTGGAGAATAATCTAGAAAGGATAAATGATTGTGCAGACTATTCAACTAAGACAGTTGATGTGTCTTTTTATTCCAGAGAAGAAATAACAAGGAAGTAAGGAAATCACAGTAAGTGAAGCTTTGGCTGAGACAGCCAAATGAGAATATGATTATGTTTTCTTGACTGTTTGCCTCTGAACAATAAAGCAGTAGTGTTCCACTTAAAATGTCATATTTCTGTTGATTTTTTCCTTTTGTAATGAAAGAAAAGTTTGAATGTATAAAACCCCATCTATTTGGAAGATTTGAATCAAAATTTTGGAAGCTTAAATGAGAAGTTGAGAATGCTTGCCTTATGGCAGGTCAAGCAAGCAGCCTTGGTTGTTGGACAGAACCTCTTGGCTGGAAATGGTGCAGCTGATCAGATTTTAGAACAACCTTTGTTTTCTATGATACACATAACTAGCCAAAAGAGCTATAGGCCCCTGGAGTATTGTCAGCTTCTTTCAACAATTTTTTCTGCATGATGTGACTAGAGATAGTTACCACTGGGTTTTATTTAGTTTTTGTAACGTTGGCCACTTTGGGCTTTTCTGGGTTTTGGAACTTAGGGTTGATTGATCTGAAAAGGGCACAGCCTGTCTAATGACCCAGAGAGCAGAGGTCTTCAACAATTCAATCTGTGGTATTATGTAAAACAATGCATCTGTTCTTACTTAGCTCTAGAAGTGGGTGATATTACTGGTCTGCAAGTTCAGTATATTGGAAATTACTGAAAGATGATGTCAAATATGGATTTCTCAGTCTGTGACATATTTATAGATAAGTGGGACAAAACTGATCTCTTGGATGGACTTTCTCTGACCCTTTATATGTGGATCACAAAAGGGATGCTAAATAAAATTTCACTGAATGGAGACAGTAAAATTCCTGTGGCTTGACATCAGTGAATAGCATTGTTTCTGGGGCAGAAGAGCTAGAACAAACAAATGACCTGACATTCAGCTATGCTGACCTCAGGTACCTGCACTGTTTTCCTGACTTGAAGATACTGTGAAGTGGAACTCTGCAATAAGTGTGACCCAGACTTTTGGTAGCCCTGTCTGACAGGAGGAATCCACATCACACTGCTTAGGAACTGGCCATCCCAAAACAATTCAGTTCCTTGATTAATCCCTTGGTGATGACAAGCCTATTGCCATTACCAATATGATGAATACATTCAATAAATGACACTGAATGAGTCATATATGTCTAGGTTATTATTAGCAGACCTATATTTAAAGTTAGTTGCTGACTTCCAGGATGGGAATCCGTGTGCTGGTGAGGTCAATGCCAAAGCCAGGATATTCCTTGAAGGAATCATTGTCTACAGGGCAGAGAATGTAAACATAGGTAAATGTAACTGTGAACAGTATTAACAACATTCATGTCACTTGGTTGCTAGAGGGTTAAGGTTTTCTTATTTCTGTGTTGGGTGAATTTCTTTTCCTCTCCAGTATTATGATTGTCTGTGTGAGGCATTGTTGGTGGTATTACTTATCCCTTGCTGCCATATCTTACAAAACTGCACTTAAACAAAAGAGGGTTGGGACCTCCCATAATATCCCATTGCACTTTTAGTAGTTGAAGGTATTGAATAGGGTGCACTGGGAAAGTTCAATGCAAGCTGCACACCATCCAAACTCATAGGCAGGGATCAAAGTACAAGCATCATATGTAAAATTGTGGGATTTCTGAATGTTGAGGAAAGTGTACAAGCCATAGATAGCCTTTCCTACATGAAGTCTGATTATGATGGACTTCATAGGTGACTTCATTAAGAAAAATAGGCTTTTGTATGCAGTATAGGCCTTAAATCTAGACAACCATACAAATTCAAGGTGGTATATATGTTATTATTTATTGTTCAGTGCTAATGAGGAAATTTGCACAGTCAGCATGGCACTATTTTCCAGAGTGTAATACGTTTAAAAGTGTTATTTTTACAAAATGAAAGTGAAAAAAATGCAAGTTTGTCAACAAAGTAGCAGTGGATTTTGAAATGATCAAGAAGTCTATTTTCTAACAGAAAAAGGCATGTCCTAATGGGCCTGGCTGATAGTTTTCCTAACCTACTATTCTGTCATCACCTGCAGCAACATGAATACCTGAGTCCCTGTCCAGTTTCTGCAGTTCATCATGTTGCTCAGCATTTACTGGTGTTGTATTAGGGATTCTACAGGGCTCACCCTGGCCTTCTCTTTTGCAGATCATCTATGTACCTGTTTGCCTATGGATTTGCCTAATCTCTTTTCTTAATTTGGCAAGAAACTGTCTTCCCCTGCAGCCTTCTGACAACCTTTCTGCCTGTGCAGGAAAGCCACTTTCTTTACTGGGCTTTAGAATGAGTTCTGTCATTGCAGCATTTAATGAAAGGGTCTGCATTCACTTATTCAACAGCTTCATGATTCTGTAATATTCAGTTATAACCTCCTCAGCCTTTTCTTGTAGAAATGGAAAAGTTGTAGTCTTCTTATATTTTCCTCAACAGGCTACTGATCAATCCCTTGATCATTTAGCTCCCATTCACTGTATTTTCTCAAAGACCACCTTGTATCCTTGAAATACAAAGACCAGAGGACAGGCATTACCCAAGACGTGAGCACACCAAAGTTCTCACACAGTGGTCAAATTATAGCTTCTTTTTTTCTCAGCACCTTTGTTGATGTTCAGTATGCTGTTAGCTTTTTTAACTGCCATTTCAAGTTGAGCTAATGATTTTAAGTAATTTTTACTGGGGTTTTTTTAGCCATTTTTTTGGCATGTTCCCTTCTCTGTATTTTTGAAGAGCAGAAGTATTAGACTTGCCAACATAAAATCCAGTTACTTTAACATTAATGTGGTAAGAACTCCTGTCTTGAAATAACAAGTATGTTTTTTTTAAACAAACAAACATTGTAAACCATGCCAAAGAGAACAAATTGGAAAGTGTGATTCCAGCAAAGAAAGGCAATTCCTCCAAGATACTTTTTTTCAAGCTACATCTAGATGAACTAATGTAAAATTCTTTCTCCACCACACACAACCCCACAATTTAGTCCTCTGCCATTTACTTGAGTGTATTAACAATCCACTTCCAGTTCTTCTGAAAATATATTCTTCTCTTTACAGCACACTTCCCACACCTTCTCCCCTGAGCACATCTGGTGTGTTATCACCTTGTGGACAAAGCTCTGTTCAAATCTAACCACCATGAGGCCCAGTGAAGATGTGGCACTTTGGCCTCTGTCTCTAGTGTAAAATAAGGAAGAGGACAGCAAATTTCATGGGGATTTCACTTGACAGCTCAGATTGAATGACCAAAAGCCAATTTATAGCTGGTTCAAGTGAGGATAGAAGGTAGTCTCAACCTGGATCAATGTTGAGATACCATGATGGAAGTCTTCTCCCTTGCCTTCCATTACACCATATCTGAACCAGTTTGTGTTTAATTCCTCACTCAGGGTTTATCTTTCTTCCTACCTTGTATTCTCCTACCTGAGAAGCTATCAGTGTAAGGCATAATAGGTGGGATTCAGCTCATCTAGACAGATATTTATTCTACCTGATCTAGTAACCTGGTGGAGAGAACTGGCTCTCGGGGTATGACATGTCTGTGACATATTTTAGATGTCTGCCTCAGAAGCAGAGATACTCTTGATGTCACTGATTTCATCAGCCTATGCTCCACTCAACATAAAGTAATACATATACATGAAATCTAACTTGTGTGTGGACACCTGGAGTGTACATATATAGCCAGATTAATTCTTTCTGGTGCAACTAACTTAGCTTATGCTGAATACATGCTTTAATATTTAGTAGTTTTACTATTATCTTATAATATAACAGGAATATTTACATAAAAGAAGGAAAGTCCAGTATGGAATAGGAAGTATTAGAACACAACAGCAAGAATAAACCAACTACTTAGTCTAAATATAATATTGGAAGAACCTTGCAGTCAAAGTGAGGTCAATTCACAGCCCTGAAATCACTAAGCAGTGATGTCATCACGCCAATGACAGCACTAATGACTTAATCTCATTATGGTGATTCCCGTCGGATTTCAACTATGGTGGTTTCTAATCCAGACTAATATGCACTAGAGCATGTTTCTTAGCTCACATTACACAACTAGAGGTAGATTTCTGCACTTCTTTATTTGGTACCATTGCTGATACTGTGAAGATGGGGGCATTCATGACTTAGATAGGTGGATAATATGATATCATATGAACTTTTAAATATTTTTTCTTTCATCAAAAGTCGTGAAAGCCTTTCAGATCTATATTGTATAAAAAGAACAGTTTCAGAAGCTAAATTGCAGAAACTGATTTGTTCATCTGGCCTCATTTTCAAGGATTTGAGAGGCACAAAGAACTCATGATTTAAATTTGTTGCTTCTCTATTTCATTTGCCAGTTTTATAACAGCTCTTTTTGGTGTCTTTATAAATACACTCAAATACTAATACACTCAAAACCTCACACACTAATTCAAGAATGGTTTTCTCTATAGTTATTTAAGAAATACTTTTCCCCTTCTATCAAAGTGTTAAGCATTAAAAAAAAAAGAAATTAAAGGGGATTGCTTCAGAAACATTAGTAACTCTCTTTTTCTTTGTCAGACTTCTCAAAATACATCCAGCACAGATCAATTAAAAATTTTTCATTTTTATAGCGTCATTGTGCTTTGTTTCACTTCAGCAATTTAAAATCATTATTGAAATGAACTATTTGAATAAAAAAATCAGCTTAGACTAGAAAAAGGGATTTATTTTTATGAAAAAAACCTTTCAGTAGTTCTGAAATTTATATTTAAATTTCTTTTAATAATTGTGAACTTTTTGGGGTTTTTTTTTGTTTGGTTTTTTTGGTTTTTTTTTTTTTTTTGTTTTTTTTTTTTAGGATTTTTGGGGGGTTTTTTGTTTGTTTGTTTGTTTTGTTTTGTAGGTTTTTTTATTAAAGTTTCAAGTTTTGGGTAATTATATTAGTAAGTTATCTAAATTTTGAAGAACTTCCTGTATACAGTTATATAATACCCTACTGAAAAATCTCTCTATAGTGTGTACCCACAACGAATTTCAGAGAAAGGCCACAAATGTATATATTTATAGGCACAAACGCTGTATTCCTACAGGACAGGACAATACATGGCAAAGAGTTGCATGTTGTGCATGTTGGTCCTGCCCTGGGTGCTGGAGGGATGGTGCTGTAGCAAGGCCAGTTCACCCTCTGACAGGCTGATTGTGGATCTCCAGTGACTAATTCCACTACATCCCACACCTGCTGCCAGGTGCGCCCCGACACACATCAGGGCAGATTACAATTTAGGAGAAATTCAGGAAATTCTTTCCAAGAGGTACCTTTGGAGAAGTAAACAGCCAGTCATTGTGAAAGCTCCTTGGGTGCTGCTGCCCTGGCATGTCCCCCACACCAGATCAGTTATGTAAGATCATCTTCTTCTCAGAGCTTTATATTCATAATCATCTTTATTATCTCAGATGTTTCCACATTTAGTAGTTTTAAGCTTGTGAGCTGTGCTTTCATTTGATATGTGGCCTTTCCTTGGCTTAACCAACATATATTTTTCTCTTGTCCTAGCCCTCTACACATACCTTATGATTGGGTTCTGACACTGTAGCTAGTTTACCTTTACCTCCTCCCATTTGCATATTCTCTGTCCCAGTTTCCTTTCCCTCTGAGTTAGAAATAGCCTTTGCCATTTGAATGCTATTAAGGTTTACCTTTGTGAGACTGCAGCAAACTGTTCTTTTCATGTTGTTAACTTCACTTAATGAAAAAAATACTGGTTTCAATTTTAGCCTTCAAATTTCCAGATATAAACCAGTTATTTTTATATCTGAAACTGAGCAATTGCATTACTGTAGCTTCCATTCTTCCTAGTTCAACATCACCTATATTGTTTGACAGCCTTATTGCTATATCATGAATGCAGATATGTTTGAATCCGTTTAATCCTTTTGGTGTATTTGCACTTTAAATGTGTGATGTCCCTAAAGTTGGTCAAAAGTACTTTTGTGGAAATGTGCATATATACTTAAAATATATCATCTATATTATATGGTATAACTTACAGTTTCCTTGCTTGTATCTGTGTATTTTCCAGGTATGTCCAGTGAACAAAAAATTTTATTTACCTCTCACAAGTTGTATATCGTCATATTTAGTGTGAGAAAACACAGTGTGACAAAGCCTGCACTTCTTATGTTCTATAAGACCAAGTGAAGTGCATCACATTTCCATAAGTGAATCTCTTGGTCTTTAAACCTCTAGTATTTAGTCTTGCTGATTTCATTGCATGCCATCCTAAGAGGTGTCTGAATTAAACTCCATGCATAAATAACTTTTTTCTTTTCCAGATTCTAACTTTTGTTCCAGTCAAATATTTTTCCTTCATAAAAATCTTTCTTTCATCAATCTTTTATTGTGTTCTCCCTTGGCATACCTTGAGAAATTTTTATATACGCAAGTCTAATACTCACACTATGTTGTCAGCTCTCACATTTAAAAATTAAAGACTTAATGACTATAGAAAATATTGTAAATGTCACAAATTAAAAGGTGAGGAAAAGTTCTGTTGTTTTTAAAATCTTACCATTTTCAGACAATCCTTTCACCTATGCTTACATAGTCAACACAGGAATTCATATATGTTCAGAGGGTTTTCCATAAAACCAGAAACGACATCCTAATACCAACAGGTGCTCCCAGATTTCCTCTGAGCTCTCTCCCCAGGGATTTCTGGGGAGCCTGACCTTCCAGTTTAGACATTTGTGCAAACCTGTGCTGTTAATTTTCCCTGTGCAATCTAAAAAAAAACTTTTTCAAGTTTTGCCAAGTGATGTTTGAGACCTTTTTCTAAAAAAAAGAAGGGTTTTTTTTGTGTATTTACTTCCTATTTGGGATTCATATGTGTATTTACTTTGCATGCTTTGTGTAAAGATGGTGTGATAATGCTTTTATCTATTGGTGTTGAAGTGTACACAGGAAAAAGGAAATATGGAGGAAGGGCATTTGATAGACTGAAATGCTGTTTCACACGTGCTGGATAGATTTTCTCTGATTTTTAATTATTTTTCTTCTGTTAAATCTGAAACTGCATTAAAAAATATTGGCAGGTATAGCCCCATTTTGTGGAGAAAAGTATGATGAAGTAAATATGAACAATTAAAAGCCAGCAGGCCTGCACTTGCAGTAAGAGTGTGAGACTTCTATTTAAGCTTCCTCTGACAGACCCAGTAAGGGTAAAATGGAACATTATTTGTCTATGGCAAATGAAAATGTCAGGTCAGAAAAGAACAGCAGTAACATCAGTACCTCAGCTGGTAGATGTTCTGGTTATACTCGCCAGCAGAGGTTTTTTAGTGGCAGAGGCCATATTAGTCCTTTTTGGGCTCCTTACATACTTATTTTCGCTACCAAACACACTGAGGTACCCTGAGAAATTCAGTAGTGGAAAGGAGGAAAATCCCACTATATGTTTTTACTTGCTGTAAATGCAATAAAGACCCTGAAGAGATCCTTTGCTGATGCTGGAGACTGAAGACCCTTTCCCCACTCACTTTCATTGTAGCACAAGTTTCCTTCAAATAATTTTCAGTGATGTGGAAACAATTTTAAGTGTACAAACAGCTTTCCATTTGAGCATGGTTCTGTAAAGCATGGCTTGAAACTAATTTGCAGTAGGCAGCTAGGTTGAGAGGAACCTTAACAGAGATGTTAACGCTTCCAAATGAGTTTAGGGTTTTCTTTGTCATCCTCAAATTTACATTATTTTAGTCTTTAAATAGTACTGAATTCTGAAATTGAAATATATAAACTAAAATAATTTGTTTTCCTACTATTCTATTTATTTCTTTTCAGTCATTCAACCACCTGGGCATGAAACAATTCATGTAATACAGGTTGCAGTTTCAACTATACTCTGCTCAGTCCTGGAATCTTGTTTACTTGGCAAGAACGGTTCATTTAAATAGGAAAAAAATTCTACACTATAAATTAAGTTAAATGCTTATTTACAGCAGCAGACAATTGGGTTTTGATAGGTTTTTATTCCTGTCTTATATTCTATCTTTTGTTCCATCCTTTTCTAATTTTTTTTAGGTTTACTTACCCTTTAATACCCACCACTTCACAATTTAATTTTTCAGAGATTCTGAAAAAGTCAAACCAGTCCTGATTGTGTTCTGTCAACAGAACAGAGCTGAAAGGAGAATTGGGTGTGTGTCAGGAACTATTGTGATTCGTTTCTGTCCAGACTGAATAACAATGATATTTCCCTGACTTCTTTTCTGCCTTTATTCTGCAGTATAAACCTCTGCATGAATAAGATAATGAGATAGTAGATGTGTGCCTTTCCTGTGATAAGGGAAAAAACATTCTGCTCAAGTCACTCTGGCTGTTCTTTGGTTTGTGTCTTGGAGAGCATTTTGGCTCTGTCTTTATATCCTTTCATAACTCCCAGATCTTTTCTTGTACTTTAGAAAACAGACTTCAAATGTTGAAATGTAATGTTTCCTTGTATCCAACTCATCATATACCAAAACCTGCACTCTTAAGTAGTATCCCAATACCTCCAGAGTTTCAGTGTTACTGCTCAGTGTTCAGTGCCCATTTCTACAACTACTCTATTAGCTCTGGAAGACAGTCAATGACCAAAGAGGTGACTAAACTGTTACTTTCTCCCTCTCTTTAGTATATTAAAGTCCTGATTTGATACATTTATCTGCCTTAAGTTGCTGACGGTTCAAAATATATTTCACAATAGAAAGAAATCTGTGATTTAAAACCCAAAGACAGTAAAACTCTGTACCAGGCTGTTACCACTGTTACCTGTTATTACAGGAAATCCTGATGATAATAATCTTTCATTTTTCCCCACACATAGAGGAAATCTGTCAAGAATCAAGGAGTAATTGACACAGGGTAGGTGTGGGGGGAAAATTACAGTATTCAAGGGGAAATACACACAGCATAAGAAGGCTTTTAAAAGTTAGAATATTTTTGAAAGGCATGAGAAAAGAATACATGAATCAAAGTCAATGGGATCCCTTGGTTTAAGTGTGCTCATATCATCAGTGATAGGCCCTACCACTGAATAATTACTTACTTTTTGAAAGTTCAGCCTATTCTGTGTCAGTTCTCAAGCAAACTGTTCAGGTGCCCTTCATTTAATGAGCTGGAAAATGATGCTGGCTGGCTCAGTGATATTGAAGCTGTGCCCTTTTCAGCCTCGTCTGCAAAAGCTTATTTTTTTGATTTATCCTCTAGGGAACATTGGCCAAGCTAATCTCTGTTTTTGTTTTAATGTCCCTTTTGACATTAGTCAAGACATGATAGTCACCTCAGTGCCATCTGCTCTGAGCTCCATGCTGTTAAGGAAAGATCTATGCTTGCCTAGGTTTCAGCATGACCAAAATGACTGTTTAGGTTTGGTGCCATGTAGAGTCCCGGACATTTGAGGAAACATTAAGTGACTCAGTTGATATTGGCACAGGCACTGTTTATTGTGCTTGGTAACACTATGATTAGTGACTTAATTGCTGTTTTCCAATCTTTAAGGTTCAGAGACGTGAGCTGGGAAAACATTAGTAACCACTTTTTGAACCCCTAGTGGTGTCATCAGCCATCATAACCTCTTAGCATTTGTGGCACCTCAAATACCACAGTTGCCTATTAAAAAGATTTTTGCTCTTACAACAGTGATCCTGCTATCAGTTTGTAGCTGATGCTCTTACAAACATGCAAAGAGAGCCCTTCCCTATAAATCTGAATTTCACCTATAGAGATCTGCATTTCCATAAAAACCATAGAACCTCACAATGGTTTGTCTTGTAAGGGATCTTAAGGA
The DNA here is from genome assembly GCA_024734555.1 of Trochalopteron elliotii. Classification (NCBI taxonomy): domain Eukaryota; kingdom Metazoa; phylum Chordata; class Aves; order Passeriformes; family Leiothrichidae; genus Trochalopteron; species Trochalopteron elliotii. The sequence continues at coordinate 1,097,745 of JANPWX010021771.1, forward strand.
TCATCTATCTGCAACCTCCTTGCCATGGGCAGAGACACCTTTCCTTTGCTAGGTCAGGTTACATGGCAGCCCCATCCAGCACTGCCCTGAAGACTTCCAGGGATGAGGTGAGTGTGCCAGGCTTTGGGCCTTGCTCATATTTATCAGCAGTGCCACAGTTTTTCTTTGATTCACAGATAGTAATTACATTTGCATTTTTGGCAAGCAGGATGTTCACAGCTGTGAAGCAATGTATTTTTTCTCCTTGGTGTATCCCTTCTTGAAAAAGGCTGGAAATGAATAACTAGGAAATGACATTTTGTAAAGCCATCACAGCTTTTCATCTTGTCCAAACAGCTTTTCCACCACAGAAAGACTTCCCTCCCCCTCAGTTTCTCCCCACATTAGTAAGATGACCACATGACTTTGTTACTGATATTGTGCATCTATAACTTTCTAACAATTATTTATTTCAGAAGTAAAATATTGCTTCATATTTGTGTCGTTAGTATGGCATATGTATTATTACATGGTATGCATCGTTAGATGGATGGGCAGCATTTTTCAGTTTCCAGTAGCTCTTCAGAATGTTTTGCTTCACCACCTAAAACTGATTGATTTCCTAACCAGTAGTTATGTTCTTATTGGTTCCTGGTTCTAGAAATAGTTCTGTATGATTCATTGTAACTGAAAGCAAAACACTGTATCTTTTTTTAACATTAAAGATAGGCCAGCTGCTCTCGCTGCCTTCTCCATTTTTCCTTTTTTCTATTTGAGGTATTGAGCATGGTAAAATTTGGCTTTTGCTTCAAAATAAGATTTTATTTTAGTTTAAATACTTGCTGGCAATTGGAAATCCAGAATCACAAAATGAAGAGTTTTCAAGAACTTTCCTGTTACTTTCAAAAATCCTCAGAAGAGACCCCTGAAATAAAATAATACTAAAATTGTGATATTCATTGAAATTGCAGTTCAGTTGTTTTATCTAGAGATGAAAGTCTAAGGACTATCAGCTCTTGGAATGTACTTTTGCTCACTAGTACATCTTTAATAAGTATTGACAAAGAGAATTCAGTTTGCTGCAGATGGATATTTCTTAAAAGGGATGAGCTTGCAGAGTAAGGGCCCTTTATTGTTTCTTCTCCCTTCTCCACACATGTCCAGTCCATAGCCCTTTTGCCTGCTACTCGTCTTTTATAAGTGTGTGAGTCTTGTCAAGGATTTTGCCATAAAAATCATGGTGAATCATGATTTTGAGAGCAGACTTCTGAACCTCTTTGACCTTGCTATCTCTGTGTGGCTCAGAGCCAGCATCTGGTTTCAGAATTATTTTCTAGTTCATTTGATGTTAAATTAACCTAAGACACTGTATTCATTGATGGTAAATTAAAGGAACCATTTCCTGAAATTTAGCTTTGCAGAATCAGATCTTGTGCAATATTTTTTATTGCAGGTGCTTGGAAAATAAATTAAATTCAGCTTCCCATAAAGGATGGAATACAGAGACAATCAGAAACATTACTGCACAGTGTAATATTTCTTGACGATTTAAATGATCCAGATATTCCCATAATTGTTTCTTCCACTTTCTCAGGTGCCAGGGAATTGTAGGAACTTTAATATTTGAAATATAAGCAAAAATTCTCTGCCTTCCCTCTCTACTTCAAATACTCCTTGGGGAATTTATTTTGTTTTAATCAAACATTTAATTTCTCAGGTATGCTATCCCTGGAATTGTACAAACCCATGAATATTCTGAAAATTTGTGCTTACTAAATTGCACTTTTATGTTGACACTGAAGTTCATTAGCAAAACCAGTGTTTTCTTAGTGCTACTTCATTCATGCATTAGAGAAGTCAGATATAAGTTAGTTTCTGTTTTCATTGCCTTAACTTTTAACAATCACAGAAAAATTTCAAAGAGGAAAATAGTAGACAAACCTGCTCTTTTTTAATAGCCTGTTTCCATCATGGATGGGCAGGTTCTCCTCTCTGGGCAAAAAGCCATGGCTGGGATGGATAAAAAAAGAATATTGTGGGAAAATAAGTACTGATGAGGCTTCCTTAATGCAAAACTCCAAGATTCCCAGGAGGAGATACTTGCCCATGTGCTGTCCTGGCAGGGTTGTATAGTAGGGTACTCTAAGCACATATTTAGCCACTGACAGATTTTTCTCCTTTATACCTCAGTAATGTTTCATCTTGTGCATTAATTGTCCATTAAACTTCTTTTAAAATTATTTCATTTATTTAGTACTTTCTGTTATTGTTTTGAAAAAAAAAAACCAAAACAAAAAAAAAAAAAAAAAAACCCCACCAAAATAAAACCCCAAAACCAAACAAAACCAAACAAACCATTGAATTCTGTCTGAAAGGAGAATTCAAAATTGTTTTCTGTGTCTTATAGAAGTACAGCATGTTGGGGACAAAAATAAAACCACATTTTATAAAAATCTAATCATCTTCTCACCTGAAGTGAAAAATATTTTCTTCTTTATTTTTAAACATTTTTCATAAAATTTCTTATAATAAATGTTTGGTGAAGGGTGTTTGTTTGTTTGCTGGTCATTTGTTTAATTGTCTTTTTTTTTTCCTTGTATTTTTTTCTCCAATATTCCTTTCTTTTACGTGAAAACGTCACAGAAATACCTGGTTTAATGTCTTCTTCCACTCCATTTTTATGGAGGGGATCTTGAAAAGCCCATATACTGAAACACATAAATAAGCTAGTCTTCTATTCTTCCTATTCCTTCCTGTTTTCTACAAGGAAAGCCAGTAAATTTTCTAAATTTCTTATTTTCTCACCTATGTCTGCTTTTGATACATTTTTTAAAAACAGTGTTTCTGATACTTCTACTGCTCTTATTACTACTCCTAAACTCCTACTACTAAATTAAAACTCCTCCTACTAAAATTAATTAGTATTAATTTTAGGCAGTACAAAGTTTTTTATTTGTTTTGTTTTGGTTGTTTTTAAGGATCAGAACTCTTGGCACTTTACAAAGTTCCCATTCTGCAGGTAGGGAAATGTAAGCACAGAAGGAGATAAAATGATTCAGTCAGGATGACTCATGCGCTGAGAGAACAGGTTTTGAATCCTCTTATCCCACTTTATTCCCACAAAAGAAACAAATACAACAAAGGATATCCTGATATTTTGTCCCTCCTTCAACTGCCTGGGCACCCCCATCCTCTCTGCTTTAGGTTCCTCCTTGAGAGCCAAAACCTGTCCATGAATTTTACCCCAGATCATAGGTTAGACACGGTGGTGGATGGTGCATCTATGTGGGAAATGGATTTGTAGAGAATTCTCAAAGCCTGACAGAAAGCTCACAAAGTATGCATCTGTACACAAAATTCGAGATAGAAAATGCTGACTTAGAATTGCCATGGAATAGGACAGACATTGTTGACAGAGAAATGGAACTAGAAACAAGTTTCAAATGATGGCCTTGCAAATAAGACTAGATATTCTGTAGAAATAAAACTATGAAAGATGCATTGTAGGGGTAATTTTAGATGATTGGCTTTAAGGCATTAACGGCATTGTGTGGCAAAACCTGATAGGCCAAAAAATGCTTATAATGTATTGTCATTGGGAAATAGTTGGCTTCTGATTGTGATGGTGTGGATTATGACATCTCAGAGGTGACCTTATCACTCTCTACAACTCCCTGAAATGTGGCTGTAGGCAGCTGGGGATTGGTCTCTTTCTCCAGGCAGCAACTGACAGAACGAGAGGACACAGTCTTAAGCTGCACCAAGGGCAATATAGGCTGGATATTAGGAAAAGGTTTTTTACAGAAAGGATAATAAAGTATTGGAATGGTCTACCTGCGGAGGTGGTGGATTCACCATCTTCTGGATGTGTTTGAGAAAAGACTATTTGTGGCACTTGGTGCCCTGGTTTAGTTGAGGTTAGGGTTGGGTTGGACTTGATGATCCTGGAGGTCTCTTCCAATCCGTTTATTCTGGTTCTGATTCTGATCTGTACCATCTCACCCTTCACATGAGAACGGAAAGTGGAATAAAAGTTTTAAAAAAGCCTCTCAGTTGCCCTATCTCTGGGTCAGAAAATGGTAAAATCTGACGCATTTACAGCAGTGCCAGCTGGGAGGGAACTACCACTGCCCTGTGTGGTCAGCGTGGCAGTGCTTCAGGTACCTAGGCTGAGTTTTGCTGAAAAGCACTGCTTGAGAAGCAGCTTTCATTTGGCAAAACTGCCGATTCTCCTGGAAACACTTCACAGGATGAAATAACAAGACGTCAGGGGAAAATAGTTGAAGACTATTCCAAAAGCAACAATGTTACAGTGACATTTTTTCATCTGTAGGGACTGATGAGAGATAGAGGGCTCTCTCCTTGCTCTCTTGAATTGTGCATTTTGTAATGTTTCCTGAGTGATATAATCTACTCTTTGGTGCCAGCAATTATGGCATGTCCTATCCCAATTTTAGTAATGACATCAGGATCAAGAAAATAGACTTTTGGAATCAAGTTGCCTGACAAGTCTCTTTTGCACTACGTCAAGTAAATCATGCACAATTTCTCCTGGTAACAGGAAATTTCTTTATACAAAAAATGCCCTCGTGCATTTGATTTTATTTATTTTTTTGCTACTTGTAGACACATGTCATGTTAATAATTTTGTCCTAAGAAACTCTATAGTTTAGTTGTTATGATTTGTCCAGACTATGTAATGATTTTATTAGTTTAAACATACATTCTTTTGGTGTTCAGGGAAGGGCTTGTGGGAAGGATGAGAAAAGGCTGCATGTTTTGCCCAATGAAAAACAGCAGTAGATGAGTTGCTACAGCAGGGAGGATGGCTGATGGACAAGTATAGTAGAAAGAAATCATCTCTCCTCTCCAATTTTAGTGCAAATTTGAGCACAAATCTTATTATATGGAATTGGTTTGTGCTTATAAATAACTCCTTAACTGATGATAATTTTTTAGCTGGCCTTGATAGATCTATAGATATATATTTCTGCATGGGGCAAGGCTGAGTTGTAAATTTTAATAAAATTATTTGGTCTTTCTGTGCAAGAATTTCACAGAAGAATTTGTTTTACAATACACAGCGATTTTTAACAGCTCTGGCTTACCAGGTCGCTCATATTTTTTTAAAAAAGTGGGGATTTTTTTCAGCTTCTCTTTCAACTAACTACATATAATCTGCCTGCGGGTTTGTTTATTACTGGAAAAAATGCCTTTCCACAAGCAATGTAAACTGGCATTTCTGTTACTACATTCCTGCACAGAGAAAGACTCACTTTGATGAGGCATGCTTAGCTTAGCACTGCGTGTGGCATCTGAAGACTGTAGCAACCAGTGTTGGAGGTTTTTCTCTCATTTCTAGTTAATTTTTAATAGTTCTTCAGCATTTTTAGACTTCTGTTCATTTAGGTATTTTACCAAATGAGAGTTGTATAATATGTATAGTAACTTTACACCTCATAATATTTTCTTTATTTTGTGATTGTTAAAGCACTATATTTATAGCTCAGTAGGTTTTGCTTTGTAACATTTGCTTTCAGAATCCAACAGTTATGTGCTCAATAGGGATCTTACAGTGACTGGTAGAAACAGAGAGTATAGGAGCACAAGAGATTGTAACAAAAATATGCCTATATTACAGTAGTAGTTTATCAAAATGAGAAGTGTTCCAATGATCTTGAGGATGAGCAGAAGATAAAGTTAATCAAACGTGCATTATAACCAAAATGTAGAATGTTCTTCATCAGTGTGCTAATTGTTAGAAGGTAAACCTGCAACACTGCATTTGAAGTCTGAGATTTCTAATGGTCTGCCATTAACAACTGCTGGTAGCATTACAGCAGGCTGAAATAGAAAACAACAGTAAAGAGATAAGCAATAGTAAATGCAAGGGTCTTCAACATGTGCTCAAATGTATACACAGTAACCTGATATCCATGTTATTATGACTGAAAAGTCAAGCATAAAAGCCAAGATTGCATTTGGCTTTTGAACTTTGGTTTGGTCCTGTGCATAAATAATTTCATACCTTACCTATGTGATTCTATATTATTTTTACTTCACTGAGTACTCAAAACAGATGCAACTCAATTCATGAGATATTCGGTATTTTATCATTTTCTTGCTTCTTATTGTATGGTCACATGCTTTGTTGACAATCTGCTGTTTGTATGTATTGTAAAAATACATAAAAATGAAAGCTCTGATACTTTCATTAGCTTTTCTATGCTGCTCACCACTATGACATTTTACTGCTTCTCACAGATTATTAATTTTCATATCACCCTTGTGATAGAAGGAATTGCCACCATCCTTACTTAATAAGGATTAAACCACAGACATTAAACTGAAAGTATTACCTAACTCAAACATTCAAAACGTGTTGTCTAGGACTTTGGTTGTTTGATCTCCTTGGCATGGAATGACTCCTGTATTCAGAGCATCATTTCAATGAAACAGTGAGCAAATGATTAGGGGCTGGGTTACTAGGGAGATGTAGCACTTCTACTTGCTTCTTCTGACCCTCTTCCATTGGCATTCACTTTCAACACTCCAAGAGGGAGAATACTGGATCTGATGGACCTTTGATCCATCCTGAGCAGTAGCTGCTCAGAGGTTCTGAGTTAATCTCTGTTTGTGAGTGTTGATGGGTTAAGCATGTGGATACCTCAAGAACAAAAACCATTTAACTAATGATGCATGATAAAGTTGGTGTAATTGACTGGTTCATTATCAGATGCTTTGCAGCTTGAGCAAAAATTATTTCCAGTTCCTGATAATATAATAAATCACTCTTACTTCTTGGTAGCCCTTTGATCAGTAGCTATATTATGCGGTGAAAAACAAATACCCCACTTACAGGCGTTTCTTCCTCCAAGATTCTGAGCAAGACAGGAGATTTTAAAAATATACTACAGTAGCACTTCAGTATTTTCAATAATGCTGACACATGAGGTGACAGACTTAATCTTGGCCTGTACTTATAACTTTTTGGAATTTATGAGGAGGTTCACAGAATCAGTAAAAAGCTACGACATTTGCAGGCACTTGGCTAAACTCATAGTTCACGCAGCAAAATATGAGTCACTACATTATCTCACAAAACAGTTTCCAGAATGTCTTTAATATAAAAAGATATTTTCTCTGCCATTTTCTATCAACAGTTGACCCTCTTTCCCCCTTAAAAAACTTGGAAAGAAAATTGCATCACAGTATTTAGTAATTCAGCAACAAGAAAACACAGTTCTATAATGTGGAACATCAGGCAGCCCTCCTAGGTACTGCTGTTAGACATTGTAATAATATTTTTGACATTAAAATAATGTCCTAAAAATCAGGAAACACAAGACCCAAATGATTCATTGTTGTAGATTATAATTTGGTTTGGACTAGTGACATGAATTATCTTTGACATTACATGCACTCAGTGAATGTGCTCAGGGTCTAACACAAGTGTGAGTGCATACACACAAGATAATTCATCTCAGCATTCTTCCAAGCTTAGCTCCTGAACTTGTTTCCCTTTAGAGGCTGTTGCTTGGACGTGGCAAAGAACTTCCAGAACTCAAATCAGTACATACACCTTGAGACATCTAGTAGAAGTCTAGGGAAGAGGAAGCAACGAAAAAATCTAGCATATTTGATAAACTAAATACAAATTTTAGAACTCTGAAGGTCTTAATACCATGAGTTTTCACCCTTTATAAAATATATAGCTTGCTTTCAGTGATAATTTCTGTTAACATATCCCAACACAAATTCTTTTGGAAGTGGAATTCATATGTGATTTATTGCCAGCAATTGCTTATTATGAGAGAAGTGCTACAATGGTGTGAGGAAAAAAAAATCTCTGTCAAATATAATTATGTGTCCTTTACTTAGAGTTTCATTGTCAATATAGAACAATACCTAAAGAAACAACTGCAATTTTTTATCCAGCTGTCTCTTGTCCACCATCCTCTGGAGCTGGCCTTGATTTCATGTTGATATTTGTGTGTGCACATTGTAGTGGTGGAACAAATCTTCTTCTATGTGCAAGGTCCCTATAGTTTGGGCTTTACAGCTTCTTTTCTGTTCACCTTTCTGTCCACAGCCCTTAGGCATTTTCTTCAATGCACAGTTTTTGAAGAAAAGGTTGCTTTAGGTCAGTTGTGCAGAGACTTAGTAACTATGAGCTAAGTGATGCTGAGGATTGCAGATCCTCTTGTCATGATGGTGACACCTCCTGGCTCACTGGATCTCTTTCTAAGAAGGACCTGGGCCTGTTTGAATGAGTCCAGAGGAGGCCACAAGGATGATCAGAGGGCTGGAGCACATCTTCTGGGGGGATAGACTGAGAGAGCTGAGCTTGTTCAGCCTGGAGGAGAGAAGGGAGAGTTAGAACACCAGGGAGACTAGAACACCTTCCAGCACCTGAAGGGGGCCTACAAGAACGCTGAAGAGAGACATTTTATGAGAGAATGTATTAAAAAGAGACAGGGTAATAGCTTTAAGATGAAAAAGGATAAGTTTAGATTAAATGTTAGAAAGAAATTCTTCATTGTGAGGATGGTGAGCCTCTGGAACAAGTTGCCTAGGAATGTTGTTGCCCTATCCCTGGAAGTGTTCAAGGCCAGGTTGGATGGAGATTTATGGAACCTGATCTGGTGGAAGGTGTATTCCTTCTTGTTGCAGGGGGGTTGAAATGAGGTAATTTTTTGGTCCCTTCCAAACCAAACCAATCTATGACTCTATCATTTTATGTATTTATGTATTTTCTGGCATGGGGAATACCATGGAGTAGCCATGTATGCTTAGTCCTGCCAGCTTTTGTCACAGGTTCTCTTTGCAAAAGATTTTTGCCACTAGTCAGAGGATAAGTGTAACCATACCTTCTGTGGCCTAGAGTTTATCACCACTGTGGCTGTATATGATGATGCTTCAGAAAGACATGTTTTTTTTCTTTCAGAAAGAAGCTTTGTAAAGCATATTAGTGTTATCCCTTGGAATTTTTTTAACCTATTTTATGGACCCTGTGTTTTCATCAGTACTGTAGGGTATTGATTTAAATATTATAGGTCTGAGAAAAGATCTCTTTTCCTACATGCTTGCTTTATCACACCAGCAGTTCATAAAGAACATATAAGGAATTTAATTGCTTTTGATAATGATACTTAACTGAATTCACAGAAAGCAGAGGCTAGGCTCTTTCAGTGTATTGAGTTTTCCTTATCTGGCACAAGTTTGGTTCTCAACCATGTTCTGCTAATATCTTAGGGAAACGGCATTTTAACTATGATTAGGAAATATGCCTGGTGGATGGTTTGCATATTTTTATGAATTGATAACTAAACATTTTGATATGCTTTGAAATTTTATTCTGCTGCATTTAAAACAAATTAAAGTTAACGGCACTGTGAATTACAGTAAATTCATGGCATATGGTCACACTTAGTGCAAGTTAGTTTAGTATCCCAGCATCCAACTACTGCTCAGAAAGTAGTAATGCAGAAAAAGAAGTAGGAATAGTTGGATCAAAACTAACTCTGGAAAGAAAACAATTTCTTGAACTTCTTGGAGAAATTAGATAAAGTGATTTTTAAAAATATTTGAAGGTAGTCAGTATTTATGCCATCCAGAGGGACATAAACAGGCTCAGGAACTGGGTGCAGGGGAATCTTATGAAGTTTAGTAAGATTAAGGTGCTAGAACTTGGATCAGGGCAGCACCTGAGGGCATAAACAGATTAAGAGCAGCTCCAGGGAGGAGGACTTGTGAGGCTGAACATAACCCAGCCATGGGCACTGACAGCCCAGAGAGCCAAACGTGTCCTGGGCTGCATCCAGAGCAGTGTGGGCAGCAGGGCCAGGGAGGGGATTCTGCCCCTCTACTCTGCTCTGCTGAGACTCCACCTGCAGGGCTGCATCAGCTCTGGGGTCCCAGCACAGGATGGACATGGACCTGCTGGAGCAGGTCCAGAGGAGGCCACGAAGATGATCAGAGGGATAGAGCACTTCCCTTATTAGGAAATACTAAGAGAGTTAGGTGTATACAGCCTGGAAAAGTGAGGGTTTTGGGGTGACCTAACTGTAATCTTCAAGTACCTAAAGGGAATTTACAGGAAGGATGGATAGAGACCATTCACAAGAGCATGTAGTGACAGGACACAGGGGAATGGCTTCAAAGTGAAAGAAAGTAGGTTTGGATTAGATATTAGGAAAAGATTCTTTACTGTGGTAGTGGTGAGGCACTGGAACAGGTTGCCCAGGGAAGTGGTAGATGCTCTATCCCTGGGGATCATAGAATCATAAATCCATAGGATTGGAGTATGATTTAAGTGAATGGTGACAGACTGCAATCAAATAATGACATCAATAGAATGGAGAACCGTCAGTCCAGCTGAGACTGCACTCCTAGAAATGCAATTTACCTGCAGCAATGGCATATGGGGGTAGCAGGGACCAGCAGGCTTGTGGGGTACTTGGAGCACCCCAGGTGCCTAGTCTTTCTCATGTCTGGATCAAGTGGTTCTGGTTTTCAACATTCTTTTTCTCTGATTGCCCAAAATACTTCTAATTCTTCATCATTTTCTGCAGATTTTCTCATTCAGATCTCAAGCTGCCACAAATCTTAGCAGAAGCATTGGGAAAAAGAGTTACATCAAAGTCTTGGTGGCTTTTTTTTGTTATCTAAAAGAGGGAGTATTAGTCCCAATAGATCTATTAGATCAGAAGAACCATACAAAGTGACTTAAGTCTAGTAAAGGCATGAACAGACTACAGCATTTCTTGGAAATTATTTTTCATTCCATTTCTGTTGTGGTTCTTGTTTGAAGTGTGTTATACTAAAGTAAGACAACTATTTCAGCTTCAAAGAAATATTAAAACATCAAATCCATGTGATAGGATGTGGAATCTGGCATTCTATTTGAACATCACATTAGTAGGTAGAAGTTCACTCCAAAGACCAAGTTTAGAGAATGAAACTTGTCAGGTGAGGGATGATATTCTCTCTGAGGAAAAAATAAAAAAGGAATAACAAAGAAAATCCCAGTATGGCTGAGCACAACAGGCAATTTGATTTAATAGATGCCTTATCCATTTGCCATTCATGCCAAATGGATAGACCACTGAGGTATAATTAAGAATAATGAGGTGACATTGTGGAAAGTGCATCCTCAGTTGAGCACCAGAAAACTGTTCAAAACACAAGTGCCTAAGAAAGTGAAGAGTCATCACAGGAAACTCCTTGCTTGGAAACTTCATAACAAAACATGAAGCAGTCTGTTTTGAGAGATTGTATTTCCTGAGATGCTTGCTAGAAAAACATGACACTGAAGATAAATAGATAGTCGGAGTTCCCTGATTAACATGTTTGAGTTGACCTGTTCTTACAAAACAGTCTCCTTCATTGTTGTTTTTTGTCCTACACATTTTCTATTCGTCTGTTTCCTGGGCTTTTAATACTAAGTCTAGTAATTTGAGACCTTATATTAAGCCTTCTACAGTCAAATGTTTCTAACAACAGTTATGCCAAGAGCAAAAGCCAAGTTCTACTGCTAAAAAAAATCATGAAATGTCACATTTTATTCTTTTGCTTGGAATTTCGATACTGGAAATTCTATCCACACCACTTCTAAATATGGATTTAATCATAGGGCTTGCTTTCTAAATTGCTGAACTGGAAACTCAAAGCCAAAACCAGATAGCTGGCTTGAATTCTACAGTGGTGCATGAAAATTCAGATTTAGATCATATGTTCCTTTTCATACCATTTGGTTACAATTGACTGGAAATATTTTAAGTAATGGAAGGCAAAGATTTTTCTAAACTTTGCTACAAAGAAAATAAAAATATCGGTTCACATATAAACATTTCTTTTTCTTCAAATGGAGAGAGTAGGTATTATATTCCTTCTAAAATATCAATACAAATTTTTCTTTTCTTCCTGCATTTTTCTGAGGTGGGTTTTTTTGTTGTTTTTTGTTTGTTTGGTTGGTTGGTTGTTGTTCTGTTTTGCCTTTTTTTTTTAACTACTTTGGGGAAAAAGACAGAAAGGAGAAAACCAGGTGTGAACTCTTCTGCATCACTGGGTAGACACTGTCAGTAAGGAAAAGTTTTGGAAGGTCTCAAACAAAGAATTAGCCTGCTATTCAATTATATAAATCCACAGATTTAGTTTTACTTGTCCAATGCTGCAGGTTTGCCTATTCAACAGCTAAAATCTTCTGGGAACCTGTGGCAGGAGCAGACTAGTAACAACTTATGTCTTTATGATAAAGCAAATTCTAAAGTTTCATCTCTTAATTAGGAATAACTATGCCTGACTGAAAAAAGGACACCCAGGTCAGCTGTTGTCACAATGGAATGCTTAGTTTATTAAAAAGCAATAAAAAGGCTCAAATGAAATCACAAAGACCTACCAAGCAATCTTAGATACAGGCACACTGTGGCCTTTCTTTACAATCCTCCATATTCATGGTGCATGCCATCACCTGTGGTGACCCACTGCTTATTTAACTCTGAAGCAATCCAATCAATAAATTCAGATTCTGCTTTTGAAGACAGCATCCAATCCTTCTCTTTCTCCAGTTTCTAAAGCCTCCTTCTTTAGGGATGGGTCCCTGTCCTAGGGCACAAACAATAAACAGTTTACTCTTTCCTTGGAAACTTATAGTTTCATTACCTTGCTTTTATTCTAAATTAGATCCTGCTCAAAGGGAGTTGCTGCAGGGCAGGTCTTCTGTGATAATTTCAGTGAATTACAGCTGCTATACCAAATGCACCTATTTTGTGTGATATTGGGAATGTGCTACCAGGTGAAAAAACAGGACGTGGCTTCTTGGAAGTGAGGACATTGAGATGTGTATATAGGTCATAGCACAGATGGCTGGAGAGATTGCTTGACTCCAGGACAATGGACTCCTTTGATGGAGGAAAAAAAACTGCTCCTCTAGAACTTGCCTGTCCCTCTGTAATGCTAAAGATGGCCTTAAAAGATAAGATGTCCCCAAGAGGTTCAATTAATTTGGCTCTCCCTCCCTGTAGTTTCCAAGATAAGATAAAAGTGGGAAGGCGCTTAAAGGGGAATAGCAGGAGCACAATTTGCATTCTTAAAATGTCTAGGAAGTTCTTCATTTTAGGGTGAAATTTATTTCTTTCTCTCTCCTACTATTGCATATTTCTCTAAGAGTAAAAACCACACAAAAACTAAAGAAAATAAACTCCCCAAAAAGCTCCAGGATTAGTGCTAAATTCTCAGAACTAAAGAAAACCAACACTTAGATTTTCTGTGCAGCCTTAATAACAAACTCTTGAGTATAGTGATTATGATGCCATTATTCCTAATGTAACTAAAGTTTATATTTTGTATACAGGCCTTCACATTTTTTCTTTTAGCAGCCTTGCAGAGAGTAAGAAACCATTTTTTAGGAATGTAAAAGGAAGTCCACAATTTCTTTTAATGTGCAAAGAAACTGTGCAGTCATTAACAATGAAGAAGTGATCCTAAGATTCAGGATCCAGAACCCCTTCTGTTCTTGCCACGGAGTCCTAGTACTGTCTGAAGCAAATCTCTAATAATCCTCCTAAAATTGGCTTTGTGATGTTATTTGTACTTGTTGTATTAGGAGCACAGGGAAGGATCAGCCATGAACGTTTACAAATCACTCAGTTTTGTCACCATCTTAGTACAGAGCCTGGATGACAGAAAATGGGCAAGAAGTACAAAAAAGATGAATAGCCAAACAAGGAAGAAAACTCTGAATTTTGTCTCATGTCAAGTTTGTCAGCATTGAACACTGAATAAGGCAGGCTGTAAAGATAAACACTATCCACTAATGCCTTAAAGCATCTTGTCAAAATGTAGATACAAAAGTTGCTGAGTTATCATTGACTTTTCAGGGCTTTGGCATCTCCAGAGTTGCAACAAAGCTCTTTGAACATATAAAATTCTGTGATGTCTGTGCCAAATGCTCCTGTCACCAAAGGCAGTTTCAGTTTGCATGCATTATGCAAAATGCCCAGGGCTGGCTGCAGAGCAATGGTGTAAAATGCTGTCTTTAAATTGCCACTTACTGCCTGTGAAATGAAAGCAAAAGAGTTCCTGTTCTCTTTAGTAACAACTTCCATGAAGATGTTGTAATGTTTCTCTGTTCTTTCTAATTCACAGCATATTCTTGCTGTGGCTTAAAACTTATTGGGAGTGAAAAGATAAATATGAAGCAAGCACAGCTGACTTTTTGCAATTTCTGTTCAGGCAAGTTAAAGAGCATATCCTATTTTGTGTCTTAAACTTTTGATCTTTTTCAGTGTATACAACAACAAAGAGCAAAGAGCTGGTGTGAAAATGTTCAATTCTCCATTCTGATTCTCCTTTTCATACAGTGTAGTCAGAAGTACAGATTCTTGAAAAGACGATTTGTGATTCAAAGTAACAATTTATATGATTTTTATTGTAATAACTCTGCTTTTGATTTAGAGTTCTACAAGCTTTTGTATCTGAAATTGTTGGCAAATATCTCAGAAAGATCTAAATAAGACACTGTACTGTAACATTTCAGAAACTTTTTAATATAAACATAGGTTTCTGAAAAAACAGTTCTGTATTCACACTCCCCTTTGACTCTAGAACTGAACAATTTTTTTTCTTGATACATATTTTCAGAAAAGACTTTTTCTTGGAACAGCACGAGGCAAATCCAGCTGATATATTTGGATCCTGTTTTTTACTTTCTACACCCATCTAGTGGTCACCACGCAGTACAACAGGATAGAACTTCTGTTGAGGCAGCAATGTCTTGCACGAGATTGTGGTTACCTGATGATGCAAACCTCCCCTAGCTGCTGAAATTCAGTTCTACCTAACAGACTTCTAAATTCTAAAATTTCACTATGTTACAATCTGACAGTGAAATCATTCATAGAAGCCTGCCTTAGTTTCTCAAAGAAATAAGACTGGTAGTATCATATTCATATGATGTCCACAAAAGGAGGATGAAGAAAATAAAACAAAACTCAAATAAAACCATATTCATTTAATCCAAATAAATACTTTTGATTCAGCTGAATATCTAAGTCCACCGTAAAGAAATCTATTTAGTATTAACTCTTCATTCAAAATTTTCATCCTGTGAGAGGGACCTACACTAATCTTCATTTATTTATATCCATCTTTAAACTGTTGTTTTAAAGTTCCCAGCCAAGTTTATATATATTTGAAATTATACTGCCATTGCAGAAATTAGTCTTACTGAGAACAGTCTTCTGTTTTACCTAAAATTGCAGGAATTATCTGCCCTACTGCCCTCAATAGAAAACCAAATATATAGACCATGTATTGATTAGGAGTCTCTGTTTTCTTGAAGCTGTTTAAAGGGGAAAAAAGTTATATAAATTATAAAAGTCAATGAAATACAAATATTAGGAAATTTGGACACGATGAGCTAAACCCTTAATTAGTATTGTGATTGTTTTGTTCTCCTGCAATATTTAGGAATTGAAGCTAAAAAGGTGTTGATTGATAACAAGTAATAGTAATCATGCTAGTAAAAATGGTCATGTGGTTATGAACTAATGACACTACAAGCTGCAAAGGATATTTTACTGTAGCGTTCAGAGTATCTTGATCTTTCCAGTACATTCTCCATTACTCATTGTGAGCAGATCTCACACTAATCACAAAGATGCAACAAATAGGGATAATGAAAGGCAAAGAGGAGCTCTGCACAGTCCAAGATCACCTAGAAGACTGGTGGCAAAGGTGTCATTTGATGTCTCATGGTTTAAGATTTCTCAGTTTGAGGTTGATAAAGCAATAGGACATTTAAAGACATAGAGGAAAGTATACAGGCTTAATGAAATTAAATCAGTCCTGGGAAGAAGTGTATGTGTTTGGATTTACTGACAAGTAATTGTTCTGAAAGCTACAGTGAAAAGAGTTAAATTACTGGGCTCTCCTGAAGTTTTTAAAGTATTTTCTGCTTTTTTTTTTTTTTTTAAGAGAAACAAGCTAGCCAACTACATTTACTTTTCTACTGTAAGTAGAAACATTTTCAAATTGTAAGTGGTGAGTACAAAGAAAATAGTATAGTCTGAATGTGGCAGTAGTAGTCTGAATTATGGAGCTTGCAGTTCCAGAAATATGTGCAAAGAAAAAAAATAAACAATGAAATAAATCACAAAGCAAAAATCTATCCTCTGCCAGGCAGTGTGCATGTGTGTCAAAATAAGCAATATATGTTTCTTTGATTAGTTCATTTAACAAAGGAAAAAAGGGCCATTGCAATGCCATCACTTCAGCAAAGGATTGAAGTGACAACCTCAGGTCAATGGGAAATAAACCAAGCTGATGCAGAGTAGCATGTACCAGCTGTGATACTTGTGCTAGGCCGGAGTCTAATCAACAGCTGACTTGCACTGCATCTTTTCTCCTATCATTAGCTGTAACTGGAAACCTGTGTGTGTCCTTCAAATGAACACAATTTTAAAAATGAGTACTTTATATGTGTTCAGCAAAAATGCATACTATGGTGCTAGCCCTTATCTACGTTTAAAAAATTGCATGAAATTCCTCTGTTCATCCCTCCTTCTTAAATGCTTTAACAGTGTTATTTTTGTGCCCATTAGTATGGCAGATAAGCCCAGAGACCTAGTCTTGCTAATCCACACATTTGTAACCTCTCAGATTGTATACCACAAAACATCCAAACATGAAGCCACATGCTGCAAGAAGCCTCCACAGTACCAAATGCAGCTGCTGGGCTGTCAAGTAACACAGTTGCCATGAACTCGTTCTCTCAGCTCCACTCACCCTGTACCAGTGTTTAATTGTTTGCAGACTCCAATTCAAGGTCTTTGCACCAATTTTCAAAACCCTTTGTGGAAACATTACTCTCTATGTAAAACAGCATCTACTCTCTCCTTCTCTTTCTTTCTTTCTGTTCACTCGTCCTTCAGCCTCTCATGAGAAAAATGTTCTCTAGGAATGATAAGGCTCTTTACCACTCTTCACACCAAACACAACAACCGAAAGTGCTGAATCTGAACTGTGTGGTTCAAAGACAAAAAAGGCTACAGAAGTTCTGCTGCTTGGCCTCACAGCTTCCATCTGTTTGTAAAACAGCAAATCTAATGCAGAGGTGCTCAAGCACACACATATGCCTAATGCCATCCCAGCACTTTGTTTACTGAGACAAGATAAAGTATGAGCTTCAAATATTTTTCTAGTACCAAAGTATTAGGATTGGGTAGTCAATAAGAAAAAAGCCCTCAGCTGCCTTAGCAGTGGGAGACAGGATAATTGGTGTCCAGCTCAGGAGTGATGGCACCTGAAGAAGTAAATAATGAAACATCATGTTTCCTCTGGTGTAGAGCTCATGGATACTCTACATGCAAAGAAGTATAAAGCTTCTTTTATTTCTAATAGCATGGGGTTTTTCTCTGCCAATTTTCTTTTCCTTCAGACTTTTTTTTTTTAAAGTATCTCTCTTGTGTGCCTTGTGTTTTTTTGTAGCAGTGGATGTGGCCAGGTCTATTTTCTCCATTACTATCAAGAAGCAATTATCTATGATAATTTCATAATTTGTCAGAAGGGTGTTTATTAAATTTTAAAATTCTTAGGTCAATAACATTAAAAATGTTCTCTTCTTTTTGCAGTTTCGATGTAGACAATGGTACATCATCAGGACGAAGTCCTTTGGACCCCATGACAAGCCCTGGGTCAGGGCTAATCCTTCAGGCAAATTTTGTCCACAGTCAACGTAGGGAGTCTTTCCTCTACCGGTCAGACAGTGATTATGATCTGTCTCCAAAGTCCATGTCCAGGAATTCCTCCATTGCCAGTGATATGTAAGTATCTTTTAAAATACTTCTAGGCTATAATTTGTCCAATATCAAGATTTTTGCAGCCACAATTTGAATTGAATTTGTTTTTTTTTTAAATCAGACTGTAATCACTTATGCTAGTGAAGTAATGGAAAATTGTTTGTTTATTTCTTTAATGAAGATCATACTTGTTCCTGCAGCTTTTTGAAGGATATCATGAGGGTGTGCTTGACATGTTTATGCACTCTATTAGCTTTGAGAGAATAATAATGATAGTCAATACTATTGAACTAAAACACTAAGGAGAACTATTTTCTGGCTCTTAAGTTATTTTCAAGAGAAACAATACAAATGTAATTTATGCTTCTTCATGATTTTAAGAAATAGATTCAATTTATTTACAACTGGAGTTTTTTAGGTAGGTTTTTAGGGAAAAGATTTACCAGCAGGCAGAAAATAATATATTTGAGAGAGAAAAAATTGTTTCAAATACCCTCTTAACTAAAAGAAAAAATTCTAACAAAAGGCCTTTTTAAGCTTATTCTGTCCTCTCTCACTATTATGTGAAGTGTGTATTTTCTGCTAGTGAGTCACGCTTTTCAAGTATGTGTGGACCCCAGGTTGCATGTGTAGTGGAAGCTCAATGCAAATCTCTGTTTACTTGTAAGATACCGAAAATATTTAAGTGTTCCATCTTCTAGTCACTTTTAAGTAGGAGAAATTAATATCTCTTTTTTATTTGGTTGGGATTTTTTTTACCAAAATGGCTCCAAATTTCATGGCCAAATTGGTGTTTATGGTTCAAATATATATCTAAAATAAAGAATCAAGTGTTCAGAATACCACAGTGAATGGTGTTTTTTAATGAGGCAAAGACCAATACATATCGCCTTTAAAAAGTAAGAGCAGGCACAAAAAAGGATAATGGTCTTCATAATAATGGGTGAAATGAGAGCTGATATCTAACTTGAAGTCACAAATGACCACTCACATTTTTTCAGCTTATATAGTTTTTGTAACTGTTATTTTGTTTAACTGTAGGTCTTATTCTATGTAGAGTGTCAAGGCAAGAAAAATTCCTCCCTTTAAAGAGGGTTAGTGTAAGGTGTATGACTCAGTTAAGCTCTGTAGATTGAAATACTCAGTTAGCTTTGTGCCAAGTGTGACAAGTTTTTGTTGAGACAAAATGGGTTAGAAAAAGAGCAATTCATCTTGCTTTGTTATTAACAAAATGCATTTTTCTTGGGAATAGTATCCCTCTCCCAGCAAATCTGACATATATCCTTTCATTTAGACGGAGAAGATTCAAACTTTTAGTATGGTACGTGTACCAGGATAGCATTTGTAAAGATTTTTACATTCAGGAGGACAATCCAGCTGACTGCATTGCTTAGATGAGTCATTTCAATGAAAAATTCAATTAGTGCTCCATCCTTGAACTCATAATCCACTTCATTTCCTAGAATTTTGGGTAATATTTCAGCACATGGCAGTAAATTGGATAAACAATATAATTACTGAAAAAGCACACATTTTTACCCTTTCTCCCCCTCTCTATTCTTCCTTTCAAAATTTTCTGGAAACACATTTACATATAAAATCTATTTGACCTCACATCTCGATAGATTTTCACAGTCCTTGTCACAGATGGACTTTTGTACTAAGAAGGTAAATATTCCTGCCACTGTTTAGGAAGGAGCACATTAGGAAATGTAAAAGGCAAGTTGTTCTCACCGTGGAATATTAATCATTTATAAATAATAAGCTAATCATAATAAGCTTGGCTGTATCGCAGATATCAAGTGAAGAAAAAGAAAGGGAATAAAAGAAGTGGAAGTTTTAAAAGATAAAATAGCAAGGATTAAAAAAATTAAGGTCACAGAAGTTCTTATGTATGTATTCAACAATACAAAAGCTGAATGTGCTTATGGAAAGTAAACCCACTGAATATTATTAAAATAAAGAAAAAACTCTGATTCAGGACCTTGCTAAATGAGGAGGAAGATGAAAGTGTTGATGGGAAGTACACAAATTTTAGGTTATCTCAAATCATCCTACTTCCCTTTTGCATCTATATACATGCTTAAGTATTGTTTGTTTTTTAGACATGAGCAATACATATTACAAAATATACACATCATTCAGGTAATGTAAATCAATTAATTGTACATAGCAGTTTAGTCTAGATCCCTGATTCTTCAACCAGCCTCCATATTTCACTTTGTAAAGAAAAAGACAAAGCAAAAGACATATGTCTTGAATTTGAAAGGGATACAATATAAAGAATTCTGGCATTTCCATTACTCTGAAATACTGAATTTACAATAATACATTCCAGTCAGTAGCAACAAAAGCAATACTTCTATATTTTAGTGAACTGTGGAATTTCATGTTAGGATGGCCAGTGGATGGCAGTGCTAAAGTGCTGAATTCATCGTGTCATTATTTATTATGTATGCAGCTCCAGACAAGGAAGGGAACAAGTTGTGCTCAGTTGTTTGCAAACCCAAAATGAAAAGATGGGCTCTGCCGCAAACAACCTATAAAGTCAAAGTATAAGATGATAACCAAGAGACTAATAGAGTCAGATACTATCCCCAGGAGAAGATACAATGCGAGTCACTGTGCTGAAAATAATAAAACTCACAGAAAAAGCAAAGGGAGTTTCATTCAGGGAGTTGAGAAGGAAAGTGAAGAAACAAGGGCAGGGAAGGGACAGGTGGAAAGTTTTTTAAAATCAGAGAATCCAATGTGTATTTTGATGAATTAGTTGTGAAAAAGAATAAAAAGATAGGATGAGTGCAAGGCTGCTTCGATGAGAGAAAGTTAGTGGGACAATTACTGGTGCAGTCAGGCAGGAAAAGCAGCTGAGTGTAAGAAAGGAAAAGCGCAGAAAATGGAGTGGGAGGTCAGTAACATTGTTTCAATTATCCCTTGGAAGAAATAACACCGTCTTGGAGAATAATAAAAGCAGGACATGGAGATTATACACAGAGATTAGGAAAAGTTACTAAGGTTTGTGAACTGGAGAGGTGAATAGTTTAGACAGGAAGATGCAAGGTCCAAGGCAGATGAGCAGAGGTGTGTTGTGAAGCCTCTTTGTGGGATTTCCAACAGAAATAAGGATGTGCAAAGAAAAAGAAGTAACTGCGTGAGGCAGTGGGAGGTAGTGAGACAGTATGAAGAATTACAGTTCAGGATCTGTCACGAAAGACAGGAAAACGAGTTTAAAGGGAAGGAGAATAAAGAATGGAAAACAAAAAGAAACAAAAAAAAAACAACAACAACAACAAAAAAAAACAACAAAAAAAAACCACACCAACAAAAAAACCCACAAAAATCCCCAAACAAATAAAACCCCAAACAAACAAACAAAAAAAAAACAAACCCCAACAACACAGAAGAGAAAGGGAATAGTATCTAGGTGAAAGATGTGCAAAATCATTATTTGAAAAATTGTCAGATCTATCTACATTTGAAGACATTAGTGAAACAGAGAGCTGTGTAGATGTCTGGCTGAGATGACCTGATTGCTTAATGCTGACTTGTTTGAAATGCTGTGGCTGCCCACAACTTACAAACGCAGGAAGAGGTGGGAGTGATAACACTTTTTGTGCCCTTCTTGTTAAGGGATCACTGCCCTGGCTAATGGAGCAGGAGATCAAATTAGTAGAGAATTTCTGTTTTAGCAAAATACAGGTCTCTAATCAGGTTAAAAAATAGGTTCCTAGAAAAAAAAAAAAAAAAAAGCCAATAAACTGTCCACTGCTGCATCACAGCCCATGTTTTATGCCACTCTGAAGGGTGAAAATTTGTATAACCCCGCTGCAATTCTGAAAAAGCAGACCAGAGGATAGCAGTGCAGAGCAGAGGACCAAGACTTTCTCAGCAGACGAGCTGTCCAAGCTCCACTGTGTCTTCTCAGTGTAAGAAGACACCTTCTGACCCCTCATTTAAGTCAGTTCTCTCATTTCCATAAGTGCTCAGAACACAGCTCAGACACAGCATCCTCATCTTCCCAGGATTTGGCCAACTGAACCTCACCCATAAAAAAGCAGCTGCTGGGGGAGTCTTACAGCCCTCTTTAGAGAATCTCAGCCTTGTTTTCTTCATCAGCTTATCACTATAAGCTCCAACTACTATTATTACACAAAATTTTGCTGATTTCTATTAAAACCTGCTTGCATGTGTTGAAGGAGCAGAACTCAGCCAAGGAGCACTGACTGTGGGGAACTGCAAGGTCACTGGTCTGGTGACCTGCTAAATGGCCACCACACACCCATTTCCTGAGCTGGACAACCTACTGCTACTCTGTCAGTAACTTCTGAAGAGAGCAGCATCCCTCTGCTACTGTCTGTGATAAAAGAAATACCAAGAGGATAAAGTTTACTCCAGGACATTTTCCCTATAACTACAGTTACAGAGGATATATTTTCTCATCAGGCAAGCTTAATTCTTTTGTTTCTGAGCCAGTAAGGTCTGGTTTTATTAATAAAATATTATGGTTATGAATCTTAAGTTATGGAGGAAAACCCCACCTTTTCCATGAAAGGTGCTTGCCAGGATTCTAGGACGCAGACAAGACATGCATTTACTGAGAGGAGTGATTGCACTTCTGTTTAACAAATTAGAAATAATTGTCTTTTCTCCAGAAAAATTGCAGCTGCAATTCCTCTCTAAGTATCATATTTTTTTTCTAGGAATCTCTGATACTAATATATCATGGGTATTACTGGCTGAAAATGGACAGTTAAACTTCAAAGTCCAGCGTAGTCTAAAAAGATCTTTTAAGAGGCATTTTCTGCATGTGATTCTGTTTAGAAACAATCTTTAATTAAAAAAATACATTAAATTGCTTGAGACATTTATTTGCTCATGGAAAGAAATGTACCTACATCACTTTAGGAAAAACAGACAAATAGTTTGCTTGATTTGTTTTGATTTTTTGTTTTTAAGGTCTTTAAATGAAGTTCCAGGTCGCAACTTAAATTAGTCTAAGTCATTTGCAAGTCACTTACTATATTTTTTTGAGTTACTTAAAAAAAAAAATTGGAAAAAAAAATGAGTCTGTCCTTTCTGGTTGTTTGACACATTTTACAGGTGGAATTCAAAACAAAGAACTCAAAATGTAACTAGCTTAAAGTTGAATAATAAATTTGTGTTAACTTTATTTATTGATCAGGAAATCAGTTATGTTGGAAACAAAAAGAAAGCATTTTTGCATTAAGAAGATTTTATCTGCTTTTTATTTGGGGAGAATTTTTGTTGATGCAATGCAAATATATTTTATTTACTTTCAATCAATATAGAATCATGATTGGTTTTATGTGAGATTGCTAAAACCTCACAATTTTCCAAACAGCTCTGAGTTGTTAAATCACTTCCCCTTTAAACACTTCTAATGTTTTAGGCATTTTTTCTTCTCTCCTCTTGAAATAATGTATGTTTGAAGGAAAATAACAAGTTACTACTAGAGTTACAACCAAAACAGACTTAATTTCTACATCTTTTCAGTCACAGGTGGCATGTTCTTAAAAGTATGGTGCCAAAACCAATTCTTTGCTGGAATTTCACGTGTGTCACAACACCACTACTCCCTGAGCTTGCAACAATGACTTGCAGGGGAGGGAAGGGTGGACGTGTGCATTTTGTGGGCCTGCAATATTGAAGGATGGGAGCTGTGTGAAGAAAGGCAACTTTTTAAAAAGGGACCTGAAGGTTTTGGGGCATCCCTTTTGTTTCCCTGGCTCAGTGATCACCTACGTACACAGGTCAAATTTATTTCAAAACCCAGAAGAACATTAGGTGTCATTCCACCCTTCAGGGCACAAACTGAATGTTCTGAATTCTTCTAATGGCACTAATGCTCAGTTATAGTTGTAGAGTTCAATCCCTGGAAGTGTACAGTCTGAAAATCTGATGTGTTTTTCTTGAGGTCAGCTTGTTTCTTCTTACATACATTCAGGAACCTTTAAATTTGGTTAAGGGACCATTTTTTTATAAACCTTGAAACTATCTGTAGCTGGCTGATAGGAAGCTCTCTCAGGCTGGGTTGCATTGTATGAGTGCCTTGTTCTCAGTAGCTCTGCTATTTCTTTTAAAGAGGAAATCTTTCAGCCTGTATCAGGAGGAGACTCACATGGAAAATCATATAGTCTTATTCTTCAGAAGTGACACATCCATATCAGTTTTAAAAACCTAAGCAGGTGGGACAGGGACAAGCAAGAGACCAAATACCTGATGATTAAAAGTAGTATCAAGCAACACATTTTCATTTGCAACAAGGTAGGAGTTTATGTGTGTCAGCTAATGCAATCAAAACTCACTAACAGTAACTCCTTAAGTGGCACTAACTTGATTGCTTCCAGTCATGTATGCAAACCCAGTCACTAATTTTCTCGAACCTGAGAAGAAAACAGAGCTGCTCTATAGTCTCTAATGCCTGTTTGTTTCCCAGCCTCGATACAGCTAAATGATGATTTTGTATGAACAGTCCAACAGTGGCACTGCTGAGTTGGCCTGAACTCCTCTGATTGAGCCCAGCATTTTTCTCATTCAAAGTTCTATCTCCTCTGGCTTAATCCAGCCTCTCCTTCAACACACAAAACAAAGAACACACTGCTGTAGCTTTTTTTCCCTCGCCATTGCCTCAGTGACCCCCAGGCAGACTACCTTCTGATTTTAGCAGGAAAACCACCTGCAGCAGTGAAACACTCTGGCAAGGCCATGCTCTGTTTCCCTTCAGGACTGAGTAATTCTGTCAGACTTAATAGTTTTTCAGTTGCCCACCATTCTCCTGTAATCTAAATAGTCTGCTATATTATGACAGGATTAAAGCATTGACACTTGGTGGATGACTAGGGCAATATGATACAAATATTTTCTAGAGTTATCTGTGGTTTTTTTATGTAACACATCATGCTGGCATTATACTGAGTGAATGGTCCACTACATCATGACCTACATGATTTCCTCAGGCAGATTACACAAGTCAAATGCGTGAGTCCAGTGTCATTGGAAAAGGTATAAGCTTCTGAGTAAAGTAGCTGGGACTGACATAAGAGGTCCTGGTGGTCCTCAAACTCTTCAAAGGTGTTAGGAGACTTTTTTGGTCTTTTTAGATGGAAGAAGCCTAGTAGTGTTCCTATAGCACATTATATAGGACAGGAAAAAATAGTTATAATTCCTGGGGTTTTTTGAGATAGTCAGCCAATTCTGAGTCCAGCTCATCCAGCAATTCTGAATGAAGCTTTGGATTTGATGGGTCATGATTCAGATCACTGTCACTGAGACCAAAAATAGCCCTTGTCAACCAGCAAAATATTTTTATTTCTAATCTGGTCAAAAGCAGAGGCACTGTGAAAGGGAGCTATTGAGGCACAGTGAGGTGCACATGTAGCCAGATTGTACGTTCCTGATAGTCCCTGGATTAAACCTCGAAATACTGATTTAGAATTGCTAATGCTGTTCCTTTCCAATTCCTTGGTCTATAACAGATGTTGTCTTTTTGTCTTTCCAAGTCTTGAGAGTGCTTCTCACTGGGTGCTAATGCAGTTCAGCTTGAACTAAGATTGCAGTTTGGGTAACCTAACCCTGATGACTGCAACAGGGTAGACTGCAAGAATTCAAAGGCTTCTTTCAAGCCTAATGAAGTGAATCTTCAGGACCCGAGATGCTGAAATGGTGAAATGAAAAATGAAAGTATTTTCTTATATAAACATAAGTTGTATCTAGAAAACTCTGGGTATTTTAGTGCATAACATACGTGTATTAGCCAAACATGATAATCCACGTTTGTTTTGAGGTTTTTTGGATCTCTGATTGTCAGGCAGACAAGAATTATTTTCTTCATCAACGTCATAGTGGAGTAACTTGATTTGTGCTCCCTATGAAGTCAGTTGGGGTCTTTGGAAAGACATATCTGAAGTTTTTACTAGTGATATGTATACTGGAGAATTTTTTTTTTCTCCCTTTAGTCTTTTTAGTCCTTTTAGTATTTCTAAATCTCACTTGCTTAGTTAGACAGCCCAAGGAGAATTACTATAACCAACATTTCTTTTGGCTGGGATAATGGACTTCTCAGATGGTGTGGCTTTTCTGAGGCAATCCTCCTTCATCTGGTTAAGTGCAATTAAATTCACTATACTGAGCTCCCAATATTACAGCAATACTTTTTTACTAATTAGGGCTAGCTGTGTTGCTGAATTAGACAGATGTATCAGGAGGACATAACTGCACAGTGTTATAGAAAATTGTGGTGTTCTGAAACACTCAGACAATAGTTGATGAGAGTCTGCTTCATTCAGTGTCTAATTTCTGTGGTTTCAAGTAGCTCTTTTTAACAATCCTCTTACGTACATGTTCGCAGAAATAAATACATGCTCTGGGAAAAACAACCCCCTCCTCTATAGCTCATGGCTTTAATATCAATTTTAATTGCTTGTTCTCTCAGCCCTAAATCCCAGTCTGCTCACAGTGACATAGTCTCTATCCCCTGCCTGAGACACCTGATCATCCCCCAGATTGTGTTTACCCTTTCAAAGACATGCAAATCACTAATAACTCACTTGCTATCTAGGAAAAGCTGTAACCCCATTTCTTAATGTTGGCAAAACATTAGGAGCTGCCACTTACCCTCATTTAGTCTTGGCTTTTTGAGCAAGGCCTAAGCTATCTCAGGACTAGAAAATTATTCTCCAAGTCTTTAAAAACTCGAGATGACATGACTTAAGCACTACTCCTGCAGAATAAGCTGACTTGGAGCACTGTGATTTCTGACTTCACAAAATCAGTTTTGCAAACGAACTTGTTTATATTTTCCAAATGCAGATGATGATAAAGATCAAGCTGCATGGAGCAGGCAGCCACTGCTGCTCACTGTGTCCAAAACCCAGCTTCTGATGGCTAGTACCACTACATGATGTTTCCATTGCCCTATCAGGATGCAATCTAGAATCATCTTTCATTGCCACTAAAATGTGAATCTGAGTGATGTGAATACTTCAGCATACCTAATTCATGTGTTTTGTGTGTGCATATTTGGCTTCAGCTATGAAATGTTGTTGGTGAGTGTGTCTCTTTGGTCAGCCCGGTGTTCGGCTAGACCTCCCAGCAGCTCCGATATGCCACAACAGGATCGATTTGTGAGTCTTGGTTCAGCAGCCCCTGGACTTTCGCTGTCATGGCCATGGTGTAAATGAAAGAGGGGACTCTCGGAGGGTCGGGGGGGACAGAGGTTTATTGGGGGGTCACAGGGGAACCCCTTACCTCCTGCCCGATGCCTCAGGAGAGACCTTGGACAAAGGCCACGGGGGGTTTTGTCCAGGACAGGTTCAAGGGGTGGGTACAAACTACAAACCAATAAAACAAAGCAAAGTAATACATGCCAACTGAATTACCTAACTACTAACAAATCAAGGTAATTTGGGGAGGGGTCTCAGGGGAATCTGCCAACTGCAGTCCGAATCTCTTCGAAAGTTCTGGACCTTGGAGATAGGGACTCAATGATGGACAGGGGAAGAAGGAGAGGATGGGCAGGGAGCATCATGGGGAAAGGACCAATAGGAAACAGTCTCTGGGCAAAGACCAGAGAGGCACAGAAACTCTTATCAACTTATGATAAGAGAAAACTCCAAGACAAGGGGCCCTTATGGGGTAACTAGAGCTATACTAACTTATAACAAAACCTTTTCTAAAACATGGAAATCTTGCAAACCCACAAAATGTTATTGGGACAGAAAAGAAAATCCTGGCAGTTAGGGTACTCTATTAGCTTATTCTCTGCCTTTCATATGTCGTTTTGTATATCATATAATTGTGTTCCAGCATATATGCAAACAAAACACAAATGTCTCATCTAAGCTGAGACGCGCAATTGGACAATAAGTCTGATTCAGCCTTGTGTACAGAAATGAGTGGATGCTATGTTAATTCAAATCTAGATGTTTACACTACTAAAGGCAACTGCCATATATTATCTGACAGAAACAGAAGATTTCCTTAGTCTTCTTTCATCTTCTTTCATTTTTTTTACATTTTATATAGACAATGTGGATTTTTCCATACTTTTATCCTGGCTATGTTCTTACAGTAAAAATAAAAAAAAAAAAAAGGCCAAATATAATTCTTTATAAATGAAGTAAATTCATATGATGAAAGCCTTAGCTCTTGATGTGGAGCTTCATTCAGAGATTCCATACAGCCACTGTCCTCTTGGGCTTTTCGATTCAGTTGGCAACTTTATTCTTTAGAATGGTCTGTGTCCAAAGTCTGTAGCCAGAGAATCCAACACAGATTATGCCCACTGGATTTAAGGCCTGATCAGCATCTTCAGCCAGTACTTCTCCTGGGGATATAAGTAAGGTTTTGATTCACGTGGGTAAGTGTTGCAAACCAATAAGATCATACTTTAAACTGGTACATTTGTGTCAAACTGGTGTAAATATGTGTTGTATGATTTCTGCCCTCTATTTAAATAAGGCAGAGCTCTGATTTATCCTGTTTATATCTCACTTCAATGCATGTCCTCAAGATCACTCAGTTGGTGAAAATTCATGTGAAAGTCTTGAAAGACCTAGAAAATCTTAATCTGTGTTTACTGTGGCCTTTAGAAAAACACACCTTGAGAACCTTCCCTGTGAAATTCCACAGTGGCAAATCCCTCACTCTCCTCATGGTCTCCAAGGCCTGGGATTTCCTTCTCCTTAATGGATATTGTGAGTTTTTTCTGAGCACTGTAAAAGGCATCCACTCTTTCTTAACTGTCTCCTGGTAGGTCTGTAGAATATCTCTCTAGTTACTTCTCTTATTAGATTTATATTAAATTATGACAGTCTAATTATGAAGTAAAGGTTATGCATTCACCCTGTCTTATCCTTGTGTTAATCTTTCTGCCTGCTTCTCTATCTGTCCATGCATCTCTAAGTTCCTTATTAACAGGGGAAAAGTTAATTACTATTCTTTGATGAGGATAGAAAAGACAAATTGATGCCAATCCCAAGGAAAGGGAGCAGAACTTTTGTACTGAACATGTTCAACTAACTTCTGACTTAACACAGCACTTTAATCTCTTCTTCAGGGTGGGGATCAGCATAGGTTATATGGTGTGAGTTCAAGTGTCACATAGGAAATATTAGGAAGAAAAACACAGAAATTTGCAGAAGTCTAGGCTTCACCACTTTAATGTGGCTACTAGCTTGCAATGTGGTACACAACCTTTGTTCTGCTAAAGAAAATTTAGCTTGTCTTTTACATAACAGGCATTCATCTTATGTGGGCCAGTGCATGTTCATTCTAGCAATGTTGTTTGGTGGTGGAGAACTGATCATTTTAAATTTTGAAGCTATGTGAAGGATATTCTGTTTCCAAACCTATATTTTCTCTGAAAAACGAAGATGTGAACCAGTATGCCAGCCATGCTAAATAAAAGAGTCTAACACTAATGTGAACAATTTCTTCTAACTTTAAAGGCTAATACCTCTGTCTATATTTAGAAGCTTGTGACATATTGCAGTATTTACACTCCCTCTTTCTGCTTCTGTATACAGAAGCAGTATCCTTTCTAGGGTGGGTGAAAGAACCACCCATCAGCTTCCATGTCATCTAGAAACAGGAGGACACTCATACATTGTAGTGTTTATTACACTGTAGTAAACTGTGTATCAATGGCATTTTGAATCATAAGTTCTTGCTCTTCTCTACAAAAATTACCACAGCTTCTTTGGACATGTCTGCTCCATTTTCAAACACTCTCACCTTGTCCAGGTTTTCTGACCCAATGTGGATCAAAAATTGCTCACCACCTTTTATGATTTCATTGCAGTTCAAGTGGTCTGGTGAGTGCTAAACTATTTTGCAAAACCTGTGAATATCTGTACTTTCAGTGTCAAATTCACCAAAATAATTATAATATCTGGAATTGTTGCACTTGACACAAGGGAGGTTTGAAAAGTGAAAATTAGGTCCTGGCTTGATTTCAGTACATTAAATTACTACTTAATCATGCCTCTTCTAAAGATAACAAGCTACAGTATGATATCAGTGTTCTTCAGTGAAATGCAGTCCAGAAACAGCTCAAGTAGGATCAAGTTCGAAAATGAGAAAAGTGGGGTCATGTTATTTTACATAAAAGAAAAAATATCCTCCAGGGCAGAAGGCCAAGAACATGTAGCTGTTTCCTTTTATGAGTGCCTCAGCATCCAAGGAGTGGCAAACCAGGGCTAAATGGAAAGAAGAGGAAGTGCCATTTACAGTAAAGAAACTCATGAGAGACTTTGAGGAGGACAGTCTTATTGTCATATTTTTTGCGAATCTGAACTTAACTGTTAGTGACTATGTTTTGGGAGTTGTCTGGTACTTTGAGGCACTGGGGAATATTTTGTGCATTTATGTAATATATTGGGCATTCAGAGTGTTTGCCACTGACAGATGCTAGAAAGAACTATCTCCGTGTCTCCATTGTCTTATTAAGAGGTAGAAACAATTGAATACTTTTGTGCTTTGTCTAGTGCTGCTGCTACCTGTAAACACTTTCATCTTCAGAATTATGCCCTTTTGTAACTTCCAAATGTGCAAATTAGACTAGATCACTAAAAATGGCTTTATGTTTTGATCCGGGCCCCCTTTAAGTCTTAAAACAGAAACAAAAAACAGAGTAGCTCTATGCAAATAATAAAAATATCCCTTATAAAAGATAAGAAATTAAAGGACTACTGAGAACATTTAAGCCATCTGTCACATATCAGATAATGCCGTTTCACAGAACTCGAAGACAAAGAGCATAATTTTCCTGGAAGTGAAGTAGCATAGTCACACTCTCTTTCAGTAGAGAACAGGATAAAAAAAAAGAAAAAAAAGGCACTTGGTTTATCTTCTGCTAAAGCCTTTGTGTAATTCATTAAGCAGCCCTTATCTAAAATTATAGTGTAGGGCATTTGCCTATGTTTTCCTGACCCAATGAAAACATAAAGAGGTACTAAACCCAGCTGGTCATTAACTCTCCTGTTAATGCTCTGGGCTGATTCATGTTGTCTATTATACTCGATTGGATTTGGCTCCCCTGAGCAATTAGAGCCTCCATGTTCCTCCCATGGAGGATGTTTCTTCTGGTTTGTTCTAAGAGTCAGGCTTATATGCTTTTAATCCAGTCTGGGCCTGTGGTTTCATCTGAAGCAACACCCTGTCCCAGCCACTCCTGCAAAGACTGTTCAAAGTGCAGTTTTCTTCCACAGAGTGTTTAAAAATCCGGTTTTTTATTACAAAAGGAATAGATGAGATGATAATAAAAATGGTTACACAGTTATTAGACATTTTGATGATCTTTAATATTGGGGAATTTTGTTTCATCCTTACAGACTGATTGTGCAGTGGTACAGATTGCACATACTGTTTTTTGATTAGGTTTTTGCAATATCTGCAAACCATTGCTTTCTTGTGGACAGTATATAGATTATAAGAATAATGTTGTAGCAAGTCAAATACATGCCACATTTCTCCATTTATCAGCTTTTTCTAAATAGATTTTCATGGACTTAAAATCCAATGTTCAGAACTCGTATTTTATGCTTAAACTTAAATAACATTAAAATAGCACCAAATCAATGGTAGTTTCTGTTAGAAGTTGCAACTTATCCTGACAAATTCACTGTAGAGAAGCACAAGAAAATTAAAAACATATTGTATTTTTTCCTTTGGAAAATTTATTTTCACCTTTATTGCTGCCATATACTGGATAGGATAACTGAAAATGCCAGATTTTCCCTGTCCCTATATTTTTGACTCTATATCCTCAATGCTGCAGATGCCACTCCTATGCCCTTCAGTCTACTTGTGTTTATAGGACAGTAGTTTTTGACAACCATCTCAAGTAGCAGTTTTCTGTGCTGAAGAGAAGGAACCCTGCTTTCTCCTTCTGCCTTTTGCCCTACAGTGTGTCATCCTGCCATGCATGTCACCTTGTCCGTGCATCCCCCCCATGGAGATGAGGCTGCCACAATGACACCACACCCTTGATCACAGGCCCCATAACTACAGAAATCTCAGTCAGTTTGGGAGTTTCAGTAGGTTTTTATTCACTTGTGATGTGCTGCCCAGCCATCCACTTGTTCCATTTTCACAAGCCTGGTGACAACCCTCAGTGGAATCACATTTGGAACGTTCACCTCCATCCTCTGGGATGATACATCTGTAGATTATTCCCAGATGGTCAGTCACCTCCCCAGCTCACAGCACAGAAAGTGGCTGGGTCTGTCAACCTTCCCACAGACTTGCCAGGCAGCTGGGCAATAACTAAGCTGATACTTGCTTTTTAAAGAATATATGGAGCAATAATAAAGTGTGACTGCAGAAGAATAAAGCTGGAGTTACCTGTACTGCATTGTAAAACCTGATTTTCTTTCTCTTAAAGCAGCAAATTTTGGTGATACCTAACTCATAACTCTGCTTATTTTTTTTTTTTCAGACATGGAGATGACTTGATTGTGACACCATTTGCTCAGGTAGGCACAGCTTTGCTGTATTTCTCACATGGCCTTATAATTTAAAGACAAAATCACCAAACCAGTTGTTTTCTGTTGTTGATATTACATATGTTTGCTTGAAACAAAAGAAGTGTTTCAACAGAAAGTCATAAACCTCCCATGCTGTGTAACTGTACCTCTCTTTCTTAATGTTTTTTGATTATCTGAAAAGTTGAAGTGCAACAGCATGATAAACACCATTGATCTCTTTCCAAATACTGTAGCAGGGCATCATGATTAAGACATTCCTGATTCCTGCTGTTCCGTTATTTTTCTAATGACAATTTCTCCATTTGGATATCTTTTATGCATTGAATACAATGAAATTTTTAGACATGAGATAAATTTCACCCAGAATACTCATGTTTCTTTACAAAACCAGGTTTGTTGTTTCTATTCAGATTCTGTTTTATAAAATACCAACTCAAAATTCTTTATAATTCAGATAAAAATGCCACAATTTTTCACAATAGAGGATCCTTATAAAGTACAAAAAGTTAACATTGCTATTCCTTAAACTCATGATGATGTGTTTTACTCCAAAACAGATAGGAATTGTAGTCAAATCATCATAATTATGATGTCATATGTGATTGAAGGTGAATGAAAGGTTGAGTCACACAGCAGTCTCAAAAAAGAATAAAGTGGCAGCTTCAGCCACACTATTCAGGTTGCTTTGGTCAAATAAGAAGCTGTTAAAAAATAATTATTTAATAGTTTATTATATATTTAATTATATTACAAGCATATGCAGTGTTTATAAGACTCAATCAAGTCCTTAATATGAATAAAGCCATCATCTTTTACTACCTGAGGAAAGATTAAGCAAGAGCCTTTTATAAAAGTACTCTGAAATTTCCAAATTTGATGACATATATAATTGTTCTTAATCCATGCTGAATTAAAAATAAGTCAGTTTACTTCCTGATTTTTGGAAAGAAAATCATAATGAAATTAATACTGTTTAGTTACCCAAATGTATTTTTTATTATCTTAACTGATTTGAAAATTACCTCCAATAGCTTGAACACTGCCAGTCATTGCTAGTTCTTAAATACTTTCTGTTACAAGCTTTCATTAATTTTTTCTTTTTTCTTCAGTGTCCTATTCCCATCCTACCTCCTGTATGCATTAAAGGTGCTATGAAGGGAGGATTGTGCACTCCTCAATTCCAATATCTGAAACTCAGCTTCCCATTGCTGCTTTTGTTATTCTTCAGATGGGTTCACCAGGAACACAGCCCAGTCTGGGCTGAGAAAAACAAAAGTGATCAACTTCTGCAAAGGCATGCCAGTGATTAGTGTTGCTGCTTTCTCCCATTTCCAGCCTAGCCCAAATCAAATCATGGTTCCTCTCTGGCATCAGCTGAGCTACCTCTCCCCTGACAGGGAGGTTCATCTTATTACCCTCACATGGCACAAAATTTTTTGCATGCTACACAACTGCCTTCAGAAGAGAGTGCCTGTGGCACTTATAACAAGAAGACACTCCTCTCCACTACGTTCACTGTCTGCTATTTTGCATGAAATTAAGTCCAGAAAGGAAGTAGTTAATCTATGTTGTCTTACCCAATATGTAAAGTTTGTAAGATTCTGCAGACTTTTCCTGCACTCTCAGGGGATAACTTCCTCTTTCTCTGGCCTTCTGCTCTAATCCCCCAAATCAACTGTACCTCTTCTAAGAGACACTTACTTTTTGACTTTTCCTGGCATTCCAGACAATCTCATTCCCTTTGTCCTTTGGAGTTTATGGGGACTGAACTGAAAATGAAGATTCTGTAATTATTTCTTTTGCGTGAAGTATTAGGTTGAATGGGCTATTATCTTCCAAATTCAAATGCTTTTTATTGTTATTTTAAATAAATTAGTAGAATTATGTAAAAACTTTCCTCCCCTGCAAGTCAGCCTGCCCTCAAAGAGATAATGAGTTGTTTATGAAGGGAACAAAAAAATAGATATAAACTACTGCCTTTGTATTACAGACATATTATTGTTAAATAATAGCCAAAGGTTCCAGACTAACCAACCCAAGAAACCTTCTACAGTGGTTTTGCAACGTGCTTTCCATTTTCTTTCAGCACAGTGGAGCAGATATAGATCAGTCTCACTTGTGCAGAAATTTATACTGAAACCAGTTTTTTTGTTCCAGGTTCTGGCCAGCCTGCGTACTGTCCGGAATAACTTTGCTGCATTAACCAATTTACAAGACCGGGCACCCAGCAAGTGAGTGTCATTTTTTGGCCTCTGAACTTTTTGCAGTGATACCTTTTTAATGTAAGCTAAGAAGACAAACAGATGGTACAGATTGCAGTCTGTGCCACCAAACCTGCATGAAACAATGATGAGGAATAAATTTATTAATCCCCTAAAGATGTTATAGTTGATAGCTGAGACAACAGCCCCTTTCCCTTCTAATTGATCTTGCAATTGCTGTCCTTGCATAAACTTGGAGTAAGATTTTTCACCTTCTATGATTTTAGATAGTTATATGTCTATGACCATTCAAAGGCGGTCATTGAGGCACAGTCTGAGTCTTGCAAATGAAACAGAGTGAGCAAACAGCTGCACTCACTGAGATCTACTTGTATGATCTGAACCTAGAACTCCACTCATCCAAGGTAGTGGTACCTTACCTATCCACAGTGGCTCATACCTATAAGTTAGACATTATAAATATGATTTCTCTCCAGTCGTGCTACAGTATCAGAGTTAATACTAATGTTAGTTACACTTGAAAATGTAGTAAAGTGATTTCCCTCACTCAAAACATAAATCTCGAGATCTAGAAGTAATTAGCACTCCAAAGGAAATAATGTCTTTGCATATGTTTATAATTCACATTTTAAACTATGTATAAGCTCTAGATGTGATTAGGCAGGCTTTTAACAAACCTGTAACTTCCTAAAATATTCCTCACCTGGATTTTCCAAATAAATTCCCAGGTAATGTATTTTCTGTTATATTGTTCAAGATTCAGTCATCAGTGAATTTATTATGCTTAAACCTTTTTTCATTTCCTTTTTAATAGAAGATCACCAATGTGTAGCCAACCATCTATTAACAAAGCAACTATAACAGGTAAGAATAATTTATTTTTAAAAAACATCTAAACTGAAAAATGCATTTTATAACAATAAACATGTATCGCTCCATATCCTTATATCTGTTTTATTGAGGAGGTTTTGAATTTTTGAGTCACATAGTGACTCAAGTCAGTGACTTTCAGTGTTCTATCCTGTTAACCTCTCTTTTCTATTTTATTATCCCAGTTTTAAGTTCTTTCCCAATTCTTTTTCTTTGTATACTAGTGTGTGACTGTGTCATGAGTACATTCATTAGTAACTTTTTGCAAGGAAATTTAGTAGAAAAAACTGATATGAGGAATCCATTCATCTTTCTTTTTGGGACATAGAGTTCTGTAGCTATACAGACACAAAGTCTTCACTTTAAAAGAGCTTCTGCTATGAGGAGAAATTTTCAAAACTGAATTGATTTAGAATTGTAAATCCTATTTTTATAAAATTTGTATGAGAAAAAAATCCTTTTAAAAGATAATATTATTTCTAAGGAAACATTGAGTAAGTTTAAATTACATTAATATTTTGGCAAATTTTACCCCATACTACTTTTGGTTATTTTGATGGCAACTTGGTCTTGAACATCTATATGGAAATACACTTTACTGGACCCCATATTTTCTACGTCATGTTAATTTACAACTTACACTGTGTAATTTTCCAGGTAGTTACTTTCTCTATCATATTCTGTCAGAGTGAAAGAGCATTTGTTTTTCTTCTTGATGAAAGTATACAGATACTTACAAAACAGGCAGATTATAATTTAAACCAGAACCAGAAATGCAATTTTCCATAATTTTCAAAATGCCTTATCTTTTAAATTGAATTATACATTTGTATCTCTAAGAAAAATGGTACTTCAGCAACTTTGAGGAGCAGTGTGGCTTTTCAAAGTTCAATAGTTTCTGCCTTTAGGCTCTGGAATGAGTTAAAATCAATGAGTTTTTTGAGCTAACCTCTTACCTTAAGAGGACCCAGTCTTGGCAGTTCTGTACAGTTTTATTCTCCTAGGAACTCATACAGTATGAACATTTGTGTGTAGGACTCATCAGGGGACAGAATGTTAAGAGTTTAAATCTATTTTATAAACAGAAAAGCATCATGTTAATTCAATAATAGAAAGAAGATACATATGTAGACAAATTATATTCATGATCCTTTGTTAATATATTTCTTGAAGAGGTAATTTTGGGCATTGGTTTCAAATTGCACCCTATAAACCATTTCAGTTATGAATATTACATCTATTTGTGATTTTGTGATTTGTCTCATAGCAGAGTAACCCAGAAATATGCTAACTGGACACAGAGATTCTCAAAAATAGGGCTCTTTCTTTAACTCCAAGCAACTAACTTTAGAAAACCTATAACACAGTGAAATTGATGACAGTAAAAGAAAATATGATGTCCAGAAGAGAAGATGTGAACACTACCTTACATGCTCTCCCACAGCTATTTGCCTGAGGTCTTCTTTTTTCCAGCAGGAGAAGCTGTTCAGACAGTAGGACCCAAGGCACTCTTTGTTGGAAGATGCTGTTGCCCTTTTTAAATTCTCCTTGATCTGAAGGTTTCCATTCAGTTAATTCTTAGAGTGTTCTCTACATGTCAGCCATAAATCATCTGAAATTTTAAAGTTTAGAAAGGAGTTACTACAGTCCGCTCTCCAATTAATCTAGAAAATTCTTCTTTGCCAATAAATTCAAAGGCAGCAAGAAAAGGCAAAGAATAGTAAGGATAATTTCATCTAATTTAGTTTAGTCTGATTTTTCAGAGATTCTTCTGGAATTACTATGCCCAAATTATACATTGAACTGAATGATCTGGAGCCTGTGTGCACTGAGTATAAGTGGTTGAAAGACTTCAATGATATAACAAAGATAACAAGCCACTATAAAGCATGAAAATGGCTCCAATTCATTTTGTCTATTGAATGGAAATTGAGGCTGGATGCAGGAAAGGGTTTGCCCATTCTTAGTTATAAGCTGGTTTTAACATTTCCATGGCAACAAATTTCATGGCATAGGTGCAGAAATATGCATAGGTTTGTTCTTGGGGCCTATAGAATCCTAGTAAAATGTCTTAACAGCAGTATGTTAAGAAGGAAGATATATTAAAACACTTCTTCGTTTCAGAGAATAATTGAAAACCCTTTCAGATGCTACTAAGTTTTTTAAATTCTTGTGGGGAATGTCCAGATCATGGCTTATACAGATCCTTCCTGCTGAGAAAGCCTCCTAGTTTTGCTGCTCTCAGAATTTGTGTCATGGAGTATGCAGAACAATACACCAGCTAGGGTAGAGCTTCATCATGACTTCCAGATGTCTCAGCTTGCAATTTCAGTGAGAACTTACTGGCAAGGTAGCAATCAAAGTGACTGGAGGGCACAGTGTCACTAAGCTATATTGATGATAAATCAGAAAACAGATGCTTAAGATAGAGATTTTATGTTGTTAAACTTCCTGGAAGACCTGTCTCTGGGAAGATTCTCTCTGAGGAAAGGGATGATCACAGAAGGGAACTACTGCAGAAGATATGGGGGTACCAACAAGGGAAAAATGAAACATGAAAAGCAGTCTAAAAGCCAAGTAACTAAAAGCACAAGAGCAAAATTCTCTCATTGCTATTTTAAGCATTCACCATGAGGCATAAATCTGTGGCAGCATACCTTAGGAAAAAGGTAAGAAACCATGACATTGAGAAGTGAAGTGGCACAGAAATCATGTGTTCAAAATCTTAGAAGCAGCAGCCACCATGGTAGCCTGAAAATTTAGGGTGAATTTTCAAATGTAAATATGTAGAAGCTGTGATCAAAATAAAGTCTTTTCTATTCAGTATATCCTCATGAATCCCTTTTGGAAACTGTGTTGAAAGAAGCTAATGAATATCAGTGACATACAATATCATGTTCATTATCAGACAACTATGCTATAGAGTGCTGAGTGTCCTTTTGCAGATAAATTAGGGGGTAGGACATGGGACCTTTTCACATAACAACAGAATTTTTAGATGCCATTTTTCATACTTGCTTAAACTTTAGGAAGTAAATATCAGTTTTAACTATAGTCAGTATGAATAAGCGGAGATAAAAACTCACTTCTGTTAGAAGTCTTCAAAGGAATATGAATTACCTACAAGAGCCGTTTCTCTCAGTAATGAGACCAGCCTGGGATAACTGGGTTTACTGAACAGTTCTCTCATGGTTGGTGTCCTGTATTTCAATCAAAAGAGGGGTTTCTCTCACTATGAATCATATTTTCTGGTATTTTTTTTTAAACTGACAGTAATTCTTTTAACACAACCAGTGAAGTACAAATATTTTGTTTCCAAAAAAATGAAACTATCTGTGACTCAAGGATTGAGTTTGCCAGTTTTATACTACAATTCTGTCTACTCATCCAGTCCACACTTCCAGGGTTTTCTTATTGGTGGTATTGTGAGAGACAGTGTTGAAGGCCCTGCTGAAGTCATTGCAGGAGACCTCACCTGGAGTACTGCTCCTAGATCTGGGACCCTCTTCTT
This sequence comes from Trochalopteron elliotii, assembly GCA_024734555.1. Lineage (NCBI taxonomy): Eukaryota > Metazoa > Chordata > Aves > Passeriformes > Leiothrichidae > Trochalopteron > Trochalopteron elliotii. The sequence continues at coordinate 1,136,635 of JANPWX010021771.1, forward strand.
GTGCCAGTCCAGAGGGAGCCACGCTCAGAGATGATCAGAGAGGGCTGGAGCACCTCTCCTCTGAATTTGGGCTGATAGAGTTGTGTTGTCCTGTGTAGATGTTTCTTTCATGGTGGGCTGCTATTGCCGGCTAGCCGATATCCCCAGACCACAGAAACAGTTTGTGTGTGGGTCCTTCAGCTCAGCAGGCTGTGCGTGGTTCAGGCTTGGATGAAGGAAGCGTGCTCTCTCTTGGGTTAATAAGGATGTTTATTCAGTGCAGCCATGTGGAAGGGGCTTTGCCAGAGCCCCTTCTCAGCATGGGGGAAGCATGGAGAGAGAGTGGAGAGAGAGAGAGAGAGTGGGCGTCGTGTGTCCCCTTTTCCCAGGTCGCGCCTGGGCGGGGAAAGACCGACCCAATGGGGAATGGAAGGGGTGGGGTTACATCAGGAGGACTCACAGGGGTAGGAATGGGGGGGGGGTGGAAGGAACATACCAAGTACAGACAAATAACAAAATACAATACAAATTCAAAAACCTGAAACTCGCGTCGCTACATTTCCCTCTTTTTTTTTCTTTAAAGATAAGTGTTTTGTTTTTGAGTAAACAGACTTTCAGACTTTAAAAAAGGCCGAATTTGTGTTCTACATTTGGTCAGAGAATCATTTTTCTATCAAGACAACTCTTTGGATCTTCTTTATCTTCAGAATCTGCAAACATGCCAATTGCAGGGGGTGTGGTGTTATCAGAAGTATAAACTACACATTTGATAAGACAAAAGATTATTAGAACAAAAACAACAATGAACAAAAAGACAGTTCATCTTTGATTAGAAACTCAGACTGCCAGGAGTCCAATTAGCAACAGTTCTTTTCAGTTTGTTCCCGCACTGCTGACAACGTTTGGGATGTTCAGATGGATGTTCTGCATTTTCAGGAAAGGCTGTTTTCACTTGCAGGTGTCACAGGCTCTGGAAGCTGGAACAGCAATACCATTTTGACATTGGTGGGACTTTCCCTTTGTTCTGGCAGGTGTTCTGAGACTGCAAAGATAACTCAAGACGTTTTAGCAAACACACAACAAAGCAAACAAAAAAGAACCAATGTGGGAAAATTCAAGGAGAAAGGGAAAAAATTTTTTCATTGATTTTTGTTTTGCTTTCCAATGTTCTTTTACTTTCTCTGCCAAGCTGCAAAGCAGACTTGGGCTTTTCTTTGGCGGGGGAAGGATCGGGCTAATTTGAAGATTTCTAAGTGAGGCCAAATTGAACTAAATTTAAAATGAGGACTGCTTTTATTTTTCCTCTCACCTGCTGCACTTTTATCAACACGCTGAGCAGGCCAGCGTTCTTTTAGAAGTTTTTTCGAAGGGCTTTTAGAGTTTTTCTTTCTCCTTCGCTTTCTCCCCTTTCTCTCCCTTCATTTCCTCCTGGTTTTTCTCCATCACTCTGTTCTTTCCCACCCTCCTTCTTTCTCTCTTCCCTGTTTTCTTGTTTTTGTGAAGACCAGGATGTTTCTTCATTCAGCAGGTACAGTTTGTTTTGGTCTGGTATGTTGGAAGTAGGCAAGGTGTTTCCAGTAGCAACCTTGACAGCAATCTGTTCTTCTCCTTGATTTGATGTTTGGTGGTCACTGATGTGCAGGATTTTTAACATTTCAATCAGCAAAAAGCTATGAGAATTCTGAAAGATCTCAAAAAATCAAAAATCTGTACCATAATTGACACTTTATTTGCTGCTTGTTTAACTTTTTCAAGAACAGGATTAGGAATCACCGAGATTTGAACAACATTCAACTTACACCGTTTGTTATCTTGTATTTGTTTTAAAGCTGTTACCAAATTATTTAATTCAGTTTGACCAATTAGTTTAAAGAATTCTTTTCTTGTGCTTAAAAGAGAATTTGGAGTTTGTGTTGCAACTGAATTGAATTTAGAATTTTTTGATTCTAATTTTTCTTGTCCAGTTTCATGATTATCAGAAACTGCATTTGCAATGCAAGAGAGATTGTTCTTATATGTTTCGGAACTGGAGTTATCTGCTATGCAGTTGGAAGAGAGATCATGAGGGAGGGGGGCATGGCCACTGCAGGCACCCAAGGCGAGGCGGGGCTGTACCTCGGGGGCAGTGGTTTAGCTGTTCAGTGACATCGGCCGAAACACGCATCTCGGGGTGGGTGGAGGGGGAGAAGGAGGAAGAAATGGCAGAGGGGAATTCTCACTGGAACTGGGAAAGAATTTGGTCCGGGGCTGCGGGGAAGGCTGGGAAGGAGAGGCAGGGGACCCTGTTCTCGCGTGGTTAGCGCCGTGTTTTTTGAAAAAAGGTGGAGCTGTCACGAGATGGCACAGCATCCTCCCAGCATTCTCCATTCCTGCCGGGCTGGGCTCAGCTCTGCAGGTGGCCCCAGTGAAGTCGGGCCGAGCCGAACCATGCCACGGCTGCAGCAGCAGCGGGACAAGGCTCTCCGCCCGCCGTGCCCTGCGGAGGAGCGGAGCTGCTCCGTTTTGGGACCACAGGGGGTGGACACAGGGAACCAGGTCTGCCCCTCTCCACACTCACTGCTACCTTCCCCCACCTCGCTGCGGCCGCCGCCACCCCATGGGGAGGCACCGGACTGCTGCAGGTCGCCCCTGCTCCGCTTTGTGGGGGGTGGGCAGCAGTGCCTGCTGCCTCCTCACACATTCAGGGGAAGGATCTGGAGATTTGCAGCTACTGCTTTGTGGGGAGAGAGAACCCCGCCGCCTGGGGGGGTGCAGGAGAGGGGATTGCCCTGGCCGTTGAGGCGGCAGCTGCAGCGCCGGGCAGAGCGGGCCGGGGCTGCCTCCCCCACACCGGCCGGGCATAGGGACAAGGGGGGAAAGCCCCTCCCACACGCATGGCTCGGCTGGGAGCTGCGCTGCTTCTCCACACTGGCCGCTGCTGTCTGCAGATGCCACGCGGCGCCCAAACTGCTCCGTGCCGCCGCCGTGCACAGAAACGAGTGGGGAGCGGTCACTCCATTTGCACGGCTCGGCTGGGAGCTGTGAGCCACTCCCACAGCAAACAAAGCCAGGTGGGGAATGCTCCCCTCGCCCGTGCGGTTTGGCTTGGGGCAGCACCATCTCTCCACGCCCACTACCACGGTTCCATGGGGAGAGGGACTCCCGCCTGGAGCTGAGCAGGGAAGGGGCTCCCCCACGCCGCAGAGATGGGGGAGGAGAGGCGGAGCGACTCCGAGAAGCCGCCACCCGGCGCCCGCTGTCAGCCACTGCGCAGATGCATCTTAAGCGGGCTTTGCTCCTCCCCGTGCTGCCGCTCCCGCGTTTGGAGCCATGGGGGGGCTATGAGGGTCTGCGCTGCACCCGCTCGCCCCACGGCGACTGGGAAGGACCCATCTGCTACCGCGAGCCGCAGAGCTCCGGGGCAGGGACTCGCCGCCACTCCGGAGAGGGAGACCTCTCGCTGGATGGCGAAATGGACTCATCTCTGCCGCAGCTTTCACGGCTGCTCTCGCACCACAGAGACGGAGACGGGGAAGGAAAGCGGACATTCGCCCGCCGTCCGCTGTGCCCCCCCCACTTCCGGGGGTTGGGGAGTCGTCTTGGGAGGGAAAACCACAGCGGCACGCGTCCGCCAGTGCTGGCTCCTGCCCGCCACTTCCAGCCTGCGACCAGCGCTGGCTGAAATGGGATGATCTCTCCCCACTCCCACCTCCGGGGCTTCGTGTGCCTGCCTCCTCCTCTGACTGAGGCAAACCTCGGAGACGGGCAGGCACTGGGGGAAAGTCAGATGAACCTTGATTCCCCGTTCTTTCACCACAAACACAAACATGACAAACTGGTTTATTTTCCAACACAAGGGAAGCTCGGGATGGGTTTTCCACTGCTGCCTGGCCATGGTAACAGTGGAGACTCCGGGAAGAGAGGCCAATCTCTCCCGGGGAAGAGGGGGCAAACTTCCTGTCGGAGTTGGGGTCAGAGAAAAGGCATTCCTCCCCCATCACCAGGATTGGGGGCAGGGAAAGACCCTTCTCGGTCTCTGGTAGGTCATTTGCATTAGAAAGGAAAGGGGTGGAGCTCTGGAACAGAGCAGCTTTTCTATGAGACTTGTTTTTCTGGTTTTTCTCCTTATGCTTTAGGATTGCTAGCATCTGGAGAGGATAACTGGTGTATTTTGCAACTTTAAAATTTCCTTTTTGGGCCAAATTGTTAAATTTTTCACTCACTGCATCCCAGAACTGTGTATCTCCACAGAGATCCACACTGGTCTCAGGGAAAAAATCGAAAAGCAGCTTAAGGAATTTTTTTCAAGTCAATCACAGAAAATTTAACTCTAGATTTTAACAATTCTGCACTGATCGTAAAAAAAACCGTTCCTCTGCTCTGCAGAAAAATTCACACCCATTCTGCAGGGTTTTACAATACCACAAAAGTATGAAAATAAAAGGTCCACCGCTCCTGCCACGTGCAGTGTGGAGGGCGGGCGGCCGCGCCTGCCACGGGCCACCAGGTGGCGCTGTAGAACAAAGAAGCAAATGCGCGAATATCGCAGCACCCCGGAGCCACGAGGTTTTCGCAGAGAGACAGAGACAGAAAGGAAGAAAGACAAAAATTTTGCAGGTTCCCTCGCATTTGCGTAGAACAATTTCCAAAATTCTTTCCTCCCTCAGGAGAAGGAAACCATGGTCCTGAAGCCCTGTTCCCTTAGGAGCAACCAAAGAGTGGTTAAACCTTACCATCCAGGGCGTAGAGAAGGAAAACTCGTGGTGCTGTAAGATCCAAGCCTCCTGAAAGGACTTTCCCGGTGCTGTGTAAAGCTACCCTTTCTTCTGCTGGAGATGGTAGCCAACAGCAACAAAACAACCAAAGATAAATTTCATCTGAGTCCCTCTGTGGGGTTTTTCAGAGTTCTCTGTGACATGGCTCTGCCTTCAGCAGAACTCATGCTGGTCGCCCTGCTCGCACGTCTCGCTGGGCACCTCTGGAGCTACTTGTCCTCTCTGGGACATGCCACTCTTCTGAGGTTTCTTCCTGAGCCGAGGTCTGCCGAACGTTGTGGCGCCATCTGTAGATGTTTCTTTCATGGTGGGCTGCTATTGCCGGCTAGCTGATTCCCCCAGACCACAGAAACAGTTCGTGTGGGTCCTTCAGCTCAGCAGGCTGTGCGTGGTTCAGGCTTGGATGAAGGAAGCGTGCTCTCTCTTGGGTTAATAAGGATGTTTATTCAGTGCAGCCATGTGGAAGGGGCTTTGCCAGAGCCCCTTCTCAGCATGGGGGAAGCATGGAGAGAGAGTGGAGAGAGAGAGAGAGAGGGGACGTCCTGTGTCCCCTTTTCCCCCGTGTGTCCCCTCGGGCCTGGGCGGGGAAAGACCGACCCAATGGGGAATGGAAGGGGGTGGGGTTACATCAGGAGGACTCACAGGGGTAGGAATGGGGGGGGGGGTGGAAGGAACATATACCAAGTACAGACAAATAACAAAAATACAATACAAATTCAAAAACCTGAAACTTGCGTCGTTACAGTTCTGTTCAGTGAAGTGGAGGTTCCAGGGTGATCTTATTGTAGCCTTCAAGTACATAAAGGGCCCTACAGGAAAGCTGAAGAAGGACTCTTTACCAGGGTTTGTCAGGATAGGACATGGGGAAATGGTTTTAAGCTGAAAGAGGGCAGATTTGCAGTAGACATTACAAAGAAATTCTGAGGGTGATGAGGCCCTGGAACAGGTTACCCAGAGAAGTTTTGAAAACCCCATCCCTGGAAGTGTTTGAGCAGAGTCTCTGAGCAATCTGGTCTAGTGGAAGGTGCTGCAATTAGGTGATCTTTAAAGTCTCTTCTAAGTCAAACCATTTCATGATTCTATAAATTCTAGTAGTAGAGAAAAAGAAGCAGATTTGTATTTTGCAGTCCAGAGCATATTTAGATTTAGCTTCTATTGAATTCCCTCCATCTGATCCATGAAGTTCAGTAACCAAGTAGTAATGCAGATGTCCATTGTTTTAGCTAGTTTCAGCTGTCTCATTTTTGCAAAACAAGCTCACATTTTTTTCCAGCAAGTGCTTTGAACATAGGATTGATAATCATCAGCTTTACTGGAGTTGAACAATCCTAGTGGAGTTGAACCAGTTCATCCTTACTGTGAAAAGCACTTTAAAGTTACCTGTATGTTGTTTTCCTTAAACAATCAATAATATTTTTCATAAATAGGACAGTTTTGAAAAGCAGCCATATTTACATCAGGTACTCTTTTCAGTTAATCATTAAATGGCCTTATCTAGGTCATGATAACCAAACAGAGACTTATCTCATTTATAGCCTTGTTAGCCTCAACACAAACAAAATCATATTGCTTTGTGATATACAAGGCACAAATTACATTCAGACTGAAATTCATTCATACATCCCCTGACCCATAGTAAGTAAGGTGTGCAGCTAAGAGGTAAGGCATCAGAGAGCCTGGAGTCTGCTCCTCACCCAGAATTTCACAATCCTTCCTCATCTTTGGGGCTGAGTTAGCAGCTTTGTCCCTTGCACATGCAGAATTTGTGAGCATTTGATATTAATAAAAGGAAGCCATATTTGCTTGCGTTCAGAAAAAAAATCACAGTGTTGTAGCTGGTGCAGCACTTCCATGTTCTACAATTAAAAAAAATACCTGCTTAAGTGGAGACATTTAGTAAACTACTTTTCCTTTTCAAAAAGTATTGGCTCCAGTTCGGTCCCATTTGTTTAGGGATGAGGTTGTTATTAACAGGATGCAATTGCGAAGGGTTGCTGAATGCTTTCTTCATCTTGATTTGCAGAGTTTTAATTAATGTTGCAAAAGATTTCTAACTGGAAGGCTTCAAATGAAATTTATATGTAGGGCTCTTTTAGGGTCAGTGGATTTGTAAAACAGTGATTAACCTTCTCAAGGCAGAACAGCAGGAGGAGGACTGACATGGTTTTGAACCAGATAAGCTGTTCATGTATCATCTCACAATCAAGGAAGTGAATGAAGCCAGGGTACAAAATAGAATACTCTCTATATTTGAATAGTGCTCTCCAACAATGACACCTGATAGGAAAATATGTAAGCTTTCATAAAATAGAAAGTTAAACAAAGAAATATAAGTCATAGTTTATGAGATTCCTGGCAAGAATGCCCATATAATTAAAACTAACCACTTGAATCAAAAATTAGAAAATAAAAGTAGATGTTCTGCAGTGTGTGGATGACAACACTTGGCCTTTGCATATGAATTCAATTTTTCAGCAGTCTGTTTCAGTAGAAATATGTGGTGGTTATTAAAGTGCACAGAGACTAGAATGCATCATAGGGCTGACCTCTGCTTGTTATCTTCATCTAGCACTTAAGATTAATTTTTCATAAGACTGCAGTGTAGTAGAGTCTTGATTTTGTTACAGTTAACACATTTTGGAGTTAGATTAGGGATCCATTTAATAAGAAAACATGAGAGGCATTATCAATCTCCACGTCAATAATCCGATACACAATCCCACATAAATCTTTGCTTCTTACACTCAAATTGGTCTCATATTTTGCTGCACCAGTAAAAGTCTTTATATCACCATTTCACTCAAACTGTCCACTTCACTGGAAAGAGAGACAGGGTGACAAACTTCATGTGCTTCTTCTCCTTTCAGCCTGTGTCACTTACAGGCACTGGTAGTGTAGCACAGCAGAGAGCTGCACATGACCCCAGGCTATATTTATGGTATTCATAACAGCAGCAGAACAACTGAAAAGAGTGAAACCTGGTTTGGTTTTTAGGACAGAGTTGAGAAGAATCAGGAAGAAAGATAGGACTCATGCCTGTGTCATTTTTCTCATTACTTTTACAAATGCTGTCCTTCTTCTGATGAATATGGAAAATAAAACTGAAGCAGATGTGGTTTCTAGTATGACTGTTGAATGCAGTCTGAATGTACCTTCTTTTCACATCTTCATCCAGTTTCTGATGTTTCTGATCAGAGACACATTATCACCTGTCCAGTTTAAAATATATATTTGAAAGTAGATCTTTTTTTCCTTTAATAGATTACTGAGAAACTGGCCTATTCAAACCTATTCACTTTCCTGAGTATCCAGTTAAAAATTAAGGGCTACATTGAAATCACTCATTAAAGTGCATAAGTTCTACTTTTATTATATGCAGGTTCCTGAGTAAGGAGCCTGAACACAGCAGTGAATCAGAGCGACAAGAAGCCATGGTCAGACAACCCTGGAGACCAGCTACAGCAAAGCCTCCCTTTTCTGTATTTTCTCACTCTGGCCTTATGTATTTTGCTTTACATGATGCAAAATGACTCCTCTTCAACTGAAAGGTGTAATCCCAGGTCTGGTGGTAGGAACATCCACTTGTGCCTACTGCGCTTTCTCAGGAACTAGGATTAAAAATTTTGAGAATAAGCAATCGCTAAAATTTAGTCTTCTGCTCTCAGACCAAAAGTTACAATATATTAATTCAAAAAAACCTCTTTTTCCAATGTTAGGTAACTCAACCCTGAAAATATTTGGTAGAGGGAATTTGATGAGGTAGAGGTCAGCAAATGAAAGCAGCTGATTGGAATACAGTCATGTATTCAGACATGCCCCTGTGCTTCATGCTTCCATTTGGCTCTCTTGGTGACAAATCCCTCTGAACAACCACATCCATTCTTTATAGTCGGGGGGGGCAAGCAGGTGTCTCAGGGGATCCACGTGCTCTGGAGAGGCCCTAAACCCCCACACTGACTATGCAAAATCTTGAGTCATCCAAAGGACATCACTTTGGTGTCACTATCCATGAGAGATACCAGCAGTGGGCAGCCTAGCATAGTCCCAAATATTCTAAAGTATTCCCTACCAGAAGCCTGTCAGGGAAGAGCTGCAGAGAAAATTTTACCAAATTTGACTTTGGGAGGAATGATGGGAGGCAGTGAAAGAGCCAGTTGTTCTTACTGGAGAATTTTCACTTGAAATGTTAAATGTGCCAGGGTATGACTTTAAAATTTCCTAACCAAACCCCAACAATAGTTCTCAACCAGGTTTTCATAGCTCAATGACTCTTGCTTTCTATTATTAGAATTGTAAAATGTATGTGCTTTTGTCATAGTACTTAATCAGCTCACCTTAAGAAGATTCATCTCTATCTTGAGTAGAAGCAAACTTTTTTTTGTGCTAGGAAAGTCTTGATTTTATTCCCATTATGATGAGATTCTGAGTTAATGAAGTAGCTGTGGTCGCATGCATATAGTTTTACTTATTATGAAATATTAAAAATTATTCCCAAATATTTATATTAAAATGCAACATAAAATTGCCAATCTGATTAATTATTCATTCCACACACAGTATTTTAAATTAATTTCTGCAATGATATTTATGTTTAACGTTTAAATTAGATTTGAATTTGTATGAATGTTAAGCCAAATAAAAAATATAGATGAGAGACAAAAATTTAGGATCTATCTCCTAAATGATAGGATATTATTATAAGAATGAAAGGTTTATTTTCTTAATTATAATAAGCAAGGTAGGATTATATCCAAGTGAGTGAATTTTGCCACTGTGTAGCTTACTACTATTCTAAAAAAATGTGAATTAAATCAGGAGCATATTACAGAAGTGACTATTGGATTAGCAAACATTTAAAAATTCCCCTTGTACCAAGTAAGTCACATGCTAATAGCTTACTTAGTGCACATACTGTAAGAGCTATTGACTAATTAGTCTTTAATTTAAGGAGTACAAAGATGACTAGAATAAAAAGCCTAGGAAGAAGTCTATGCCATAGAAATGAAGGAGAGAAATCAAACGAGAGTTTCAAAACCTGGAAAGCTGAGCTAACTAAAGGTTATCATCAGGATTTGGGAAGGTCCAACAGGTGGCAGTAGGGAAAGAAAATAATGGAGAAAGAAAACAGTATTTGTTTGGGGAAGAGTCTTTCGTATTGTTTTTATCATTATTGTAGATTTGGTTGGTTTTACTGTTCATGTTACTGGGTTTGAACTCTGCTTTTCAAAGGGAAAAAGAAAAATCAGAATTTTGTGTAGGTTCATTCTTCTGAACAGGATTTCAGCTAATACAAGCAATGGCAAATGATACCCACCCCCCAAGCTGTGTTTTGTATCCTGCCCTTTCTCTGACCTTTCTGTTTCCTAAACAGAAGGGGTTCTGTATCTATGATCTATTTTAGCATTTCAGCTGCAGAAATACATTTCTTCTGTACTGCCTTCTTCCCTTTTATTTTTTTTTTATTTTTTTGGTGCAAACATTTTTTGCATATTAGTTATAAACTAAAGAAAATTTGAATCTCATCAAATTTCATCCCATGAATCTCATCACAGTCTCATCTGTTTGTTTGAATCTAGTCATTCCTCATTCAGTCTTCTGAAAACCTATCACATAAAGGAGCAGAGAAGTGCTAGTGCTTCAGCAATACATGTTTTTGCAGTTTGGGTGGTATTTTCAAAGAGCAAGTAGCTGATCTGGTTACTATGCATATGCCTTTCACACAGGAAAACAGCAGTTAAGTGGTTAAACCATGTAGTTTTCACATGCTTCTGCTGCTTGGAAATGTATGTAAGCATGTTACCTAACAGCCATAGACATTCTCTGTATGATATTGTGAAACCAAAATCTGTTTGCCTTGCTTCTGCTGATTCTCATGATGAAATCTGTGAGTTTCAGCTGTGCTGAGTTAAATCTGAAACTGCAGCGCCATTAGTTTTCTACAGCACTTTTCTTTGGTCTAGTGCAATTCCAACCTCCTTGCAGACTTACACTCCTTTGACTTGAGTTTTGTGTTTGGGTTATTTCTTCCTTAGGAGACAGGAGTGGCTGAATGACATGATGCAGTGAAAAGCCATGGTGTGGAAGAAAAAGGCTCCTTGTAGCCTCAGTGCACACTCCAAAAGAGAAGGGCACAATTCTGTTCCACAAATACTATTGTCTAAACATACCCACTGAAACACAGAGTTGATGCTCAAAGAAATAAATGTTTTTTTATCAAATAATATATTTGTAGTAAGACCTGGTGTACTGAAACACTTGCCAGTTCTACTTTGAAAACTCTTTTCTCAAAAAAAGATGTTAGTCTTCTCTATAAAAGAAAGGGATATAAAAATTGCACATACTTTCCAAGAATTTCTTTCAAGATTGTTGTTAGAATAAATAGATATTTTTACTTCATAATATACATAAGTTTACTCATATGCATTTGTTTTTGAAAACTGTGTGCTTTGATGGTTCTGTGAGAGGTCAGTCCTGCAAGCATTATTTCCAATCATAGCTCAGTCCTGAAGAGCTGAATTATAAAACATCCACATTACCTTTGCAAAATAAAAGAGGTTTATATAAGTATTCTAAAACTTCAAATTCCATGGAGTTTTATTATTCCATGGAATAAAATCAAAATATAATAAAAAATATTCTTAACAAATACAGTTCTATAAAAGGAACAACTCTATCAGTCAAAAATACACCATAAAAATCCATCTTTCTCCTAATAAAATATAATCAATGTAATTTTTAAAATTTTTTTCAGCAAGTTGGTGGAAAAGGCAGATTACTATTTTACTGTCTGAGTTACTGATTAGCTCCTCATCTGGTAGTGCTTGGACAAGTTTATTTGGAAGCTCTTGTTAATATTTCAGTGCAGGGAAAGAGCTTCCCTAGTGCGTTCTCAGATGGCCTTCCAAACGAGAAGGCCTACAAGACATATAAATACCTCTCAGCTCATTCTATTTAGTGAGCAGACATGACCAGAAATTAAGAAGTACAGTGTGTCTTTCATCCATCAGAATAAATGCTCAGTGTTAGTAAATCCCCAGGCTAAAGCCTACGGTCTCACAGATTCATGGCTAGTACATTAAAGCTGGTTTACCTATGATCAGATCCCTAGCATCAGTACCAACATAGCTTTAAATGAAAGTTATCACATATATAAAGTCCATGCTAGCCCAATCTTTCCTTTTCACAAGATTGCTTCTAGAAGTTCTCAAGCTTGTCTCTGTGTTGTGTTGCTGGTTGTGTTCCAGGAGGATGGACTGTTACCGGGTGACAGTCAGGAACATTAACAAGACTTTTGTCTCTACAACCAGCAGAATAAAACTAAAGCATGAACTATTTCAGGGAAAGGATTGTTCCCCGCATCTCATGTTTAGTTGTGAAATTGTTTAGCAGAAGAACGGGACTCAGAAAATAGTGTTCTTGACTTTGTTCACTTCATGCAGTCTGTTCTGTTAGCTGAGTCTGGAAACAGAAACTTTCCTTTAAAGGGGCAGGGGAGGGTGGAAGGGGCTCTGCTTATTGTATTCTTCTGTAAAGGGTTTTTCCATGAAGAGAAGGTTATTCATGATACTAACATGGCCACTATTTCTATCTGGCCGTATTTCAAGGCTTCAACTTTTGGTTCTCACCATTACAGAAACATGGCTTCAGTGTTACTAACACTTTGGAAATGTGTAGCTGAGAATAAATGTCAGGCTCTCCTATGAGGTGGAAATGTTAGCACAACACACTATAGTCCATCACAGCTGTAAATGGGAATGGAATTTCAAGGCTACTCCTAAGGCAAAGAACATGGATCAGTGGTTGTCATTGTGCATGAGTCTGTTAGATGGATTTATCAGAAACACCCAGCTAGAAATTACAATTGAGGAAATAAATATCCTCTGGCTACTAATTCTGGGGGAAAAAAAAATAACCAGGCTTCTAATTTTAAATTTGCTTTATTTTCAATTTTTAATATATTGTTATCCCATCCTGAAACACTGTACTTATTTACCTTGTATAGGTAGTTAATTGCCAGTTCAATGTTCTACTACTTTCATATCAGACTCAAAATCATTACAAGTTTACTTTTTAAGATATACTAGTAAGACTAATAAATCTTATTTTTTTTTACTCCTGTAAGTGCACAGACAAAGCACTTTATATGGTGTAAGGACTGTTTTCTGATAGTCTTTGCTGTTATATTGATGATCCTAAATGGATTCTACAACCTAGACAAATAAAAGTCTTATCTCATTTAAAGGAATTACACAATCAGAATTTTTTTGTAAGCTAAGACTCAAACCTCCCAATAACTCCTGAATTTCTTTTCACACCCATACACGAACAAAGACAAATACATTATTTTCCCAGAGCCAGAGTCTTGAGTTCATCACAATCAATATGAATGGACTCCACATTCAGAGCAGACAGTTCCACTGGATCTTAAAACTATTACATTCGGTATAAACAGAATTCAGGCAAAATTGTTTTCCAGGATTCTGTCACTGACCATTATGCATGAATCTTAACCATTTTTTTAAGGTGTGGAAATATGGGTTTCATTTCACCCATTTCTCAGTTACTGCTCTTGGTTTGACTTTCCAGTCTGGAATTAAGGTAACAACCTCAGTGAGTAGAATTTGATCAAGTTTTTTCAGGTCTGGCCAAAATTTGACGTAATTTTTTCCGTTTCTCTTTCTCTGGATTTTCACCTTGCTACATAGGTGGTATAAATGATAGCAGTCCTCACTACTTGGTAGTATTACAGTCGTTTTCATTGAAAAAGGTGATAGCTGGTCAGTATTTGCACCTTTATTGCTGTGTCTGGAAGAGTGACGACAATAACAGTCCAATTTTAAAAATTAAGGAATTTAGTCATGGCTTTAGGGAGCTGCCTGTAAACGGATTAAGCCTGGTTGCCTCAAACCATTTTTGACAGTTTTTTCAGTCTTTTTTAAGCAAAGGCCAACTGTAGCTTAATCCTGTTGATGCAGGAGGACAATTTTATAACACATCTGACCTTCTGAAAAAGAGTCACTATTTCGAAGAACACAGATGTAGGACAGGCTCTGTTTTTCTATTTTCTCCCTTACATTGACTTCATTATTGTAAGAGACAGCTGCCACCATGACCAAGAGTATATAAGACTAAGACTATACAAGACTAAGAAAATAAGACTAAGATTAAGAAAATACTGCTAGATTTCCTCTCCTTTCTCTTCTAATTCAACCTTTTTGAGTCCTATTGCTTTCTGTGGAAATTACTCACTTCCTGTAATTTAAAAAAAAATGCGACTGAGTGATGTGCTTACTTAGCAGAAAAGGAACATGTATAATTTCTATATGCTTTTTCCATCTCATTATCCATGCATAACCAACCACTTGAAGAAAAGCTTTTTAAAACAGAAATAGCAACAATATTTGTGAAGTGCAGATATTACAGTTGAAACCATGCAAGAACCTCAGAAGCAGCAGGTGTGTCTACAGCTCTGCCAGTCTGCTATGCTTTGCTTCTGTAAGTCCATCAAAGTGCCACTTCTAACTTTGTGGGTTGAAGTCATACACAGGACCAACAGCTGTAATTATTTTGAAAAGTAATGGAGTTTCAAGTGTTTTTGCTAGGACTGAACATTTGGCTCTCACTTTTGGGTGGGTGGGAGTGCTAGTGATTCATTATGTTCACAGTACATCAGTTGCAAACTGTTTGTTAAAATGCATGTGACTGTAAAATCAGAAACAATCCAGGAATTGATATTAGTATGCAAAAAACCTGGGGCTTAAATGACGCTAATGCATTTCATTCAAAGGGTAATTTTGCTTTAGATTCAAGGACATAAACTGGGATAATTTTATAAAATTGAGTTTGTTGGATTTTGTACATATAGAATGTGTTGGGGAGGTATAGACAACATATGAGGGTGTGGATACATAGTAAAGGTTTGGACAGGAGAGGAAAGCTTGTAGGAACAGATATTTTGGGACATTTATAGCAACAGCTGATAACTGACAATCAGCTCAGTCACATTATGAGGTGCACACCAGACTGACACACTATATGGATGCTGCAGATTTCAGTGTAAACCCTGTAAGACTTGGTATCATCAGGCCAGTTTGACAAACTAATCACTGTCCTTTTCTCCCATGGTTTTCACACCAGCTCAGGCTTGGAATGTGTTTTATCTCATAAATTCTCAGAAGTCCTTTTCTCCTTTTGTTTTCTGCAACACCGTGGCTGCCATTTGATGAAATATCCTGCCTCCATGTCAGTGGCCTTGACCTCCCAGCTGCCGCACACACTTGTAATGCCTGCTCTTTCCACACAGTTTACCCAGCATCATGTTGAACATTCGAGCATTGCATCCATATAGCTTAAATACTTCTGAAGGAATGTCTGTGGTCAAACTCCATCACTCATGGTGCCATAATAACCACACGGTGCCAGGTGCTTCTCATCCTTCTGCTGCTGCAGTTAGGGGGGATGCCGCAGAAAACAGAGATGCTGGGTGTGACACGACGCTGCCATCGAAGGGGAAAGACTCGGCCCCTCGGGGGGAATGTTTTAGACACCGGCTGGAAGACACGTTGTTCAAACCTTCAGTGTCTTTAGGAAAACAACTTTTCCCTGGCTCTCGACTGAGCTCCCCGTGGTGCCGCCCCGAGTTCCCGCGGCCCCGCCGCCTGCCCAGCCGCTGCTGCCCGGGCACATCTCCGCAGATCGCGGGGTGAGAGCCGGCTCCGGGCCGGGTAACCCTTGTGAGGGAAACGCAGCTGGTCCGGGCGCTGTCGGGGGCTGGCACAGGGCTGGCCGGAGGGCAGGTCCCGGGGGCGATGGCGATGGCTGCAGCGGAGCGGGGCTGCAGAGCGGGGAAGGGGCGCTCGGAGCGCCCGTCCAGTTCCGCCCCCGTCCCGATGCGGGCTGTGCCCGGTGACGTTCCAGATAGGGCACACATGGCCAGAGCTGTGTCACCGACATGGCCCGCGGCTGGAGCCGAGTTCTTACGTGTTTGCAATCTGCGGGGTCATGTCTGTGGAACCATGGAATGATCTGGCTGGAAGGCACCTTAAAGAGCATCTTTTTCAAGCCCTCTGCCCTGGGCAGGGACACCTCGACTAGACCGGGCTGCTTACAGCTTTATCCAGGCAGGCCCTCAACACTTTCAGGAACGGGGCATCCACTTTTCTGGGCAGCCTGTTCAGCTCTTCACCATCCTCACAGTAAAGAATTTGTTTCTGACATCTGATGCAAACCTCACTCCTTTCTGTTTAAAGCTATGCTTACCCATATAGAATGCACTTCTCCAGCTCTCTTGTAAACTGCCTTTATGTAAACGAAAGCCACAATAAGGTCACTCTGATGCCTTCTCTTTCCAGGCTGCACAGTCCCAATTCCCTTAGCCTTTCATAGGGATCTGTAGGATCTGGAGGGAGAGGATTTAGATGCTCCTGTAAATTTATGTTTCTGATGGGGAAGAAAACAAAGTCTCTTATTTGGAATCACCTTAAAAAATACACTGTGGTGGTAACTGATGCACTGTCATTCAATATAGAAATAATTTCATATTTCCTTGAATATTAACTACTGAATTAACTAATTAATTAATTCTAATTCTTCAATATCCCTATAACCTCATTGAAATCATCACCAATGATGATATGACCCTCTATAATGTGTCAAATTGAGATCAGATGTTAGGTGTACTTCTGCAATCTGCAAGTAAATCTCAGCATTTCTTATTCAACCACATCAGATTTGTATCTGTCTCGTTTAATTTTTTTTATGCCTTTTTTTCCTTTTTTGATGTTTGGTGTTTGTAGTGTCCCTACTCCTTAATATATTCTCAAAAATCAGGTTCAAATGAGACAGCATCAGTAGGATGACACTTTTTTTGGTTTAGGCTTTAGTTATACATAAGGCATACGTGGGGATAGGTGCACATTTCTAAAGATCTTGGGAGTCTGTGCAATGAGTGAGAATTCTGTTCTTCAAGTCCACCCTAGAGGCATTAATTTGGGTGTTATACAGCAATAATGATAGGAAAGAGGCAAATTTCCCTTGTCTAGAACAACAATACATGATCAAAAAAACTACTCTCCTCCTACATCTAGAAGTCAGCAGTCTGCTTAGAGCATCTTTTAACTCTGTGTACCTTTCCCTCTGTTGACTTTGGACATGTCACTGTGATCTCTGAAAATCCCCCTACTAGCAATGTGAAACAGTTCCCATTTAAAGATTTAAAAGTAGATACTTTATGAGATAGTCTAGAAAATGTAGCTGAAAGAGACAGTTTGTGCCTGTCTAACTGTGGCACTCTATAACTGGATTATAACTGAATGATGCTTAAATTGGCTAGCTTTCTATAGCCTTATGGATGTGGACATGAATTCACTTAAATGAAACACTTTTAAACTAATTTCCCAGAGAGCAGTGGTTGCCCTGAAATGAGAATGTCCCTGTTTTCTGAGTGCACGTCAACCATTGTAAAACACTCTCAGCTTTTCCTAGTTACTTTTAGAGTTTTCTTCAGCCTTAGCCTCTACATCATGTACCTGATACTGTGTATTAATGTCACACCTATTTGCCCAGTAAACTATAAAATATCTTGGAAAGAAGAGAGTTATGCATTAAAAAGAGAGTGAAAAAGAGAGAGAGAATTTACATTGATACTTTCTGTATTTCTCCAAAGAGATTTTCCAAATTGCTTTAAAGACAAATTTCCTACATTTAGATGCCATGCTCCATGAAATAACTCTGCTAAGGACAATGCAAGTGGTATTACCTGTAGTCCTTTATTTGGTGCTTGATCTGATTTCATTTACCATATAAAATCCTTAGACTGTATCAGAACTATTTCAATGTACATTAATTTTTACAGTAGCTTTATTGTAATTGAGCTGTCCTTGAAATAAGTTGAGTGGCTCTACCTTAAACTGTAACATTTACCATGTGAATTATTGAATTAGATAGCTGTTATCATTAGTTAGGTTAGTTATCTAGTAGTTGTTATGATTACAAACATTCATTATTAGTTTTTTATCTTTCACATTTCTGATAAATTTGCTTAAAATGTCATAACAAAGGGCTTTATTTTTTTATCAATATTATAAAGGTGTAAGATCTACAAGGAATGGAATTGGCTGTGTTTGCATCACTTCATGTAATAAAATTTACATTATTAATAGACAAGCAGTGTGTATAGGGTGGCATTATCAACTTTACTAGAAATCACCTACTGTAATAAAGACATGAGTCGCAGAAGCAGAGGTCTGACTGTGTTTCCCACAACTGGTCATCCAGCACTGGTGTATATTACAAAATATCAATCCTTTCTCGTGGTCATTGCCAGTCCACTGTCCCCAGCCTGAGCTGAGCTGCTGTATGAAGTGGTTGTTCTGCACAGCCCCTAAGGCTCAGTCCCCTCAGGGAATTTTGCATGGGAGATATCTTGGAACTGGTGACTCTTGCAAGCATCCTGGATATTCTCATGCTGCAACACCTCTGGTACCAATGGTGTTTCGAAAGGCAATATCACAATACTGTTTTGCTTCCCTTCAGAATCAGATTCTTAGAAAAAACACTCTTAGTTTTTCTATAAGAATTAACACTTTTAGATTTATTTGTTTTTAAAAAAAGAAAATCCTGTACAACAATATTGTTGATACAGTAAACTTTGGAAAATAGTAAGCACATATACAATTTCTATACTTTTTGCCCTCCACCAGTTCTGTCCTATGCAGATTTTTAAATCTAGAACAGGGTAAACATTTAACATGAGTGTCCTAGAAGATTTAGTTTTATATCTGGATGTTGACTATTCATCCTCTGTTACACAATTAGAGGTAGGAAGGCAGTTAGAGAGGCAGTGAAGATAGCTGGACCTTCTGTCTGAAAAAGTCAAAATACTAAGGATGTTAGGCTGACATATTTTTGTCACCTGATTATAATTTGCAGAGTCAGGACTAACTCGTTCCAGCTAATGTCTGAAAAACAGTAAATATTTTAGTATTGGAAGAATTTACTAGTTGCAGCCAATCAACTTTTTAAAATGGATTTTTTTTCAATATTTCTGAAGATGTTTGAGTCCACACTGTGATGTTCTTGATTGTTGGTTAAAAACAAGATTGGCTGGTTTAAACACAAGAGAAGTCTCTTTGTTGTTGGTACCATGGTACCGGTAAGGAGCTCCAGACCTAGGCTGGGGTTTGTACTGGTAAGCTGTAGCTGCTGGTCTGCATCTCAAAGAGCTTTTTATTGTTTTTAGAATGTAAAGGAAGAAGGGTATAGATGGGTAGATTCAGAAGAAATAAATGATGGAATTATGAGGGGAAAAAAAGACTCTGGGGGCATTATTTGGCATGAGGGGCAGTTGGCACAAAACAGCAGCAGACTTCATTGTAGCAGTTTTAGTTACATTGCAGCAATTGGAACATAGGGAGGTAATTTCAATAAGAATGGTGTGGCTTTGCTAATATAGAGGCAAGATCCTGCATGTGTGAAACTGCAGTAGAACTGCAAATGTCACAGTTTGAAGGTGAAGGGATCAGATAAGTACTGTCTCAGGACTGAGTCAGGAATGAGATCAGAAGACAGCTTGTAAAGTATTTAAACTCTAATGCAAATAGCTAATTTTTGGCACATTAGAAAAGAAGTAGCCATAAGAGGGGTGTTATGAATTATGTGAACATACAGAGACTGAGCAAGTTAGGGAGATCAGGTCTGTATTCATGTTTTCATAAAGTTTAAAAACTATTTTGTTATCTGTTTTCTTGGAGGAAGTTATGACTTGGGTCATACCAATTGCCAGATCCTGCTGCCATGAAGCGCCCGCTGGGTATATTCTTACTCAAGCCCTGAAATTGTTTCTAAGAAGTATCTAATAAACATGTTTCTTTGTACCTTAATGATGCTTTTGTTGCTTTTACTGGAATTGCATTGATGTTTACAGCTCTCCTACTGATCAGGTTAACACATGTAATAGCTCATAAGAGGTGCTATTTATTTTCTAGATTTGCCTGTGCAAGCCTGAACTATTAGGTTCTGCAAATCAATGCTAACAACATGAAAAGAAAAAGCAATAGGCTTTAAAGCATAAAGTAAGTTACACTTAATCAATATAAACAATAAAATCTAGGGTCTTTTGGGCGATATTTTGAGAAAAATTAGAAAGACCATGGCTCATTGTTAGCCAGGTGTACAATTTAAAGTTCTTTGGTGACTTTGTTTAAAAATAATAATGGATCAGGCTGTGCTGTTATTAAATAGCTCTGACTTTGAGTTCAAGGAAACTCTAAGAATAAAACTGCATGTTTAATGTTTATTTGTGACTTCTGATAGTTAAATACAGGAATTCCTTGTAAATCATTATGAGTTTTTCATAATTTTCAATAAGATGAATAATAGCAAAATGGGATATTAAATAAAAGTAAAGTGTACAGGTTGTATAAGTATATTCAGTGAAATAATGAAATAGCTCAGGAAATGCTCAACAATAAAAAACCATTAGGCATCCACGAAGGTTGTTATAGAGAGTTATTTAAAGGTCATGCTTGCATTTAACTTGGTGATAAAAGAATAAACTACTTTTCCTAGGTACTTTATCTGAACATCAAAAACACAACTGGAAAGAAACCATAAAATCAATAACATCCTTTTGTTTCGTTGACATTATGTGCATAGAGCTACATTAACTGTACCAAAAATATCCCTTTTGTGTCAGTGAGTTCCAACAGACAAAGAAGAAGAAGAAAGAAATGAATACATTGCCACTTACAGAGTAATAGCTTAAAAAAATAATAAGCATCCTGCCCCGGGCACTGCATTTTACTTTACTTTATTTTACTTTATTTTATTTTCTTGGAAAGACACGGTCCTTTCTTGTGGACTTTGGACAAAAATTCCTCCCTTTTCTGCCTCTGTACCTTGTTTCCTTCTGGCCTGACATCATACTAAAAGGTGACATCGTGGCAAAGCATTAGCTTAAATTTTGTTACTAGTGTTTTACATTTGTTTATATGGAACCTGGCTTTCTCTTTGAAGCCTGTTGACCTCTATTACCCCTTACTCTTTCAACCTTCTTATCAGAGGATGTTGGCTGACATTATTATTTACCTCATTAGTGTTGTAATAGTTGTTCTGGGATTCTAAATTTTAATTATATAGCAGTATGCACTGCTCTGTTAGGAATCTTTCACACAATGAAGGAGGTACCACACAGAATCAGAGAAGTACATTTGTTGTATATTTTATCTTTGTTTAATTATAGTCTCACTAACAAATAAAGAAAATAGCCTTCTATGAAAACCTTTATTTGAGCATTACCTGGCTGGAGTGCAGGAACTTGAAGAATAGTTTATACTTCTCTGGTGAGAATTTGTATTTCATTCTTTCATTTAAAAAAAAAAAAAAAAAAGGCTACATAGTGGAAATTAAAATCCTTTTTAAAGATATTCCTAATTGAGGCAAAGGGGAAATTAATGTTAAACTCAGCTACACATTATTCATGGATGTTCATGGAGATTTTTAATTAATGTTTAAGTAAAGGAGCCTTAAATAGATAATGCTCTTGGGCACATGGTGGGATTTTTAGGGATGGTCCTGTGCAGGGGCAGTAGTGGGACTTGATGATCCTTGTGGGTCTTTTCCAGCTCGGCTTATTCTGTGCATCTCTGATTCTGAATTAGAAAGACATGGCAGGGCAGACTGAATTTATGTGTGCAGATGCACCGTGATAAACAACTTTCTGGTCTCAAATCTTTAAATGATAGTGTGGAGTCCACACTGTTTTTTCTTCTTAACATCTCACCACTGACTACCTTTGTGCACTTTGCTGCTGCAGATGTCATGAATTTGGGTGAGTGGTTCTGAGTGTTTTTACATATTAGAGACTTTAATGGAGTGTCCTTACACCCGTCTGTTTATTGTGATTAAAAAAGCTAACCTGGGCAGATTGTTAAGTGCTTCTCAATAGGTATTTGTCAAGTAGAGTGGTGCAGTGAAATCCTTTCTAGTTTATATGTAGGGAGTATAAACCAATGTCTATGTAAAAAGCAGAAAGAAAACAAAGCAAGAAAATTATAAACCTGAATTTTGGGAGCAACTTAGAGCTGTTAAAGATACTAGCTGAATTATTTGCGTCTAAAATAGTAAACAGATGTAATCTGAATTATTTTAAGTCATGAATAAGCCAAAACTACTTTCATTCATCTTAAAGTAGGAGAGAAAATATGAGTGAAGGGAAAATTAACGTTAGTCTTTTTCAGGACATCACCAAGTGTGAGGATCTAAGGACATACCCTATTGCTGCACTCATCTGTGGGGAAAATTACATCAGATACAGTGGTACTGAGCTCACCATGACAACCTTTTCCTTTTGGGTAACAGTTGTCTGTAAATTTCCAAAATAATTTCAAATATGAGCTACTAATTGCATGGAATTTGCATTAGCTACATATTAGGACTGAATCATTTGGAAATTCGTTATAGGATGATAAAAGTTTCTATTTCCAGTTACATAATTCCGACCAATTTCAGTTGGTAGGATATTCTTTTGTGATGGATTGGGTAAATACAATCCCTGGTTCCAAGAAACACTTTTGTTTTGGCCTTGTCCTTCACTGTTGAGTAGTGTGCTCTTACCCCATCCAAAAGTTCCTGCATAAGTGACATATTAAAAAATATCATTTATATTTAAATATGAAACAAAGTGTAGCAAGCATTAGGAATTTTGCTGAAATAAGTTTATCTCTTTCTGGTGGAATGATAATTTAGAATTTAAAAGAAGTAAGACATAAATGTCTGTTTTCTTGCACTCCAAATTTCTCCATGGAACAACAGAGAGAAAAATTCCTTTAGGAATACACTTCCTTCAGCATATTCTTCCTCTATCACCTTGTGGCTGCATAGCCCAAGCATCCCAGGACTTCTGTTGTGTTCGTGATGTTGATTAAAGGCATTATAATCTGATGTCCTTTCCTTCTTACCAATGAGTTTTATTTTCTGGCAGTACTAATTACACAGCCCTCCTTATCATGTTAAACTACGTGGCAATAATGTGGTTTTTTGCTTTGCCCAAACTGCTTTTTTTTTTCAGACCTGATTCAGGAATCCTGGCTGATGACTGTATTGTAAGCCACTATTTGTATTTGTACCAGCAAATCGTGACCTTTATTAGCACACAGCCAGCCATAAGTATATTATATTCCACCTGAATGCTAGGGAGATTTCATTTCTTCTCACATTCTCTTCCATCATGAATTTCCTCTTCCACCTAACTGTTTTGCTAGTAGTAAAGTTTTTCTCATGATAGGCAAGCAGATCTTACATGTTTTAATTTGCTTCCCTATCAGACTCAACCAGAAAATTCATATATTTTTTATTTATTGCAGCAGATATAAATGGAACACTTGCTTCCTTCCCAAAAGTAACATTTTTCTCTTTTGGATACACTGAAAACTGTCATTTAAGTATCACAGCCCTTGGTGGTGCATTGTAATGGAATGCTTGAGTTAGATATGCCTTTTATTTTCTCTGAGAGCTTGTCATCCCTGCTATATTAACTTTAGCTGCATGTCATATTTTGCCCCAAAATTTTTCTTGTGCAGTTGGTGATGCAAGTCAAATTGTGTCCCAAAATGATTTTTGTTTTATGAAGAAAAAATAGAATAATTTAAAGGTAACAGAGTACCTGAGAACCATTTTTAATCACATTCTAGATAAGTGTGATTCCTAGGTGGAATCCTGAGCTGAATTTCAGAGATCTGACTTCTTGTCACAGTTGTGGATAAGCAAGGTATATGGTATAGATCTCATAACTTATTTTCCCCCTCTGTTTCTCTCTGTTGAAATACAAATACTTTAGGTTGCAGATTGTGTCTTAATACAATGTTCTTCAGTAAGTATGAGTAGAGACTTGAAGTTCAGTTTTAACTTCTTTAGCATTACTATAGTATGTATAATTAATACGTCTTAAACCAACTAGTGACCAAACTTCTTTAGAAATGTACAAGTCCATAAAAACAATTAGATTTGATTATTTCATGTAATGTAATTCATATTTCCCATTGTCTCACTTTATTTCTCTGTAGTAAAACAGTCATTGGACTAATAGGCACTACAAGCTTATCTAAACAGGATTTTCAGCTGTTATTCTTGCTTGCAAAAAGCTATACTGAAAACACCTGTGAGCAGATGAACACTAGTCTTATGTGAAATTTTACTCTAAAACACTGAGTATTGATCTTAATCTGTAAGGAATTATAGAATTTTTGGCTGGGTTCTTTTCATGTGATGATACTCCACATGTTAAGGATGGAGAGCTGGAAGGCATGATGAGGATGCTTGCCAAGAATAATTGGCTTCTACTGTGTGGAGCAGCTCCAATATTGTTTTACAGTATGTAATTTGGGTGTGCATATTGCCTGTAGTTCAAAGCATTTAATTAATCTGCAGCAGCAAGATTATGAAATGTCTCCTTACATATTTCCTGAGGAAGCTACATGCAGCACTTGAGAAAGGGATTGTCATTTCCAGCTATGGACAGAGTTCTCTTTGGAATATAAAGAAAATAATCAGTCTTTTTCTTCCCATTTTTTTCTAATGACTATCAGATTCTGCCAGTCATTCTTGTGATTTTTTATTAAAAATAAAAACCTCTTTGCTGGCACATGGATGTAAGTGGCAAGAGTAGTTGTGGAGCTCTCTGTGGATTGGTAAAAAAATTGTTATATCCTTGTATACATGCTGTTTATTAAACTGCAGCAGTGTTCTCAGAAGCAGGTTTCTGCTAGTTCAGATTTCTAATCTGTAACATATAGAAACACTAGAGTTCTTTGGTTGGTTGAATCTGTCATTTTCTTTTCTCCAAACACTTTCATGTGCTTCTCTTACTCTTTATCTATACATATTCCTTTAGACTATGCTGTGATATTTTTCTCCTTCAGCTTGAAGAGAAGGGAGAGATTGAAGGTGCATTTCTCCTCATCCTCAAGGAAAAACCCAAACACTTTAAACCACTTAGGTCTTTACCTATCCACAGTCAAAGCAAAGATTATCTGAATCTCAGATGTAAAGAATTGTCCTCAGAATTTTACAGGACAGAATTTCTGTGGAGATAATTCAGGTTGGACAGGGCTCTAAACAACCTGATACAGTTGAAGAGGTCTTTGTTCATTGCAAGAGGTTTTGACCAGACAATGTTTAAGACTGCTCCATGATTCTGTGAAGTGTCTCTGGCAGGAGTAAAAGGTACACAGCATTTTGATGACTGTAAGGTGCAAGATGTTCACTTAACTGAACCATCCCAGAGGAGGACATCAGATTGTCTGGTTTTGTACACAGCACATACCTTCTAGCCATGAGTCTGCAGCACACCATACACCAGCATGGTCTCATCCTGACTATTCGTGCTGGACACACCAGGGCTGCCCAAGCTGCAGTTCACCAGCTTGCTGTGCCTAGAAAGCAGGGCCATCAGCACTCAACAAGCTCAGGGACTCTTATTTCTCCTTGAGAAACAAATGCTGTGTTGACAATGAACTGTTTTAAGGTTTGTGCTATTATGAGGTAACTTTGTAGATTATGTAAAACACTCATTTTTGCCTTTCACATTTCATTACCTTGACTACTTGTCCAAACTCACTGAAACACATGGCTTGCCCTGTTTACTGGATTAGTTTTACAGATTTATCTTCTTACTCCTGAGTTTGAATGCATTTGTATAAACAAATATAAGCTAAGGGCCACATCTTCACCTACAGTAAATCAGTGTGCTGCTTTTAAAATCTCATGTCTAGCTGTTGGCTAAGATGCAGCCATTTATTCTTCTATGATTTCCTTTGCAGAGATGTACTGTGTTTTAGAGGATAAGGTGTTAAAATTAGACCTCTGGGTACAAAAAATTCTCCTTGCCTTAAAGAAAGAGTGACCTTTACACTGGACCAAATGGAATTTAAATCAGAACACTTCTCTGTATTTAAGGTTAAAACAGGTTGTGAAACCCATTAAGAAGCAGTCTAGAGTCCTACAATAGTTGTGGCACAGAGGTTAAGAGAATTTACCTGATAATCAAACCCTGATTTAATGTTTCTTATGTCAGAATGTTCAGCTACTTGTTCCAGGGTACTATGTGTTTGTTTCTAATGAGTGCACATCTCTCTTAAAATAATCCATTTTTAATTGATTCTGGACACTACTGGTGTTTCTCAGGACTCAGAATTGGGCCCAATCCTGTTCAGTATCTTTATGGGTTATCTGAATTAGGGGACTGAGTGTATCCTTGGTAAATTTGGGGACCACATCATGTTTGGTGGTAGTATTGGAAGACTTTACAGAGGCATTTGGAGAGGTGAGATGGATGGGCTCTGACAGTATGAGGTTCAACAAGGCCCAGTGCCAGGTCCTGCCCTTGGGTCACAACAGCCCCAGGCAGGGCCACAGGGTGGGACAGAGGGGCTGGAAAGGACCTGGGGGTGCTGGTGACAGTGACTGAACATGAGCCAGGGTGTGCCCAGGGGGCCAAGAAGGCCAATGGCATCCTGGCCTGGATCAGCAATGGTGTGGCCAGCAGGGCCAGGGCAGGGATTGTCCCCCTGTGCTGGGCACTGCTGAGGCCACACCTTAAGACCTCAAAAAAGCAAACACAACCACCACTGTCATTTTACACCCTCTATTCATCACTCCTCCTATCACTCCTGACAACTCTGTGGAGTGACTCTCCAGTGAAATTCTGGTTTGTTGAAATCAGTGGGACTTATGCACAAGAATTCATTCCAGCTGGGATTTTAACTGCTGTTGTTTTCTTGTTGAAAAGTTTTATAATTTAATGACTATTTTCCAGTTTACATTTTCCCTTTTGGAAAATTCGTTGTCTCATTCTGGAGTCTGACAAAATTGAACATCTCTTCCTGTTTTATGCCTGATCTTATTCTTTTTCAATCAGCTCCTATATTCTTCATTGGATTTTGTTATCTGCCACAATGACTTCCAAAAGAATCAATGAATCTGTTTGTCATAACAATATTTGGTATTTTTTAACTCCTCACATGAGGAACTCCCCTCTATCAGGTACAATAAGCTTGATGCACATGCTGCTGGACACTACTGCCCACCAAACCTGCTCTATCACTCCTCCCCTCAACTGGACAGGGAGAGAAGGGATAACAGAAGAGTCACAGGTTGAGATAAGGCCAAAAAGAGATTACTCACCGGTTACCATCACAGGTAAAACAGACTCGACTTGGAAAAATTAGTTTAGTTTATTAACAAACAGATCAAAGTAGGAAAATGAGAATTAAAACCCACATCTTAAAATCTTAAAATCACCTGCCCCCTACTTGCTGTGCTTAACTTTTTTCCTCTACCTCTTCCCCTCCCGTGTTGCAGGGGAGTGGGGAATGGAGGTTATGGTTAGTTCAACAGACATTGTTTCTGTCACTGCTTCTTCCTCAAGGCAGGACTCCTTCACCTGCTCCATCATGGGGTGTCCCCCATGGGAGACAGTTCTCTGTCTGCTTCCCCAGTGTGAGTCCTTCCCACTGACTGCAGTTCTCCACAAACTGTTCCAGCATGTGTTGCTTCTACAGGTTGCAATCTTTCAGGTGCAGTCTGCTCCAGCATGGGTGCCCCACAGGATCACAGGTCCCTGCCAGGAC
The DNA here is from genome assembly GCA_024734555.1 of Trochalopteron elliotii. Lineage (NCBI taxonomy): Eukaryota > Metazoa > Chordata > Aves > Passeriformes > Leiothrichidae > Trochalopteron > Trochalopteron elliotii. The sequence goes on from JANPWX010021771.1 coordinate 1,163,993, forward strand.
CTTACTGCAGCACAGGTTTCCTGTGGGGTCACAGCTGTACCTCAGGCATCCAGCTGCTCCAGTGTGGGTCTCCTCCAGGGGCTGCAGGGGCACAGCTGCCTCACCATGGTCTGTACCACGGGCTGCAGGGAAACCTCAGCTCTGGCCCCTGGGGCACCTCCTGTCCCTCCTTCTGCATTGACCTCGGTGTCTTCAGAGCAGTTCTTCTCACATATGCTCACTCCACTCTTTTCTGGCCACAATTTGCTTCTGCACAATAACTTTTTTCCTCTCACATACATTATCCCAGAGGCATTGCCACTGGCACTGACAGACTCAACCTTGGCCCGTGGTGGGTCCATCCTGGAGTTGCCTGCCACTGGATCTTTCAGACATGGAAAGAAGCTTCTGGCAGCACCCCTGTGCCCCACCCCGCTACTAAAACCTGGACATGCAAACCTAAAAGATACTTCTTCTAAGGACCTTCAGCATAAGTCTTTATTGCACAGGTCCCCAGTAGAGACTAAGGAGGTTGAAATGAAGGGATCAACATATTTTCCCTGGAACTTCCATTTCCTGTTATTTTTTGGACATTCACCACTGATCTATCTTATCTTCACAAACTAAATAAGCTTCTTTTGCAATGAAAAGGACGCCAGGAGTTTGGGTTGCCCCTCTGGAAGTATTTTAAATTTGCTTCTTTCAAGAAGAATGTCAGTCACCCATCCCATTGTGCATCTTCTTAATCTGTTCATTCACTGTCTGTATCACTCCCGTTTAAAATTATTTGCTAGTTTATGCAATACCTGATTTCAAACTATCACTTTCTTCTTTCATGTTGTTCAGTCTCTCTTCCCTCAAAAAGCAACTGGAAGTAGTGCATTTTTGCACAAGTTTAAAGATGAACTGCAGTCTGTAAAATATAAAAGACACATAGTATAGTTTAAACATCGTATGTATCTTATTTTCCAGTACCTGCATTTTAAATGATGACATTTAAAATGCCTGTGCTTCCCTGAAAAAATCTGAATGACTTATATTTCCTTTGGGTGAACTGATTTCACCAGTAACATGTAGAAGACCTCCCCTCAAATCAGCTTCTCAGCTCTAATTCTTCAGGAGAAAAGTGGTGCCGACCCCCAGATCTCAGGACATTTTATTTTGATTTTTAAAATGCAATCACTGGAAATGTAGAAGTCCACCCATGAATTTTGTTACTAGGACTAAAACTGTTGCTTTTTATTTTTGCTTCTTAAAAAAAAATTATCACTTCTGTGGTTCAATTTCGTGTTTTGTATTTTAAATTATATTACTTGGGTTGGGTTTTTTTAATTTCTGTTTTAATTTTTACTTATTATGTTCTTTGTCTTTTATATTGTCCTGTAGTTTGACAAAAAGCAAAATGAGAAGAAAAATTATGCTGGTCACTTGCAGGCATAGAAGGGGAGAAGCTTCCTATTCATCTATGTCAGAAGAACATTAACAGAGAAAAAAAAAAAACAAGCTAGGGGAGAAGACCCAGAGTTTTGATGGATTTCTACCATCTAATCCTGATTATATCTCTTGAGTACTACTAGAATAATATTTTTAATGTATTTATAAGCAGTTATGCTAAAACCAAAGAGATTAAAAAAAATTATGGCAATAGTTAGATAATAGTTCTGTTAGAATTACCTAACTAAAACCGGAGTTTATCCACCATCTTAATCTTATAACCTGAAGGCAAAAGGATTATTCACTTCTTCAGCACTGTCACAGAGAAGTATTGAATTTTACAAGAGACAAGAGGAGATGCTCTGTATACATTTTGTAGAGTAAGGACCTGATTCAGCATATATTCACTGGGAATAATCCATCAAGAGTGTCCATTCAGACAAGAATTTCACATTTTTCCATTGTCATTAGTAGAGTATGACAGTCCAGTGATAAGGAGTGTGCTGCTAACCCAAAGGCTGATTCAGACACCACTTGACCTGGGAACAAAGCTTTAAAAACTAAATAAATATTGAAGCTAAAAGAGATGTTTACCAGTTGCCTGTGTTCTTAGTTTAGGGAAGAGTGCAAAAGTGTAACCTCTCTGTGCTATGTAAGTACAACCCAGCTAATTGTGTGTGGAGGGAAGAACAGTTTCACAAAAGGAAAAAAGGAAATGTCATTCATGCTACTGCCGTTTCTTCTGCTTTCAGGAATGAAGATGATTGAACTTGTGTGTTCTTGTATTTCTCCTTTTGCTTTGTTGGAAAGAAAGCGTTCTTCCCACTACAGAGCTGGGGCAAGGCTGAGAACTTTCCTCTCTCCTGCAGTATCTGAGCTTCTGAGTTAAAGCCCCTCTCTATCTGCTCACTCTTGCCATCAGTTAAGTTAGTTTATCTTAGCAATATCATGCATCTCTGTTTAAAATTAGAATTTGCACCAAAAACAGTTGGACATTTTAGAGTGCTTCCCTTAGGAAATAGGTGTGTATTACCAACAGCCACCTTTTGAAATCACTGACCACTGCCAGCTAAATCTGATAGCAGGGAGAGATTTATTAAATTTATTAACTATAAAACATGAAAAAATGGCAAATTTGTAGAAGAGCCTATTAACACTTTCTTTAAACATGCAAACAAACAAAAACCCACAACATACAGTTTGAGCATATTTCTTATTAGACACCAGAAGATTTATATGAAGAACAGCTAAAGTGAATGCCTTAACTCTTGAAAACCTTTCATTCAGCTTTCCCACTTTATCAGACACCAGGAATTCTACTCAGGTTTTTTGGCAAAGACAGATTACGCTTTTTTTAAACTTTGGCATTTATATTTTTTTAATATGGCGTGAGGTCAGTCTGCACCATCGCATGTCAGGAAGTTCAGCAGTTAAGTCAACCACACAAAGGCATGAAAGCTTAAGGAAACAGACTTTATTTTCTTTGGTACTTACAGATAACTTTATTTTTATTTTATTCCACAATGATATCTGAATATGTATTTGTAAACTTTCTGAAGGACACTCAAAACCAAACAGTATAATACAATTCTTTCCCAGAAGAAACCCCTAATTTTCACATTTCAGCTTGATCTAAGCAAATTCCAGTTGATTGTAAACATTTTGTTACAGAACAGAGATTCTAGGTTTTAGAGCTATTGACATCTCAGACAGAAACCATAGTAATCTGCTTAAAAGTGAAGCTGATGATTTCTAATGGGTACATTTTGACAAAAACTTGAGTTGTTCCTTCATTATTCTGATTTCCTGATGCCTTAAGAAAGCAGGAAAACAAATCTGTTACTTGGTCTTTTTAATAGTGAAATTTTACACATTTACATTTAGTGATTTGTATTTCTTGTTTTCATCATATTGTCCGTAGTAATATATATGAAATGAGCTCTTCAGCAAAATCCTGATGGGAACAGTGTAGTATCCTTTGATTCCTTCTAGCAGGGACAAAGACAATTACAGATTTGCAAACATGACAACATGGCCATTTGCGACATCCACTTTTTTTAAAGAAATGGCTTTTATTTTTTCAATTGCTAATTTAATCAGAGAATTCTTGAAGCTGAAGTGGACTTCTGCAGGCCCCATAGTCCAATGCTGCTGCTCAGGCAGTGTCAGCTAAAGCAGGTTGTCTAGATTTTGTCCTGATGGCTTTGGAAGATTTGCGAGTATAGAGACTCCACAGAACAACCTGTGCCAGTGTTCAGTCACAGTAAAAGTTTTGCAGTGTTCAGAGGGAACATCCTGTAGTTTAGTGTATACCTGTTGCCTGTGACTTTGTTTCACTTTGAAAATCTTTCACTTCTCTCATTATGTTGAACCAACATCAGTACCCTTCTTGGAAAAATACTTGCATACAGCTACAGAGGAAACTGATTTGAGGATTTATTCTCTCCATTAGAAGAAATATTTTTTCTATGATACATAAAATAGGATAAGAAAGCAACTTGAGCAATGAACCTGTAATTGAATTCCTTGTCCACCAGCGAATAGAATTGACACAATTGTTCGCAAGCGAATCTCTCACAACTGTTGGCAGAAAAAGAGATTTAAGAAAATAAACAGACCTTTTCTCAAAATGCAGTTTTTTCATGAAAAGAAAGCAATAAAATTACATTCAAAGGACATTGTGCTACTTGAGCTACTTGAAAATCAAGAGCTTCCCTCTTTATCTTCATTTTGGGCAAGGTTGATTTCTTGATGAAAAACCATGCTTCTTTTTGCCAGTGGCTAAGTGACAGTGGTGCTTCCGGCAAATTCTTACAGGCAGTGGAGTAAGGAATGTGTTAGTACTTTGCAAATTGGTCAGAGGGGAAAGGAGCACTGGGTAGGGATGAGTGGTAACAAAAGAACATTCATTTGGCCTTGCTGAATATTTGATAATTGCAAAAAGTGGATTTAAACATTCACACTGCAAAATTTGGTGTACTTTGTCATTGAGGCAGTAAATTTAAGTAAACTCTCTGTACTGAATGCACGTTTTCCTGCTTGGCTTCAACTGAAGACACTTTTTCTTGATATTCTGCCTACTATGGCATCTCGAGACTGTTTATTTTGATGAATTTGCAAATACTTCATACAGAAATTCTTCTAGACTTTGGGGCAAATTATATCAGTATGAATAACTTTGTTCCAGACCTTTTTTCCCAATAAATGCATAAAACTATTCCAGAAAAAAAAAAGCCAGCACAAGTTAGTAGTCCCACACAGAGAAACCAAACCACATAGTGAGAGCCTAATGATACAGTTGTTTATTTAAAGGAATCAGAAGTGGTTTATTTACTCTAAACTAACTGTTATAGGCCTGTTCCAAGAGCCCAACAGCTTCTTCCTAGCTATCTGTATTGTTCCTGTTACCTGATTTCAAAATGATATAAACACATACTTTTCATCCTTTTGCCCTTGACATGGAGTCTTAGTACACAGAGATATTGTTACATCAGAGATTTGGTTTGTTCTAAGACCATGAGAGAAATAAAAAACTGTTTCAGGAATAAAAATGATGGCATCCCATCCTTCAGGTGTGTCAACAGCACAACTCAGCTTGGGGTCATCTGCCAATCTGATGAAGGTGCACTTCATCCCTTTGTCTATGCTGGTGATGAAGATAATAAATAACTCTGGTCCCAGTGCAGACTCCTGAGGGCACCACTTGCCATTGATGTCCATTGGGACTCTGAGTCCTTGACCACGACCCTCTGGATGTGACTGTACAACCAATTTCTTATCCATCTTACAGTCCAGTTCTCAAGTCCATCTCTTTCCAATTTAGAGAGTAGGATGTTGTGAGGGACCATGTCAAAGGCTTTACAGAAGTCCAGGACATCCACAGCCCTTCCCTTGTCCACTGATGCAGTCAGTTCACCACAGAAGGCCACTGGATTGGTCAGGCAGGGCTTGCCCTTGGTGAAGCTGTGCTGGTGTCTCAAATCACCTCCCTGTCCTCCATGTGCCTTAGCACAGTTTCTGGGAGGATTTGTTCCATCACCTTCCCAGGGACAGAAGTAACCCTGACAGGTCAGTAGTTCCCAGGGTACTTTTTTTACCCTTTTTAAAGATGGGCACAATGTTTCCCCTTTTCCAGTCACTTCTCACCTGACTGCCATGACTTTTCAAATACCATGGAGAGTGGCTTGATAATTTCATCAACCGTTTATCTGAGGACTCTTGGATGTATCTCATTGGGTCCCACAGACTCTTGTTAGTGTTCCTTAGATGGTCACAAACCTATCTTCCCTTACAATGGACTTTGTTATCCCAGTCCCCATCCATCTGTCCATCCTCTCAAGAGGAGTGCAAAGAGAGAGATGAAGGTTGTGACAAAAATTTGTTGAGTACCTCAGCTTTCTTTTCATCTGTTGTTGCCAGTTTGTATTTAGCACTGTTTATCAGGGGGTGTATACCTTCTTTGGCCTTCCTTTTCTGGTTAGAACTTCAGTTAATTTAGAATAGCCTGGAGGTTTTCCGAGCTTCTTCCAGCAGCCTGCAGCTCCAAAAGAAGTAGACATGCCAAGAGTATCTGGATCACATCTCTGCTCAGCAGAGTTCTTGTGTTGCCTCCAAGACACTCCCATTTTAAGGCAAGCCGTCAAAGCCCTTCGCTGTGTACTTGCTGAGTCAACTCTTTTCCAGTCTCTTTGCATCACTTAGATGATCTCAACTGATCAGACAATAATGAAGAATCTGTACTTATTTTTTGATTTTGCTGTTCTGAAATTCATTAAAATATGGCAAAGATTAGTACAGATACACTTGAGTGCTTTTCTACTGGAGTAGAAAAGTATAATATTGCTATTGTTCTCAAGGAATAGCAGAACAACATATATGAAAATCATGAGAAACTATTACATAAAGTGGACACTCTGCATAAGTATTGCCATATAGTAATTTTATCCCTTCAAAATTTTTGAACAGAAATTGTTCCCAAATAACGATGTGAATTAAAGTGCAGCCATCTATGGTGGTGTGTTAGGCACCGTGCTAAGAATCAAGTCTTTTATAAACACAGACAGAACACTCTTTAAAAAAATACCTGTGCAGTGCCAAATGACTATGGTAGAGCTTTTTCTTTCTGCTAGCCTTTCATTTGTTGGGGTGTTTTTTTTTTTTTTTTTGGTTTTTTTTTTTTTTTTTTTTTTTTTTTTTTTTTTTTTTTTTTTTGTAGTATACTGAAAGCTACATATATTGGAATTGCTTGTAATCTGTAAACTAAAAAGAGAACACTTGCTGTCACTTCCTTTTTCCTAAAAGCATATACAAAATAACTTGCAAATTCTTAAAGCTGCTGGTGTTAAAATGTTCTCTTCCTCATATTAAAGCCTAATGAGACATAAAAAGAACCTTTGACATTTCAAGATACCTCTCATTTACAGAAGTTAATCTGTTTTAGGACTTCATCATCTGGGTGGGGAAGCTTGGTCATGTGTCTAAAACAAAAAAACCAACGATTAGTAGATCAGTCCTGGATCTAATTACAGGGTGCTATGTTAGGGGTAACAGAGAAGTCAGAAACAGTGTTGTGAGGCTCTCAAAGCTGCACAGCTGATAATTATTCTTTTATTCTTAGCTTAGTGGCGCCGGAGTGTTATACTTGAAAAGCTGTTAACCTCAACATTTTCCACCACATTGTATAACAACAAAAGTGTGGGCCAAATTTAGAGCTTTGGTACTGTTCAGAAAAAAGCTTTCCTATGGTTGTTCTGCCCTTCAGAACTGCAGGTGTGCTTGTTTGATGGGTACTTTGCCATCATTTAGAAAACCTTTTATTTCCATTTAAGATTGGTCTGACAGCTCTAAGTTCTGAGAATTGTCAGGAGGTGCCAAGTCCAGCAAGTCTTAAGCCTAGCATTGGTCATCAGAATTTTATTCAGCCCGAGTGGTCAGTCGGGTCCTCACGGCAGTCACAGACTCCTGAAGTGTAGCAGTCTGAAGTAGGAGATTGTGAGAAGAATCCTGAGGGTGAGATACTTGTGAGTGATGGATTCTGCTTTCTAATGTGCTTTGAGATGTACTGGGAAGGTGAAGAGTAGATAAAGATTCCTGAATGTAAGGTGCCATTGGTAATGTATATATTTTTCCTAAATAAATAGCAACCTGAGCATTTTATTAGTTTTACCTGAATAATATATCCCTTGAGTTTATTTTGTTGTTTTCATACTTCATGGAAGAAAACCTTATCCACATACTCTCCTAAATATTAGAAGGGATGTAAAGAAGGAAGATCTTGCTAAGAAGAACATGGTTCCCAGTATCTGATTTTCAAGAATTGCTGTTGGACAGGCTTCAGGTTAGCAGGCAAATAACATCATACAAATTTGTTTCACTGTGATCAAGAACTAGTGATCTGTGGTGTGTGTTGTATTATAGACCATCATGGATTCTCTGTCAATAGATAAACAGGCTGGAAATCCTGACTTTATTGGCCAGGGAATTCCTTTGGATGAGACAGCATTTGTAGTAAGTATGCATCTGAATGACAGGCTTTACAATTTAATGGGAATGATTTTTGTTGAATGTTGGTTAATGTGTTTACTGAAGTGGCAAGCACTGCAAAATTTTCATTAAATGGTTTTGCCAATTAATCTCAATTCAAACTTCTTCTTGTGTTACTTTTTTCAGATGAAAGTGAATTTTTATTCAAAATTATGGGGTGTTTATGCAATAGCCCCAAGTATGTGAAGTTTCAAAGTTGTGAGGGAAGTTGAAGTTTCTGAACCTGTGCTCAGAAACATAAAAAGATACAGGTCTAGTATCCAGGATGTTGTACAGTAATGCACAGAGCTATTTGGCAGCAGTCCATGCTGGGGTGCTTTATTTGAAAAGGAGTTTTAGTTAACTTGTTTTCCTGATTTTTTTCCTTGTCTGATACTTTGAAAATAAGGTTGATTCAATGTGAAACAAGTTGAGGGAGATGTTACAGACGTGAAACAAGTCAAGGGAGATGTTATAGATGTCCATAACAAGCCCACTAAAGAAACATTTCTCTGCCTTGGTGTAATGTTTGTGTATAGCTGATCTAGATGTGTCCATGACATCTGTTTCAGAACTTGATGTTTCAGATACACAGCTTGCAAGACAGGATACCTGGGCTGAAACTCACTCAGCTCTGAGTTCAATGTGGGGAAACGTTCTTCCCTTCAGGTCTACATTAGAATAAAAAATAGTCAGGCTTGGTAGGTGAGGCTTCCACTCTGTATATAGGATTATTTTTCTTAAATTATTTGCATACTGACAGATTTCCTCTTGTTGGGGAGTTATTGAAGAAACGTCTTCCTGTCTGTAACTGAAACTTCTGTAAGACAGTTAGTTCCAACTGAATATTTAGCAATTTTGGCTAAACCGTGGTTTTCCATACCATTATTGGGTTCATTACCCATTTTGTGTTCCTAGGTCCAGTTCCAAAACTTTTTCATTGGCTCTTTCGTGCTTACAGCCAACATGCAATACTTTGTGGCTCTAGCGTGCACACACACACACACACACACACACACACACACACACACACACACACACAC